>VXAV01007175.1:112449-128393 GCA_013399715.1 Alectura lathami | reverse complement strand
GGGGTTTCACAATTTTCCTGCTGGAAAACAATAATGACCAAAATAAAAACCCCAAAATATAGATTCTCAATTTTTCATTTTACTTTTGTTTTCCATAAATAACTTCATGAATAAACATACTAATATTTCATGCAAGCATTTGTGGATAAATTTACTGTGCTCAGGATACGTATATATCGGCACTGGAGCCTCCCACATCCACTGTGATTTCACAGATTAGTGAAAGGATGAATTTCTTCATGATTTGTGAATGACACACAATTTTTTCTGATAGTTTTCTCAGTAAATGAAGGGTTTCCCAAACTTGAAAATTTTTATATATATATGTATATATATGTAAATATCTGTTAAATTTGATACAAACTTTAGTCAGTCTAAAGTGGCTTTTTTGCTAATGAATTGAAGAATCTGTTCCCAGTCATGTCAGATAAGTCTTTTGCTTTGATTCTTCAACTGTTTTTACTTTAATAAGTTATTGTCATTTGCATTCTGGTAGGATATACTGCCTTCAGCTGAGACTAGGACCCTCCTCATAATAGGTGCAATAGAGAGAGAGGTGGTCCCTGACCTGTATGGTTTATTAATTGGACAGACAACAAAGGGAGGTGGGAACCCGACAAAAGGGATAAGGGGGGTCATTCATTACTACAGCACTGTAGTCTTTTGCTAGTTACATTGAACTCCAAGAATGTTTAAAATGTGGAGCTGTTTGAGCTAAGGAAACAGAAACCAAGCAGATTACTTGAATATGTCTTCCCTGCCAGTCTTTCTCAGTCATCCTTTTGTTTGTTTTAGGCAGAAAAATATCCTTCAAGACTTAAATAGTACCCATTTATTTCTGCTTCTTCAAGTAATACTTTCAAGTCTGTCTTGGTTTTGCAAAACATATACAAGTAAACAAGATCATTCCTCCACCTTGTCATATAGAATCATAGAATCATAGGATTCCTTGGGTTGTAAGGGAACTTAAAGATCTAGTTCCAAAACCCCTGCTGTGGGTATGGTTGTCAACCAGTAAATCAGATAACAGGTGAGGATGCCCAGGGCCCCATCCAGCCTGCCCTTGGTCACCTCCAGGGATGGGGCATCCACAACTTCTCTGGGCAGCCTGTGCCAGTGCCTCACCACCCTCTGAGTAGAAAATTTCCCCCTAACAGCTAATCTAAATCTTCCCTTTTTTAGATTAAAGCCATTCTCCCTTGCCCTATTGCTATCAGACCATATAAAAAAAGTATGTTTCCTTCCTGATTATAAGCTCCTTTTGAGTACTGGAAAGCTGCAACAACACCTTCCAGGACCTTTCTCTTCTCCAAGCTGAGGAAAGCCAGCTCCCTCAGCCTTTCTTCCTAGGAGAGGTGCTCCAGCCCTCTGATCATCTTTGTGGCCTCCTCTGGACCTGCTCTAGCAGCTCCACATCTTTCTAGTGCTGTAGGCCCCAGGCCTGGATACAGCACTCCAGATGGGGCCTCATGAGGGCTGAGCAGAAGGGGACAATCGCATCCCTCTCCCTGCTGGCCACTCCTCCTTCGCTTTCAAATGCCAGATAAAGGCAAAGGGTTAAGAATCAATTCCAGCATTTCCTCAGCAGAACACCAAGGACTGGCAGACAGTAAGGCTTTATTACTTGTTTCTAATGGGAATTATACCATTCATGTTCATTACCACCACACAGAGCTCCTCAGCATTGTCTCCTCCTCCTTTAATGTTCAACTAAATGTTATCTTTTCCTTTAATTTTTTTCCCTCTCTCTGAGGAAATACTATAATCACTATTTACTTTGTAAACTGACATGCCCTTTGACAAAAGTGTGCCTGATATATCACATACTCACTTCCTCATGTTTTAAACACTGACTTTATTTAACTGGTTTTCTCAAATGAGGCACAAGAGATACAGACTCATTTTCCCTCTTACTTAATTATTATTTTGTCCAAAACCATCAAATATCTTTCTGTCAATCCACATGAATACAGTGGAATGAGATTAAAAAGCCAAGATTTTCATTCATATTGTTACTTGGGAAAGCAAAACCTTTCACTGACTGTCTTCTGTTGCAAAATGGATTGTTATAAAACATGGCATCATGCTGGGCTTGGAAAATGTATCATCTGTTTTGCTTTAACCTCATTGTGCAGCAATTGTTACAATCCTTCCAGATGAAGATTTTCCTTAACCCATTTGACTGTTAAAGATTAAATGGCAAGATCAAGAGCACCTTAAATAAAGCAGAAGAACAGGTATTTCTGTAGCTATTCCTATTGCTGTCAAAGGAGTTTAACATCGGATCGATTCAAAGAGGAAAGTGATATGCATATTGCTTTCAAGGGACTGTGAGATGGCATTAAAGCAAAACCAAATACGCATGGTAAACTCCTTAACACCTTACATACTGGGTAGATTTTGATCCCTGTGAGCTTCTCTTAAAATGCTAGAAGAGCTGATAAAAGACATCAATCCGGAAATCTCTGGGTAACATACTCAGTACTGTGAAGAATCCTGCCCTTGACCCTGCAAAGTAATACTTCTGTTTAATGCAATAGCATCTTTACCACGAGTTATATTATGTTGCCTTTTGTCTTAGGAGAGCAAGGAGAGCAGAATATTACCATGAGATAGTAAAAAACTTAGAAATAAAAAGATGCTTTTAGTTTGTAAAATTGACTTGGATTGAAAATTCCCAGAATTACATAAAAGGCAAAAATACTTCACGTTTTACCACTCCTCCATGGAAAACAAATACATAAATAAATAAAATAAAATTATGCCATGATTTATTATGTTTAAAGTTACCTTCTCCTCACCATGTACATTTACATTATTGTACAACACTATTCTATTTAAACACATTGTTCTTGGGTTATTAAAATTAAGCTGTCTGGTTTGAACAAAAATGATTGTTACTTTACAAGTCACCTTGTTCTGCCTATGTAAACTAGACAGAGGTCCAGATATACAGTCTAACACAGAGTGACATTTACCCTATAGCAAAACGTGTTAGATGACTTCATAAAAGCGTAAACAATGGCTCTGGTAGGAAGCAGAACGAACTTCCATTTCCTGCTGTCTTGTTAGTCCTGACTTAGAAAACTAAACATTTCCTGTGTTGTTTTGGGGATCAACCTGTAGAAGTCCAAGTAATGGCTAAACAGTGTTTGCTGTGTAGATGAACACAATCATCTGCATTAGTTTTGCTTACTTTTCTTTCCTCTTCTCTTTCTTCTCCTTTTTTTTTTTTTTTCTTCTTTTGACTGCTATAAACTAATGTAATTATAGTACACTATTCAGACATAAAACATAGTTTCATTTTGAATCTTAAACAGTATTTGGACTGCATGATTCCCTTATGTGAAGGCACTGAATGACTCATTCAAAACTGAATAGATTTGAAAATAAAAGTAGAAATTCATTTTATGGGTCTGTCTTAATAGAAAATCAGTCTGGAAAATAATTTTTGCCATAGAAAGGATTCTACTCATCCAAAAAATGAATTCATTTCCTCAGTGCTTTCAAATGTCAGTAAAGGTTGGATTTAGTTTAAAGAGTTGCTAAATGACTCATAGATTTAAAAAAAAAAAAATCCCATTTTGCATATTTTGCACCTCTGCATTTATTTTCCTGAAGAATTCACCATAATTTTGCAAAATTTGTCTTGTTTTAATGGAAAGAATTATTTTACTTGCCTTCCACTTACTTGGTTGTGGGACCCCAGTCTTTGTGATATCAGAACAGTGGCCATATGAACTACTGTGCTGTAATGTCACTTATGATAGTAGAGGATGACTAATCAGAAGAAATGGATTATCTCCTTAGCAACAGCACTTCAACTTCCGTGGAAATATCCAGGGAGCTGGTGATAGAGAAACAAAAAAAAAAAAAAAAAAAAAAAATTGTCTCTGAATTCATGGTATTTTAGAAGGTACCAAGAAGTGCAAAACAGCTCCAGTACACCTGGGCAGGAAGCACAGAGCATAGGAAACATGCAACTCTTCTCAGAAACATGGACACAGAGGTTTTGTCTCCTGCATCCCACATGCATCTGATTGCGTCCACTCCTCATATTCAAAACACTCAAAAACTCGTGTTCAGATTGCCTAACAACTAAAGCAGTGAAACAGTTAACCAGAATACTCAGCCTCATTGACAAATATTTTTCTTCCAGAAGAATAAAATTGTCTACAGCATGGATTGGTCTTTGTGAGGGACTGCAAATGACTCCTTCAAGAAATAAGGGTATTTGCAGGCTATATTCTGTTTTAAGGGCAAGGCACAGTTCTTTATCTTCTCTGATATCATACGCATAGGTAGGTATAAATGTGTGTACACCTCTTGTTCAACAAAAAATCTAGAACACTCTGTACACTGGCTAAGAGTGCAAAAAACATTAATCATATCTCTTCATACAGTACTGGAAAACATTCTGATACCACTATGACAAATGCAATGACAGAATAAGAATAGGAGATAAAGAGGTCTCAGCGACAAGTTCACTTGCTCTGAATGACCCCAAAATACAATGTACTCTGATGTATGAGGGAAAAGAATAGCAGATTGTATTGGCACTTAGGTGGGAGAAGGCTGCGTCATACAGTGTTACACAGCCTGCATTTTCTTTCTTTTCATAGAGCAAGAACAGAGAACAATAGCTCTGGCTTGTATGGCTTAATAGATAGCAACTCGTGGGCTTCATGCCAAAGGGGTTAAGTGCTGTTGTATGGCCCTCAGTTTCAAAGAAAGAAATGACCATCTTTGAATGACAGATTTTTCTAAGCTAGAGAAAGAACAGTCAGCTTAAAAGAAAAAAAGCAATAATGAATAAAACAGGGAAGTAACAACTGAAATACAGCCTTTCCTTTAGTTGAGTACTTATTTTGAGTTGTTTCTTTTTTTGTTTTTNTCCAAATTAGAGGACGCAGAGTAAATATGAAAAAAAAAAAAAAAAAAAAAGGAAAATATCTGACAGTGATACAGTGATGTCAACTGAGCTATAAAGGTGGTGCTTTTGCTACAGCATGAAGTAAGACGACCAAGGCAAAACATACTATATTTAAGGATTTAGTCATATTTTCTGTAGCAATAGTGTACTTTTATGTGTACTAAAGAATAGAAATGAATTTTAATGCTTATTAGGCAATCTTACATGAAAACAGATTTGGCAGCTCCTCTTGCAGCTGTTGCAAAGAAGTCCAGCCAATCATCAGTACTTGTGTACTTCATTCATCTCTCTGTAAGAGAAACAGAAAAGCAGTAGACTCAGAACATTTGGAGATTCAGTTTTAACAAAGTGGATGATTTTCTTTGCAAAGCCAAGTCTTTTAATTTGTTGTTGTTGAGTTTTTATAATAACTTCACCAGCAGGACTGGATTGAGATTACTGCCTTCACAACTACAGAAAGCAAAACAAAACTGTTTTCCAGACTTCTAACAAACTCTGAGGTTCACCAAGGTATTTTAATAGGGAAAAAGTGTGTGCACAGCCCATCTCAAGTCCTACAAACAAAGCTATCAAAATCATGGCTGTATGTTTTTGTCCCGCTCCACCTGGTGTCTTATGTTAACTCAAAGTACAACTTTAAGTAACAGCAGTGTTCTTTGCTATAGAACAATTCCTTTCTACCATTACACTAGCACTCTAAAATATTGTAATAATAGCTAAGAACATTAGTAACATTTAAAGTAACAATGATCATAGATTCCTCAGGTGTTTGTTTGCTTGTTTGTTTTTAAAGAGAGTTCAATTTACTCTGCATTTTTTGGAATATATGCATCAGTAGCACTTTGACTTCCAGCATTTTGGATATGCTTCTCGAATTGAATTAATTGTCAGCTGCATCTATACAAAGCATATACAGAAACATTCCATTCTGATAGACAACTTCTGACTTGTTCTTTAGCTGTCAATATTGATGACACAAGTTTCAATTTTGTTTACTCACTGACCTTTACCACTCAGTGGAAGTGACAAGTGCATGTGTGAGAGCATAGTCTATAATCTGATTCAAGTAGTAGCAATTAACTTGTCATTTGCACGATATGCCTAGACATCTGCATGGTACTTTTGAGTGTATAGTCTCCTGTTAATTTTTCTTTGCAGTTATTCAGGTATTCAGATGCTAAAATATTTCTGAGAATAAACTGTAATCTAGTGTTAAAACAAAATTAGCATAAACTGAAATCTTGAGGAGATTCTTTAAATATATCAGAATGACAATACTATCTATTGTCATTTCTGGCTCTCTTGAGGTAATTTTCCCAAAAATCTGTTTTGCTGTTGCCTTTGTTTACGGGGAAAGGAGAAAGGTGTATGTTTTATTTTGTTTTGTTGTCTGGGAAATTGGGCAAAAGACCATGTATATGCTCATCAGGTCCTGGGTATATCACCAGACAACTCTAGGAAACAACTCGCACATCTGAGAGTGCATGTAAAATTTTAGTTTCTTTTCCTGGTGTAAAACACTGTCCAGACTTGGTCAACCAGATGTCCTTTTTGTGTTCTGCTTCAATGGAAAACGTAGTTAGGTTTTCAAAACAAGGTGGTATAGAACATTTGACAACATATCTTCAATACTTTATAGTAGCCCTTAGTTCATTTACCTTTTTAGTCATAGTTTTTATTTTCTATGATAGCTGCAAGCGTCACACATTTCATTAATAAGAGGTCCCAAAATCAGTACAATAATGTCACGGAATGCATCTTTATCTTTTCATTTTGAAGATGTGCAGATGAGTTATAGTGGATGGGGAGGGGATTTCTTAGTAAGGGATCATCATTTACAACTACATGGGAGTAACAGTGCTGCACCAGACACCGCTGATTAACTGGTATTGGAGTGAAGATGATGTCTCACAGAATATAGATAATCGTGAGCTTAATGTAAATTCTTTCAGCCTCATCTTGTTTGTATTTCGGAATGTTTTCTACCTGAAGCAATGTTTTTTTCCATTTTTCCAATTAATGATTTTATCACTGAAAGATTGCATCCATCTATGATACTTTAATGCTTTCAATTAACTTTAAATCACAAAATAAATAATACAGATAAGGAAGCATTTTAATGTATATTAGGTATTTGTTATAGTAAACAAAAGGAAAAATGAGGTAATAATGAGATGCAGAAGAAAAGTTATGAAACAAAGAGGTAGCGTGTGAGCAATAAAACATAAATAAATTTTGCCCCAAGTCTGTTGTTATTATACTAGTGGTATTTTCTTGACCTAGACAAACGACATCTGCCACTTCTGAATAATCCAAATGGCACCAGCATATGCGGTGTTCAGATTACAGTATATTGACTGACCTGCTTTGTCTCATCTTCAAGCTTTCGGTAAGGTCTGCATTTCTGCTCTGTCAGTTGTGTGAGTGATGTACGCTTCTCCTCCCTTTCCTCGGTCACTAACATGCAACATGCAGAGAACTGTCTGCTCTTGTGCTGCTATGATACCACAGTGCCGGTAACATGTGCTTGTTTGTCTTGCCTGTTGGCAGTTATACGCCAAACACAGGAGATGAATGCGTACATCCAAATAAACCTCTATGATACTGTATCCATGCTATCCTAGTGTTCCTCATCATTGTATTTCCGCTTACTCCCAGCATAGAGTTTGGACAATTGCTATCCAACAAATGTAATGTGCAATGTAAAGGTACAAATCTGAACAGCCTGCTCAAGCCTTGACACAATTACTGACAATTATTTTGTTAACGCAAACTGGTATAAGATGTTAATGCCTTGATGTCCCCTTGCTGCCTTCTGTCACACTGGATCTGCTGCTCTGCCTGCTGAAGCTTTGCTTCAGAAAGCTCCCAGTTCTTGTAGTTAATTCCTTGGAAGACAGAAGGACCACCTCTCTAAATGATTATTATGTTTCTCTAAATGCATTATCATACTTCTGATAAGGTTATCATTTCCTTTGAATTGGTAAGCCAACCTGCAGGGCTGACTCTGCAGCTGTCATAACCTTGCATAACTGCTGAAATCAACTGTGTTATATTGGGTTACCCTGGCCCAGAATTTAATTCACGTGTGGAGTGTGTTAATTGCTCTTCTCATATTTTCACATCCCATATCTCACTTTCTCACATTTAACAGTTTCCCACAATGACCAACTCTTTCCTCTCTTCTTAATATTCAGCAATTCCTTTTTTTTTTCTTTTCTCCTGTGTGGGAAAGATTTGTTGGCCTGGACCTCCATCTTTGCCCTTAAACTCATAAAGTACAGGCTTAGAAATATACATATTTGATACATGTCTAGGCATAAATCATTCATATTTGCAGCGCTTGTCTTTGAGTTTGTAATCCAGCTCTCCTCTTTTTTAATTTTGACTTAACAAAAATTAAAATACTTTCTGTAACAGGAAAGGAAGCAGAGACTTCTTTAGTGAAAAATAAGTCTCAATTATCAAGAAATTCATGTGGTTTTATATTCTTAGCAAAGGATTTTAAAGAAGGACTTTCTATGAAAGGAGAAGAGGCATTCCTTTTACTTTTTACCTAACTTGTAGGTCTAATTGGGATATTTCAGAGCTGGAGACTAAGGGAAGAACTCTGTCTGAAGTCACTAGGGGCTATACTGTTCAAAGACATCAGCCAAGAAAGGCTGTCACCCTTAGTAACATATTAAAGTCCTTTAAAATCAGAATGTTTTTTAACCTTGGAGTAAAATTTCTGAGAGGAAGAGTGAGCTCTTTATAAAGCCTCTCTGAAAAGGTGATTTGAGTCAATGTAGGAGAGGCCATTTTCTACCTTTTTACTTGTGACTAAAATTAAGGTGCCCTAATATGTGAAAAGCTTCTCTTGCATCACTTTCCAATAAAAGGTCAAATCCTTTTTGTGTTTCTAGACTGGAACTCAACACACAGAGAATCCCTTGACAGTGAAGAAAATCCCATATGCTGAGAACTGAAGGAGAAACTATAAAATTGCTCAGCACTCCCGGAGGGCATCAGTGGCGACCAGAAGCCATGCTAAAATGATCCCATCTTCCCATTATGCTGCTGTCCTCTCAGGTGGCCAGGACCACCAAAACCCTGGCAGTGGGAAGGAAGATTGCAGCAAGGACTACAGGCAGAGTAGGCTACTGGATTAGTGTGGAAAAAGTGTCAGAACGAAATGTTTTGTAAATGAGTTTAGACATGAAATAGAAACTGGGATAACAAAGGGCTTAATTCAAGGACAGCAATGAGTCAAGTAGAGATAGCAATAGTTTGAATTTGTTCTGACTAAGATCATCAATATCTGCATCCATGAATCTTTTTTCTTTCTTCATCTGTAGATAGCCAGACAATTCTTGTCATACATTTCATTCTGCATTCATGTATTTCAGTTTTGTATTTTTCCTGTAGGCAACTTGTTTGGATTTCTTTTGGTGTGGTTGTTTCACTGGCATAAGAAGTAGCAGTGCTTTCAGGGATTTCTAGGTATTCCTTGAACAAAGGTTCTTACTATTCCAGACAGAATAAGGGCTATTTCTGTATCTCACATCTAGTTCCCATCTCTTTGGACATTACTTAACAGCCTTTTCTAGTAAGGCAGTATTATTGAAATTCATTAAAATGCTTCTGAAAAGTACATTTCTTTTTATCCAGGAAAGCTAACAACTGCATAGAATGAAAAAGCTTTGAAAAGCCTTCTCAGATAATGTCTGCCTACAAAGTACTTACACCACTTTTCTCATTGTGAAATGTCCTACTCTGAGCTGATGGCTACAGTATTATTACTGGGAGGCAAGACGCAGGACTTTCTGATGAGCTTTTTTGCTTTTATTTATTTATTTATTAGAGAAGGCACAAGGTCAGATTTCCAAAAACATTTATTCCAGTGCTACCACTCTGCCTCACAGCTAGAGTGGAAGAAAACTAAGGCAACATAAAAGATTCGAGAGTCTTACTTTAAGACATTTAGGATAGGAACTGTTTTATGATAAGCTCATACAGTGCATAACACAACAGAGATAATTAATTGAGACCTCCAGGTAGTGTTATATTATGAACAAACATTTACTTAGCAAATTAATTTAGTCTTTTCCATGGACTATGTATGTTTCCTGTGCAGACGTGGAGAACATACTGAGCATATTCATCCATTGTGCCCTAAACATTACACAATGCTGTAGTTTAAGGGAAAGATGTACACGGATTTCTGTTGCAGGAGAAAATTTCCTTCTTCAGCAGTGTCTCCCTCCTACAACACAGACTAGGAGGCATCATTTAAATGATATTACATATTCCCTAATATCTATGTTTCCTAAACTCCAATGCATATGCATTGTGGATAAAGCAGTGACTGTTGCATATGTTATAAACAAAGCAGAGGGAAGCCTCCTGATTAAATTTCCTGTAGTGTGACTGTTGAGTAAACTCATAGACGTTTTTATGTTTATATGCTAGGTGAGAGAGGAAGTTAACAGCCTGAAAATATTGTGATGATGAAAAAGCTTGTCCTAGTTTCATGTGGGACAGAGCTTGTTTTCTTCATAGTGTCTGGTATGATGCTTTCTTTTAGTTTTAGAAGAAAAACAATGTTGATAACACAGTGATGTATTAGTTGTTGCTGAGCAGTGCTGCAAAAAGTCAAGGATTTTTCAACTTCTTGACTGTCTTGCCAGCAAAGGGGTGGGAGGAAAAGAAAAAGGAGGACACAAAACCAGGGCAGCTGGCCAATGGGATGTTCCATAACATATGATTTTATATGAAAACTATAAAACTGAGGGGAACTTTCTGGGGGTGAGCCACTGCTCAAGAACTGGCTGGGCATCAGTCAGCAAGTAGTGAGCAATTGCATTGTTCATCACTTGCTTTGTACATTTTAATATATATATTCTTATAAGTATTATATTTATTTTCCTTTTCTCAGTTAATAGTATTTTATCTCAACATACAAGTTCTACTTCATTGTCATTGGTGGTTTTTTATTTTTTTCCCAATTACCTCCCCCCCTTCACTAGGAGGGGGGAGTAAAAGAACAGCTGTGTGATGCTGACGCAGTTTTAATGGGCAATAAATTAAATTGTTTTTCCGCAAGCCCAGTCTGTTTTGCCCATCATGGTAATTGGAAAGTGGTCTTCCTATCTTTATTTCAGTTCCTTAGATTTTTCATCCAGTTTTCTCCTCCCTGCCCCCCTGATGTGGGCTGGCAAAAGGAAGGGAGGACATGGCTGGATGGTCATTTAATTGTTTATCAAGGCAGTAATATCTACATTGGTTCTGTCCCACCTAAAATATAAAAAGCGAAGTGATTAAAAAATAGGTAAAAACACATAGGTAATTCTCCGTTATGAAAATTTTCTATGTGAAGACAGTGAAGATAAAGGAAGGGTGACAGGTGTCGTCTACCTGGACTTGTTCAAGGCCTTTGACATGGTACCGCACCATATCCTTATCTCTAAACTGGACAGATGTGGATTTGATGGGTTCGTTGTTCGTTAGATAAAGAACTGGCTGGAGGGTCACAGCCAAAGGGTTGTAGTCAATGGATCTACGTCCAGGTGGAAGCTGGTCACGAGTGGTGTCCCCAGGGGTCCATCTTGGGACCGGTGCTCTTCAACACCTTTATTGACAACTTAGACTGCGGGATCGAGTGCACCCTCAGCAAGTTTGCTGATGACACCAAGCTGAGTGGTGCAGTTGATACCCCTGAAGGAAGGGATGCCATCCAGAGGGACCTGGACAGGCTGCAAAAGTGGGCCAATGAGAACCTGATGAGGTTCAACAAGGCCAAGTGCAAGGTGTTGCACTTGGGTCGGGGCAATCCCAGGTGTGTGTACAGACTGGGAGAAGAACTCCTTGAGAGCAGCCCTGCGGAGAAGGACTTGGGTGTTGTGATCGATGAAGAGCTGGACATGAGGCAGCAGTGCGCTCTTGCAGCCAGGAAGGCCAATGGCATCCTGGGCTGCATCAAGAGAGGGGTGGCCAGCAGGGAGNATGTGGAGTTGTTGGAGCAGGTCCAGAGGAGGGCCACCAAAATGATCAGAGCACCTCTCCTATGAGGAGAGGTTGAGGGAGTTGGGATTGTTTAGCTTGGAAAAGAGAAGGCTCCGGGGAGACCTCATTGCAGCCTTCCAATACTTGAAAGGAGCTTACAGGCAGGAGGGGGACTGACTTTTTACACGGGTGGATAATGGTAGGACAAGGGGGAATGGGCTAAAACTGAAAGAGGGGAGGTTTAGGTTGGACATCAGGAAGAAATTCTTCCCTGAGAGAGTGGTGAGGCGCTGGCACAGGCTGCCCAGAGAAGTTGTGGCTGCCCCATCCCTGGCTGTGTTCAAGGCCAGGCTGGATGGGTTCCTGGGCAGTTTGATCTAGTGAGCTAGTGGCTGGCAGCCCTGTCCACGGCAGGGGGGTTGGAACTAGATGATCTCTGAGGTCCCTTCCAACCCAAACCATTCTATGATTCGGTGTAAAAATGGTCGTCTTAGTCAAGACTAAGACCTGCTCCACATTTCCGCCAATATCAGGCTTCCAGACGAGCATATTCTGTGTGGATGCTAATAGGCTGAGGCAGGACTGGAACGAGTCAGAATGGGCCATATATCTGCTAGAAGAGCGTGTTAGACAGGTAGAGGACGTATGATATCTGGAAAGGTCAGGTGTGCTTCAGCTGAAACATAGAGGAGGCACAAGTAATGAGAGACAGAGACAAGCTAAGACAGTGCAGATGCAATTATCTCAAGCTGCTTAGCTGGCAAAGCTGAATTTGAACTTGGCATTGATGCTGAGGAAGCAGTGTAGATTTGGCCTTCAGTGCTCTAGGGAGCTTCTGAAATTGAGCTGAAAGGGAATAGTGGGCAAGATTGGAGCAAATTTTTCTATTTTATACCTTCGCTAGAGAATGTTCCATCATCACTGACAGAGATGGTTTATCCCTCTGTTTCATAGCAATATACGTGCAAAGCAAATTGCAGCAATTGGAAGGTAAATTCTAAATATTTCCCAGGGAAGAAAATCCCCTAGTCCTTCTAGGATGTCTTCACTTGCATTTAAAAATGCTCTAGGTTAAACACAGTGTTACAGTAGTTTCTGAAATATACATTTTAAACAGGAAAACAAGTGAACAGATTCTACAGCACCCAAGACCCTTGTCTAGGATACAGAATTTATTTGATATGTCAAGGGAAGGTATTTTTTGGAAGAATCTCCTTTCAACATCTGATTTGGCATAGCAACCAGACAGCATGCAGCTGGGCTTCTGTATTCCCTGGGAATTCCAGTCATCCCTGTGGATCATCTGACTTCCAGCACAGTCTCTCTCCCCTGCTCCCTAATGACAGGAATCTCAGGGTAGCCCTCAATTAGTCTCTTGTTTATTCTTTTGCAGACAAAGACCCAGATAAAACAGAATATAGACTGGGAATTCACTTGGCACCATGAAGAAAGTTTTGCTCCAAGCCCTTAATAGTCCTGAACTTTTGGTCCTGTTCATATGTTTGCTAGCAGGTGCATGCTTCTGCTCTGTGTCCTACTGTCCAGTGTTCAGCCATCTAGGGCAGGGAAGGGGCAGATATTAAAGAGACTTAGTATTAAGCACCTTAACAATCCGGAGAGGTTGACTGGAAAATTACCCAAACTCCCTCTATAGTCAGAGAGAGGTGCTGCTGCGGAGAACAATTCAGGTCATCTCGGTGAGGTTCTTGCTCTAAATTACCCTCTGGAGGAGTCTATCTATCTCCATTCATTACACAGAGAATCTAGGAAACCTACACAGCTAATGTAAGTGCTACAGTTAGGTGCCTAAAGTTAGATACAGTGAAGAAATCTCTTCAGTCAGTGAGATCCTTGAACCCCATGTTTCACTGTTGTGAGTATACAAGGATTTCTTCCTAGGGGAGAAAAATCAGGATGAATTTGCAATTTTTTCATTGCACTTAAAACAAAATCTCTAATCAAATTCACTTTTTTTAAAGCACACATATGAGAGAAAAATATATATATAATCCCACACAGTCATACTAATATACACAATCACTGCTAATGAGGGCAATACAACTTCATTCCTGTCATCACCCTTCTTTTTCCCATGTATCTAAGATTCATAGTTTCTCTGACTGTTATATCTATTATTTAATAACAGAAAGACATTGAAATGAAAATTTCTCATCTTTTTTTTTTTTTTTTTTTTTTTCATAATCATATGCTATTTAATGCCCAATAAAATTCAGTAATGGTCATCTTGATTTTCTTCAGTTGCATAGATGCACATGAGAATATATTTAATCATTGTATTTGTTGTTTATTTGTATTTATGTGAACTTTGTGCACTATTTATCCATTATCAGTTTATACCTTCACTTACTTTAGCATGTATTTAATCTCATGATCGATTTTTAGCTTCAATGTTTTAAAAAGTTTTTTCCATGAAAGGAGAACCATTATCACATAATCACAGAATCACAAAATCACAGAATCACAGAATCGTAGGGGTTGGAAGAGACCTCTGGAAATCACCTAGACCAACTCCCCTGCTAAAGCAGGTTCCCTAGAGTAGGTCACAGAGGAAAGCATCCAGGAGGGTTTTGAATATCTCCAGAGAAGGTGGCTCCACAACATTTCTTAAACTTTCTGCAGAGCCTTTAAGTGTATTTTAAATAAATTTCTTCCTAATTTAGATGTTAGAAATGATTACTTCCAAAAGGTTAGATTTGTTGTATAGGTGAGTGTAAAACAGGGTTTTGGTTCAGTCAAAAAGTGCTGAGACTTTGAAATAAACTTCTCTGATGAGATGAAAAGCCTTTTTAAAATGAAAAAAAATATATCTATATAAAATCTGAATTTAATTTAAGGTCTGCCAGGATGTTTTATTTGTTTGTTTTTTCTTTTTCATTATTTTGGCAAAGTAATTTTGAAAATGAAATTCTATATCAAAGCTAATCAGAAACATAAAACAGAAACCAAGAAAAATGTTTATTGTTAAAGATGTTGATCTGTGGGAATTTCTCAATACTTAAAAGTATTTTCCAGTGGTGATTTTAATCTACATAGAAATTGATTAAATTTTCTGCAAGATTTTGGTTTCAATGAAGCATTAGTGTTTTATTTAGAAATCATTGTCAATGAAGACTTTCCAATACCCTTACATCTCTTTTTCAGATAAGTCTGCTTCTCCTGATTAACACCTAGGAACACATAATGTTTTTGTATGTTCTGTGTCTAAAATTGATTTACATGCTAACACATTTATTAGGCTGTTTCTCTAGTGCATTAGAGAGAAGCATGAGGCCTGGTCTTCTTTGCACTAATTGCTAGGAGCCCTTGGGTAGTTTCTTCAGTGGAAGGCCAGTGTGCAAAACATTCTGGATCTGGTTCATTAGGAGCTGACTTACTTCATTAGGAGGTCTCATTCTCCTTTACCTTCTTGTTTTCTTCAAAAGGAAACTGAGGACAGTGTGCACTTTGAACCATATAAAGCAAGGGCGAGGGTAGAAAGTGCATCCCATGAACAGGGCTGTGGACAGATCTGCCCTGAGTTTCTTACAGAACGGGCCACCAGACTGCACAGAAGACCAGATTAGTCTTCTGAGGGTACTGGAAGAGAATGAGTGAAGTGTACAGCAAAATGGTGCTAAATTTGAAGATGTTACATATCAATTGGAATCACAAGCATAACAGGGTCTGGGATTCATAGCGGAGTTTGGACTTCAGTGTCTTGTTGCAGTTGACTTCAAAGTTGTAAATAGATAGGAAGGGTAAAATCAACAACAGCAACAACAAAGACAGAATATTAGATGTTAAACCTCTACATAATATTTGACTGTGCAAAGCAGTTGAGGTACTGCACCCCAGTGCATTAAATAAAATCATTTGTATCCCATCCACTACTAACATATTCCTTAAACATATTACCCTTTTGGTAAAAGCATTTACCTGTATTTCAACAAGCTGCGTAAATCTGTTCAGTAATACAAAGGATAGGAACACATATTCAAAGTGGTTAGGTTTTCTTTCTCCTTAACTT
>VXAV01007175.1:88984-112401 GCA_013399715.1 Alectura lathami | reverse complement strand
AAAGGACTACATATATTCGTGTACTCTTTGCTGTTGACATTTATAATAATATTTTTTTTTTTAATTTTCCTTCTTTTATCAGTGATCCTTTATCAATGGACAGGCTGAAGAATAATCTTCTCTGTTACTCTGCTCCCATTCTAAGTGGAGCCAGACAAAATTTTTTGAGTTTGAAATGTTAATAATAAAATGCAGATTTCAGCCAAAAGCATAGGTTTTCCCTNAAGTTAATTTTTATAGTTCGTTTAGTTTCTGGAGATTTTTAAGCTTCTTTCTTATATAACAGCTATAATGGAAACTGATACATAACAAATACATTTTGTTTGTTTGTTTGTTTGTTTTTCCTTGACACAAGAAGGCTGACAGATGATAATACTGTTTGATCTTGCAAGAAAAATTTTTGCTATTCTGGTAAAGTACTCAGTGCCAGAATTTTAAACAGGAGCTTTATTTTCAGAGTTCTCTGTATGATTAACAAAATTGTATCCAGTATATAATGCTAGTGTATTGGTAGACACACAGAAGAAATGAGCCCACTATAATTCCTAGAAATTCAAAAAATTACAGTTTCATCCCTCTTCCTTGTCATTGGTCTGAAAGATAAGAAACCACTTTTCCTTTGTCTGAGCTGGCTTTTAAGGCTGAAAATGGACCATCTAGCAGCCACTCTCATGACTTTATAGTTACATTTATAACAGGGCTAGAACATCACCTGAACCTCACCCATCATTAATTCTTTCTCCAAAGATGCTAAATGAGCCAGTAGCATTTAGGAGACACTGTTTAGGAAAGCTTCACATAGTACCCCTTCTTCCTTTGATTTCAATGGCCTTTAGGTCAGGATGGATGTCTTAGCTTTAGAGTTAGCAGAATAGTGTATTAGGAAATGTAACTTCTTCCAGCTCATAGAATGCTTGTGATTTTCTTCAATTTGCTTGTTTGAATGCAAATTTTATTCAAGGCATTCTGTAGCTTAACGTCAGAATAATAAAAGGATTTAGGGATAATGGGATATTTGTACAGACACTAGACTGACAGGGATTTTCATTCCTTCCTCTGAAATGATATCAGGCATAGGCAAAAATGTTAGACATTTTACAATACTAGGACTCGATTATAGGATATTAGTACTGGGAAGTCTTGCCAGGACCAGTATAATTGTGCTTTGCAACCACAACGATTGCTTTTCATATGTTTCTCTATGATTAGCTGGAGTGGTATTCTACTGCAATACTAATTCTTTGACATGTTAAGAGAAAAACAGAGAACGTTGTGATGTTTCAGCTAGACTTAAAAAAAGAAAAATGTATAATGATGTGAGGAATGCAAATGCGGATGAACTATTAACATATCTTCAAAATAAAAATAGTGTGGCATTGTAAGTGTAGAATTTCCATACAGAAGAAAACTGTAGGGTCAAACTATCAGTGTTATATTATTGTTATTGTTATTATTATTATTCTATCCTCAGAAAGTCCTCTGCTTTCATTTTTAGGGAACTGGCAATTGTGGAATCTGCTTCCATATCTGAAAATGCATGACAGACTCTTATATAAATATTTTTTTTCTAAATTTTATTTAACAAAACAAACCGCTGTTTTTGTTTTGTTGTTTTACGTACAACATAGAAATAAAATATTGAAGTAATACTGATTAGCATAAAATCACATTTTCATTTAACATCTTCCAAAAATATGTAATGATGAGAATTTTCAATAGAGAATTTTGTTGTGCTGCTGTGTTTATTTCTAGCATTTTTATTTGTACAGTGCTTATTTTAAAGGAGATAAAGAAATCAAACTATTCTTCTACACCTATGCATTTTTTTTTGGTAGAAAAGGAAAAATATCACCAAAGTTTAAATACTGGATCCTTCAGGAATAATCTTCAGAAAACTAATGAGGAAATCAAGTAGATGAGGAACAATCTAACTGTTATTGACAGTTTAAAAAAATAATCATCAGTTACTGGGCAATGAAAAGATAATGTTATCTTTTTCTATCAAATCTGTGAAGTCTTAGAAAAAGAATGTACTTCATATCATTAAAAATTCATCCCAATGGATCTACTTGAAGTACAGAACATAGCAGCCATATGCCCAGGTGACCTGAAATGCAGTGAAAAAGGGCAAATCTATTTAAATGAGCCAAGGATAAAGACTTGGTCTGTGTTCATCTCTGCCATAAAACACACAAAATGAGAAAGTCAGAGTCTGGCTCATGCAGGATGCTTCAATCATTTTTATATTACAAAGGTCTTGCTAGCAGCATTTAGCAGGATTTAAATGTATTTGGTAGGAAACTGATATTTTTTGCCTACAAAATCTAACTGAAGTAAGCAAGATGCAAAAATGGAATTAAGTAAAAAATGAAACACAAACAATCCTTTACATATATGGTCACTTTCTCCAGTTCATAAAGACAAATATGCTTTGGTTATTTTTACTAGCCAAAATAGTCAATGGAATATAACACTGATGAAAAAGAAGTTTCTTCCAGCAAAGGTGTTAGGACATCTACCTTCTACAGCTATCTTCTGTACCCTAGATATTTCAGCATAGACAGGAAAAGGGTGAGGACATTCTACGAACAAGTAGTTCTGTCCAGGTTTCAGCTGCAATTTTTTTCATAATGTCTGGCATGATGCTATGTTTTAGCTTTAAGAGAAAAATAATGTTGATAACACACCGATGTTGCTGAGCAGTGCTGTACAGCACCAGGGACATTTCGGTTTCTCAGCTTCTCTTACTGTCCTGACAGTGAGGAGACTAATGTGGCACAAGGAGTTGGGAGGAAACAGAACCAAGGCAGCTGACCAAAACTGGCCAGAGAGATATTCCATAACATAGGACATCATGTGAGAAAACTTTTGAAAACTGGGGGGAGTTGGCTGGGGGGAGGCTGCTGCTTGAGGACTGGCTGGGCATCAGTCGGTGGGTGGTGAGCAATTAGGTTGTGCATAACTTGTTTCATGTATATATATGTAGTTGTTATTACTATTTTCCTTTTGTCTTCCTTTTCTGTCTTAGTAAATATTTTTTCATCTCAACCTATGAGCTCTACAATGTTTTTTTCCAACTTTCTCCCCCATCCCACTGAGGGGACGGAGTGAGAGTACAGCTGTGTGGTGCACAGCTGCATGCCAGGTTAAAGCACAACAAGATCACAACAGATGGCTTAGAAAATGTAGTCCTACTTTTACCCAACACGTCTCCGAGATTTGTTAGTTCCATCTATTTCAGGTGGTGTTGAAAAGTCTAATGATACATATAAGCCATAATTAGTATTGTTTTGGCATTAAAGGTACTGCACAAAGAATGATCATGATATTCGATGTGTAATTTAGCTTTGGTTATTCTTCTGCAACGATTTCTTTTGCCCCTGGAGGTTCATAATGACTCAGGAAATGTATCTTTTCCTTTTATTAAGAAAATATCCTGATGAATGCTCTAATGGAATGATATGTGCCTTATGTCTTGTTAGCCTTAGGATGTCTTGAAGAAGATATCTATCTCAATGGGCACATTCCTCAGAGACAAATATATTTAACAAATTAATATATAAATCAACCAATAAACTCATTACTGTAAGGAATAGCTTATTTTTATTTATTTATTTATTTTAATAAACACTTGGAATGACAGCTTCAGGTGTGATTTGCATGAAAACCCTGTTATAATTTTTTTAATGGGCTATGAGTCCCATCCAGCTCCCATTGTATCTCTTCAAAGTATTGCTTTGGCAACATTACCCAGTAAGATTACTTAATAAATAAATGTAACACTATTCAACAAGTAGTCTTTCAGGTAAATACAGACACCTCACAGTCATTATTTGCTAAATTCCTGCTATCACTATTAAACTTAAATGTGTATAAGATATTCATCCTGTAGTATGAATAGAGAAATTTTAAAAGTGTGTAACAGTATGAAAATTATGTTAATGAAGTAAATAATTGTTATACCTTTACAGGATATAAAAATATATAATTGCTTACATGATTAATGATTCGTACCACATAAAATAGCAAAATATAACATTGTTATGTTTTAGATATATCAATGAAAAAATTTATTGAGGGAGAATTTCATGCTTGATTAGGAAGACAAGTACTATTTGGAGGCTGTGAGTGTAAAAGCAGAAGATATAAAAAAGCAGAATAAAGTCTGAAGGGTGTGTTTACTGTTTCTCTTTAACTGAATAATGTGTATATTATATTGAAAAGTCTCAATCTCTGACTGCCATAGGCTGGCTTCAGGTAAAGGCCACAGGGGAAAGAAACAATCCATACTGCTGGGAAATACTTTTTAAGAATGCGACCAATAATGTATTACATTGCAGCTCACCTGCAAAAAGTAAGATACAGGGCAAGAAAGTGCAGGATGACGAAAGAAAAGAAAGATCAAGAAGACATGTAATGGCCAGGTAATAACTTATAAAGGTTAAGGAGAAAGCTACTTTGAGAGCTGATTTGAAGAAAAATTTCTCCACATTTTGAAGCATTCAGCTGAAGAACGCTACCCATCTGCTTGGTTAGAAAAAGCAAAAGGGTAGAATAGAAAGATGGCAAAACAAGTATTACAGAATGTGTATTACTGATTACTATTCTCAAGTCAGATTAGTCATAGTATCTTCCAACACATTTTGACTACCTAACTCTTATTGTAAATGACTCAATTAGTTGAATCACATTGATTAAACATGTAGAAAACTCATAGGAACTGTCTCCTCACTGTGTGGAAAAAAATATACCATGGTGAAATAAACGCTTAACACATATGAGAAGTCATGCACCATCTTGGAGCAGGCTGCCCACGGAGGTGGTGGAGTCTCCTTCCCTGGAGGTGTTCAAGAAACGTGTAAATGTGGCACGTGGGGACATGGTTTAGTGAGGGTGGTGGCATTCAGTTGATGGTTGGACTAGATGACCTTAGAGGTCTTTTCCAATCTTTATGATTCTATTCTATGATTCTCCCCTCCTTTCAGAGAAGATAGGAGCAAGTCTCAGGATTTGGTCATAATCATATCACACTAAAAATGTAAATATCTATACAAAATGTAAGTATTTATACTAAATATGTGAATATCTATACATAATTTCTGAAGAAAACAGGTTTTTAAATCATTATTTTTAATAGTTGGGCTACATGAAAAATAAACCATGTATTCACAATAATAGGAATTTCAAAAGATTTTGATAGATTTCATGTGTCTCTTCACATAAAATAGAATCTGAGATCCTCAGATAAGGAAATGAATGCTATTTACTTTTGTTTGTCCAGGGAATTACTGTTATTGAGGAAACAATTTGTGTTTATTAAATACGTATTTACAGGATAATAGATGCCTCTGGTAAATAATATATGATATGCTAATATAATTAATTTCCACCATTCATTTCTAAATTAGCCAAATATGTATTTAACAAACAAACTTCTGAAAACAGCTTAATCACCCATGGGCAAAAGGAAGATTAAAATTGGAATAACAGGATACATAATGCCTTATTACCAAAACAAAACCAAACAAAATCCAACATACAATCTTCCTTATTAAAGGAACTGTTATTTATGCATGCATAGAAAGAATGAAGAAAAATCCTTAGGCTTACAGTGCTATAGCGATTGAGATCTCAATGAAAATATAAAGAAAATGTAAGGATAAATGAGGTTCCTGGGATCAAACTTACCATTTGTGGTAAGCGTAAAGTACGGCTACCTGACATTAATTCCTTTTTGTCACAGCAATTTTGTGCGTAGAAACAGGCAGTGTGTCAGCACAAATATTAATTACTTTATTAACTATAAAGTAAAATAATAAACATTTTTTTTTTCTTTTTTCCTTTTTGGAGAGACCAGGAAGGAAATCAGATCACTAAAAGCAATAGAATTGTGTAAGGTGGAGGAAATATCTGGAAATTCTATAAATATCACTTAGTTTGGTTAATTTTCCTAGAAAATGTACTAAGTCACCCTACAAAAGGTACAATCTTCCTTAAATATGGTTTCAAGGTGGAGCATTTTGGAATGCAAATTCTATTAAATAAGTAAAATTAAGACTAGGGAAGAAGTCTGTAATTTAAAACATAGTCATTTTGTTATAACATTAAATATTACCTCTTGGATTGCAAAAAAAAAAACTACGCGTCTTTAATCAACAATATGCTTTGGATTACTTATTCATCTGTTTACACATTACTGTATTTACTTTGTGTTTATAGACAAAAATATTATCTGAAATGACAGAGCCTGGCACCATGATAAAGAGAGCAAAAAATGAAAAGCAGCAGGCCAGTTACTACAGTTACCTGAAAATGCAAAGGATGTGGCTTTCTTTGGCAGTTGGAGGAAGAAGGACACCTGTTGTATGGCATCAGGAGGGAAACGGCTCTAGATGAATATATAAACTGCTTCAGCCTTCCAAAGATTAATGGCAGGTAAGACAGACACCTGAGATAAGTGAGAGGCAAGGGAGTTAGACAATTAAAGATCAGCAGAGTACAGACAGGGAGAAATGTGTTATAAAACCTCTGAAGAAAGAAATGATAAACTCCCCTTTAGAAACAAAAATCTACATCACCTAACGAAGTTGTAGGCTTTATGGTTTTGATTTTTTCCTACGATAAATTCATAGATTTGTAGTAAGTTTGAAACATCTGAGAAAAAAATCCCACTGAACTGCTAACATTTTAAGCCAGATGTTAATGAGTCCTGGAGACCTGAAGTGATGGCTTACGCTATAGTGGCTCCCAGTACACAGTGGTCCCAATTTATGCCACACATTTCTGTTTGTGAAGAATGTAACGAATTCATGCATAAAATAGACCTATGTGTCATCCACTCTTGCTGCCCAATGAATAATCTCATTAATACAGTTCTCCTGCTTGTCAGGAGGCCATTCACCTTACACATAAGTATTTGGGATGCTGATCTCCCTCAGGCTGAAATACGCTGTGTGCAGACAACAGCTGAGAGTGATGTGTGCAGTTTTGGCTGCATGGTTGAGAGTGGCTGTCATCACTCTTCCAGGGCCCAAGTAAACTGTCTGAGTGAGACAGGCACCGTTGTGGAGCAAAAGTCCCTCATATTTTAAACCTGCTGTGGGGATGTTAGTAATGTTGGGATAGGAATAAATCTTGCACTTCAGCTTTTTGAGAAGGGAGTTGCATTTCTCCCTAATGTGTTGGTGAGATTTTAGAAAGTTGTTGAGATTTTAGAAAGAGTCAGAGGAAAGCCACTGAGAAAATGACAAAAATGTTTAATCTTGTTATCGTGTTTTCCAGCAGTAAAGCCCCATCAAGATTTGCAATCTTGCTATGCTGAAAAAAAAAAAAAAAAAGAGAAAAAATTACTCGCTTCTAATTCTTCCCTAAATCTCAGTAAAGATGCATGTCTTCTGGATGGTAAGAAACATCCAATATCAGTTGGGTGGGGTGGTCAGCAAACATGACGCTTGCAGTCGGTGGCGTTCACACACGAACACCACTGCATGTCTTTGTGACTTCAGTCATATCCATGTCACTTTCCATGCACTCCAAGCAGTGTTAAAATGTGTCAATGGGCAGGTTGCTGCTGGTCCTGGTGACCAAAGTGACCTCACACTGACCCAGTGCTGTCTCACTGGGGCACAAAGGGCCCTGGGCTGCAAGGGGAACGGCTTGCTGCATTCACTCAAAGGAAACAGAGCTCTTTGTCTTTGTCTGGAGCTCCTTGGACTGAGAGAAAAAACAAAAACATATAAGGTAAAAAAGTTATTTGTAACTTCTGGTCTCTTCTACTAAATCGTAAATTCTCTAAAGCAAGAATTATATCTTCTGTGTTTCGTGGCGTGATGCCTAATTTATTTCATTCTCGAGGGTGGGGGGGTGTAGTTCTCTATTTAGCACATTGGCAGTCCTTCCAAAAGCTCAGCAGCAATCTCTCAAAGGTCTTCCTTTGTTTTAGTTTAATTGAAATGTGTGTCAAATTATTAACTCTTCTCTGCCACCCAAGATTAGGAAAAAAAAATCAACTTTAGGAAAAAAATAATTTTCAGTGTTTTCATTGCATGTCAGAGCCCTCAGAGATAAAACAAATCCTTCAGATAAAACAAACTCCATTTTTCAGTTGCACTCAATATAGCAGGAAGATCTGCAGCAGGGTTGGAAGAGAAGTGGGAAATGCAAGATATAATTTTCAATTTCATCTTTACCAAAATAATAATAATAATAATAATAAAACAATCAAACAAAAAAGCCCTCATTCCCTTGTACAGTCATTTGCTTGTTATTTTGCAGCTCATCTTATTTCAGCCACTTCTGAGGCTGTATAATTTATGATTGGGTGAACTTCGGAGACTTTTGAAACTACTTTTTGTAATTGCTACATATTCTCTACAGCAATTCACTCATGGAAGAAACAGCCTTGAAAGATTATTTTTTGGAATGTGATCTAAATATACGTCCACTTGTTAACGTATTTTGCCTTGTGAATGAAGGAAATGTTTGACACAGTTGTGTGTTTATGCTGATATGTTTTGCTTGATTTTGATGCTTAGGATATAATTTATTTTATGCTTTCTTTCCTCCCTTTTCCAAGAGATTAAAAAATAATATGGTATAAACTGTAAATTTGCTTCAACACATTCTATTACATTCAAAAAGAAAATAGTCAGCTATTAATGGCCAGAAAAATTGGTTAGACTACCTATGGTGCAAAGGATTAGGATGGCAGAACAGAGTTCTTGGTGATTCGTTTATGCCCACCTTGTGACTAAATGTGAATGTGACTCACAGTTACAGAGAGAGAAGACCAGCAGGAACTAGACATTGCCCAGTGCAGCCAAGAGGGAGATCATGATCAGGAACTGGCTGCCCACTGGCTTCAGTGGACAAGCCTGAGGAATGTGTGCTCTTGAAAGCACTGGTTATAAGTATCAGTGTAGGGTTTACTCATAAAAGTTTCTGCTCCAGGGAGCATTCTTCCCTGCAACTCACCCCAGAGCTTCCTCTTACAGTCAATCTGATGGGAAACAGTGTATGTATAAGTGTAGTGTAGGTCCAAATGCCTCCTCCGTCACACTAAATTGTTGACAGGATCTGCTTGGGTTTGATTTCAGGTGCTGAGCAGCAGGATCACAGGTAAATTACTGCATCCACCTCACTCACTGTTCAATAGCTCATTAGAAACCTATATGGAGAGAAAATATTCCACAATATCAGAACACTGCTCTAAACAGGACATTCGTAATGGAACCGCAGCCGTACTAATAGCCATCCAGAACACTGCAAATCTCAGCAACTACAAATTAAGGTACACAATCTAATGCCTTCTGATACAAACTGGACTTGTGATATATTCTTGGTGTGGGAATAAGGGGCATAGCACTTTACCTTGCTGAGCATCTACTGAGGAGTACTATTTATTGACATCTGTAGGAATATCTGCCAATATACAAATCTAAATAATAGATTTCTGCCAATGGAACATAGTACAGCATAAGATGGTTTCTGTATTTTGAAGCCTTTTAAAGATGACAATTCCGCCTTGCTTACTGTATCCCTTGAGTTCTGTCTCATCTTCTTCTGCACAAAATAATTTACTAGNTTTTTTTTTTTTTTTTTTTTTTTTTTTCTGGGGGACAAAGGTAAATGCAATAATCATATTGTTAAAAGAAAAAAAAATGAACACAATTAACTCACAATTAATTTCAGTGAGTCTAGGCACTTGACTTTGGATCTCTCAGACAACAATTTATGTCAAAAGAGAATATTGAATACATACAGAGATAATTTTATAAATATAATTCACCTTTGAGTAATGAGAAAATTGATCTTTGATATGGGAGAAAACACAATATTCCGAAGTGCTTGCCTGGATAAAAGATTATTTGTTTTTCATACTATGCAAATTAAAATTCCCTTTCTTTAATTTAGTTTTCTGGTTTGTAATTCCTGTTTAATGTTTCCTTAGCTGTTCTTGAAAGATCACTTTTGAATTGATTGTTGCTCTTTCTTATATTCTTCTAAAGAGTTTCTGTTCATATATTTGCCTTCCTTGTGTTGCAACAAATCTTCCGTGATGCCCTGCTTCCTCCCCTCTCTGTGACTATAGTAAAATCCTGATGTTCAGAAATAGAATTTTATAATTGCAAAACAATGAAGACTATATGTATGTATGTAAGTGGGTATGTATGTGTGCAAGTATGTATGTATGTATGCATTTGTTGGCAGAGAACCCTTTAGGTTGATAAATCAGAAAATTACTTAGCTCAAAAGAAGAACAAAGACTTGTTTTGTA
Organism: Alectura lathami; assembly: GCA_013399715.1. Lineage (NCBI taxonomy): Eukaryota > Metazoa > Chordata > Aves > Galliformes > Megapodiidae > Alectura > Alectura lathami. The sequence goes on along the minus strand of VXAV01007175.1, from coordinate 102,125 downwards.
TTGACCTTGATTGACATAAAAGATTAATCAAGTATTCTTTAATATAATCAAAAGCAGATTTTTACAGGTGAAGTAATGTTCCAGACTGAGTTTTTTAAATATTTGTTAGCTCTTTTTCCCCTATGAAGCAGTCATAAATTCACAGCAGAAGGTCTGCTTATCCTAAATAGATTTACATTTTTTTCCTTTGATTAATGTTACTCTAATCTGAGAGTGATATATATATTTTTTTCTTCACACTTCATTTACTTGTGTCTACAACTGGAGGAGAGAAAAACCAGAAATTTTCCAGTCAGCAGAGCAGGGAATCATGGTTTACAAAGAGGTTTACGAAAAGGCAGCCCTATGAAGTGATGTGACCAGGGTGGGCTAAAAGGGAGTGGCGTGACAGCCAGCGTGTGGTGCGGCAGCTGGCAGGAGGGCAAGCAGGGGTTGTGCTGTCACTCTGCCCCTTTCAATGGCAGTTGTCACCACTGCCAAGGAATTCCAGTCATAGCATCCACACAGCAGATAGCCAGGTCCTCTGCATTCCCAGTGGCCTCTCCAGCCACAGGAACCTCTACAGCTCCCCAGACATATCCCAAGGGAATGTGAGGCCAAGGGAATAGGCTGCATGGTGTGCTGAAGCTGTCTATCAGTGTCTAACCCCTCATAACATGACTACCTCCATTAAGAAAAAGAAGTGTTTTCTGAGGGAAAAAGAGGGCCTGGCGTACCCATCAGACTCAACCCATAAGAAAGTCTGCTGCTTCCCTGGGGCCGAGGTAAGAGATATTACTAGAAAACTCTGATTATCATATATATATACATTTTTTTTTCATGTCTGCAGTGAAGTAGCAGAGAAAAGTCAAAGGGCAATCAAAAGGGACTTCAGAGTCTTGGGGCAACGTTTTAAAGGACTAGGGGTACACAGGTAGTGTTTTTTTTATCCTTCTAGTAGCAGGGAACAATATTGAAAGGAACAGGCAGATCCAGCTGATATATATGTGGCTCTGAGACTGGTGTCACTGGTACAGTTTTGGGTTTCTCAGTCATGGGATGGTGTACACAACACCAGGTCTGCTGGGGTCCGATGGGATGCACCTTTCTCTGATGGGGAAAAGGATTTTCGCACCAGAGTTAGCGGGGCTGATCAAGAGAGCTTTAAATTAGATTTGAAGAGGGAAAGGCAAAAAACAGGCTCGCTAGTGATGTCATGAGACAGCACACCAAAATTTGAGGGACTGTGTGCTAGTGTGACCCTCAGTCTGCTCTGCAAGGTGCTGGGTACAATGAAGCACATTCAGAATATTTCTACATCAATCCATGCAATATGAGGAACATGCAAGAGAAGTTACAAGATTTGCTTAGTCCCAGAGCTACAATATCATTGGCATGGTAGAAACCTGGTGGGCAGAGTTCTGTTGCTAGTGTGTAATGATGGATGGTTCAGGGCTCTTCAGGAAGGACAGGCAGGGCAGGCAAGATGGGGGCTGGTTCTGAGTGTGAGGGAAGGGCTGGGCTGTATGGAGCTTGTAGTTGGTAGTGACACTGTTGAGAGCCTCTGTGTAAGATTAGTGGATGTTGTTGTAAGACTCTACTATAGGCTGCTTAGCCAGGATGATGACTCTGATGAATTGTGAACTAAGAGATACTTATAGATCAGCTGCCCTTGTCTTTACGAGCAACTACCACCTGTCGGACATTAACTAGGAATACCACTTAACTGATACAGACAGGTACGGGAGATTGATAAAATATTTTGATGATAAACTCGTGGTACAGGTACTAGGAGGGGTACACTCCAAGATTTATTACTTTTATGTAGAAAGAGTCTCATGTGTGAGGTGGTCATTGGTGGTCATCTCAGCCATAGCAAACATGAAGTAGTCGAGTTTAAAATCTTTGGTAATAGGCGGAAAACTGCAAACAAAACTTCAACCCTAGATATGGGGAGAGCAGAATTCAGGCTGCTTTGCTCAAGGAACTGGTTAGAAAAGTGCCCAAGGAAACTGCTTTTGAAGGCATTGGAGTCCATCAGTGCTGGTCACTTTTTAGGTGCCACATTTTAAGATCACAGGAATAGGCAATTCCAAAATGTCAGAAGTCAAGCAAGTGGGGGAGAAGGTCAGGTTGGCTCAGCAAAGTTTTTTTAGAGCTTAGGGATAAACAAGACTATGTGGCATGGGAGGACTACAGAGATGCCATTGACCTTTGCAGGGAGAAAATCTGCACAGCAAAAGACCAATTAGAGTTGAATATACATTGGTCCATTACTTGGTGAGGATGGTCACCTCACAAATTGGGTTGCAGACAAATCAGAGTAATGCCTTCTTTGCTTCTGTCTTCAACATTGACGTTGTTCTCTGGTACCCCTGGAGTCCTGAGCTGCAGTACTGTGACTGCAGTAACGATAGATTCCCAGTCAACTCCAAACTTATGTGGGATTTCCTGCTACATATGGATGCTTATAAGTCTATGGGGCCCAATAGGATGCATCTCAGGGTAACCAAAGAGCTGGCTAATGTCATTGCAAGAACTCTCTCAACTAATTTTCATTGTTTTTTGGAATCTGGAGAGGTCCCAGTTGACAGGAAGCTGGCAAATGTTGTTCCAGTTTGAAAGAAGGGCAAGAAAGAAGATCTTGGTAATTACAGATCTGTAAGTCTCACTTCTAAGCCTGGAAAATTACGAAGAAAGTAATTGTGGGCGTTCTTGAAAAACATCTGAAAGATAATGCAATCATTGATCACAGCTAACATAGGTTCACACAGGGAAAGCCCTGTTTAACTAACTTAATCTCCTTTTATGACAATGTTACTTACCTATCTGACCAAGTGAAGCCAGCTGATGTAAACGTTTTGTATTTCAGCAAAGCTTTCAAAATACTTGTTCTCAGAGTCTTCTGCTGGACAAAATGTCCAGCATACAGCTAGAAAAAAAAAACAAACATAAAGCAATGGGTAAACAATTGGCTGATGAGTCATGCTCAGAGGGTTATAGTAAGTGGGGTTACATCAGGCTGGCAGCCAGTCACTATCGGGGTTCTGCAGGGCTCCATTTAGGGTTTATTCTCTTCAATGTTTTCATCAATGACTTGGATGCAAGACCTGAAGTTATACTGAATAAATCTGGGGACAACACTGAACTGGGAGGCACTGTTAATTCCCTCAAGGATAGAGAGGCCTTGCTGAGAGATCTTAAGAAGTTAGAGGGCTGAGAAATCACTACCTGCAAGAAGTTTAATAAGAGCAAGTGTTGGATTCTGCACCTGGGCCAGGACAACCCTGGATATATGTTCAGGCTGGGTGACAAGAGGTTGGTGGTCCTGTGCAGAGTTAAGGGTTGAACTTGATGATCCTTGTGGGTCCCTTCCAACTCAGCATACTCTATGAGCTGACTGTAGTTTTTTCATCAGCAAACACCAGAACACTACTTTGTGTTAGTGCAAATTGTTAACAATCTTTAAACTAAAAACAGAACTGTGGAAGAATTAATTCTAGTTTTGTGTTAATAAACAGGCATGTGGTAATATTTATTGTCTATTTTGTAGCATATTTAAATGTTTTGTAGCATTACAGAATGTGTTGAATGTGTGCACAGGAACTGCTGATTTAGATAGACATGGAAATGTAGGATACTGGAGAGAAGTATTTGCTATTTTTATTGCTCTCTTCACCCTACTAAAAATTTATAAGTTTGTCCTGCAGGCTGAAATCTTCATGTAGTTGTCACACAATCCTTCTGTGAGTTGAGAGAAGTGGTAGCTGCAGGAACAATTCACTGATGAGCAATGACTGGGGCTCCCAGGGGCTCAGTTTCAGGCTGGCATTTGGACCAGTAAGCCATCAGTTGTGACTTGGTGAATGTCAGACTGAAGGCACACCTCTCTTCATCCTCTGCAGTTACTGGCGCTCTTATGTGTCTCTCCTGCCTCATTTCTGGCACCCATGAGTGCATATCACATCTTACACACAGGACTGCTGCGCCACTGCCCTGGTACATGGCACACTCCTGCAGTGGAGGGATGACAGAAAACACACGTCAGCCAGGAATGATCATATTTGTTATCGCAAGAGGAGGACCTCCTTTGCAATGCTGAATCTACAGTCCAGGAATATATGGTGCTGAAGGTATTGCAGTTTGCAGAACACGTCTTTGGCATGAGCTAAACTGGTGTTTCCCTAGGCTAGAAGAATGACACTATAATCCCTACCTATCCTCAGTTCCTCACCAGTCTCCACTCTGCTCATAAAACATTAGCTTCTTCTTATCCAGTCAAAAATTATTGTTTACTTTCAAACCTATGTGTTGCCTGCTTCCTCCCTTTCTTTTCTTCATCATTATTACTTTCTTTTTTTTTTTTTTCTTTTCCCCTGCTTGTCATCTCCATCTTCAAAATCCCATTCCAAACACAGATACCTCAGGAGAAGTAATTGCTTAGTACTTGTACGGAATTTTCCTCTTCCTACTGAGCAAGAGCCTCTTCCTTCTTAACAGACTGTCCCGGTGTTTTTTTTTGTTTGTTTGTTTTTTTCATTTTGCATATGCACAGCTGTCAACCACAGCAGCCGTCCTTGTGGGCAGTATCATAAGGAAATATCAAAACTTCCATTTTGCTTAGAGAGATTCCTCAGGAAATTCCTCACAAAATGAAGTATCTCTTGGAGAGTTGCACTTGAAGTAGTCTAGCCTGACTGCCACCTCCAAGCAAAATGAGTAAGAACTAGTTCAGAGATCATCAATGAAAGATGCTTACCTTCATATGGGGATTTTTAGTAAACACTGGAGGTGCTTTTCTGCACTTCAGAAAGAGTTGTAATGCTACTGAAAAGCTCCCAATTTTCTTGCTAGGCAAACTCCAGGGAAAAACAAACAAACAAAAGCCATCAGTTCTGGAATATGTCATTAAAAATAAAATTTTAGATAAAAAGGAGGTTTTTTTTATTTCTTTGTTATAATATTTTCAGCAAAGAAAGGTGGGAGGAGAATGATAAAAAACATTTGGGTAGAGGAAAAAGGAAGGATGCAAAGTCAAATTTGGGTTCACAAAGATGCAGAGTTTACAGGACAATAGCAGGGTTTTTCATTTTGTTTCAAGAAATCTTAAGTTTGAAAATAAACATTCAATGAAGACAACAAACAGGTACTCAATAAAATGACAAGAACTTCTTTGTGCTTCTGTACTCATGCTGTTTTGTTAAAGGTCTCTCTGATGTTTAATAGGAGAACAAATATAATACCTTTTGAACTAGATACACAGCCACACTTACCTAGTTAGAAGAAGGAAAGACTACTAGCAGGTGACTAGTTTGAATGATTTCAGATTTCAGAATTATTTATCTGAATTATTTACTGAAGACTCGATGACTAGAGGCCAATTCCCTTTAGCTTAGACTCTGTTGATATCAGCTATGGGTTTGTCTAGTGAGTAAGAGGAACAGTCCATGAATTCTCTGTAAGAGAATAGATGTTAAACTCAAAATGTCTTTCAGTCAGGAAGAATAGTTTGGCTGTGTTTTTCATAGCCCTCAAACACACTTCACAATTCTTACTTTACCACTATTCCCTTTTCATAAGGTTATATCCCTCAGTCACTATAATTCAAGCAGAAGTAGCAGGACTGAGGCAGGAAAAGGAATAAGAAAGTAGGATAAAGGACTGCAAAGAAACACAACACTTAAGAGATTCAGAAGAGTGTCAGCACGCATACGTAGTTCCAGATCCTGTGGAGCTGGATATTAACTAGTATGGCATAGTGTAATAATTACTAATTTTTCCTTTAATAATTTTTCATAATGGACTTCTTCATTAAGAAAAAAAAAAAAATCATATAAAATGGAAAAAAAAAAATATTTTCTAATCTTGTTTTTATTTTCCTCAGACAAACACTGAAAATTTTGTATCTTTCTAGGCAATATAAGAGATGCAATTGTAAGATTCTCCACACTAAACCGATTTACTCATGGCCAAGTTCAAACAGTAGTTTTACCCTTGTATTCATATCAACAGGTTCCAAGAACCACTCTTTCCCTAGCTAATGGAGAAGAACAAAAGATTAGAAGCAAGTGCGTAGTCCACACTTTGTAAGATGCCTTATTTCTTTCCCTTACAGCATGCTGAATTCAAAATAAAGACACAGCTCAGCACCAGATGAACTACATTAATTTTGCCTCTAAAAATGTGTACCCTTTGGCATTCAGTCTTTCTTAGGATTCACTTGCTATCTGCAAATTAGGAGGTTCACCCAAGTTAACATTTCTTTTTGTAGGTTGTGGCTTACAAAAAATAAGATCAGAGCTTAACTGCTAAGTTAAGATTAGCGGAATTTATGTAGACTTTGGTATTCTTATGCCTGGAACACAGAGGTTTGGAATGTTTATTCTGAATACTACTCGTACCTGATATTGTAACAATTTGTGTGTTATAACAACAACAAATGATTGTAGAAATGGATTTTTACTCCATTGATAGAATAGTAGACCTATGTTATGGGAGGTTCAAAAATAAACAGGAAAATGACAGAGGCTTGAGTTTCAAGAGCTGGAAATACAACTTTGGAGAGCACTCAAAACTGACAAACAAGCATAGCACAAGAGCAAAGCAGGAGCCAAATTCTTGCAGACACAGCAAACCAGAGCAAGGTACGTTAGGCTTCTGTTGGGAGGAAAAAAAGATAAAGCTATTAGAGAAAGAACACAATACAACTACAAAAACATCTCAGAGTATATTGGAGATTGCTCCAGTCCCCCTCCACCTCCATTTGAAGGATAATCAGAGTGCCATTCATACTATTGAATGAAAATATCGGGATTTCAGATATCTGCATTTTATCGTCACCTTAAGGTCTCTTTGCAGCACTGAGACCTAGTCAATGGTGTCTAGATCACATTTCATCTCATCCTAGTGTAGAGATCTACAATGTTCAAATAAACAGCACTCTCACCGTGGTCTTTTTTCTCCCTCTAGGCTATGGAATAAGCCTGAGATGATTTATGTCTTTATTTTATTCAACTAAAATTAAGTGAGATAAATGGTACTCAAAATGACCAACTTCCTCACAAAAAAAGCTGTGTTCTGCCAAACACAGTTGGTTCTTCATGTTTCAAATCCATATCTAGATTCTCTTCCATTGCTTTTCACCATTTTGGTTAGATTAAAGGTGTGGTAAACAAAATTACACCTTATAAACTCAATTCTAGATCTGAGGAAAACATCCTTAAACATTTGCTTGAATGCCCTCAGGGCTTGTTTGAATTGTTATGGCATATAATAAATTTCTGTGAGCAGCGATATTACCAAAGTAGAGGTGGAATGTTGTGCAATGCTAACTCTTGAAAGTCTCCTTCAGCTGTGGCCCATAACAAAGGCAGGGTCTAGGCCTGTGTCAGAGCAGGAAACACAGCTATGCAATAAACACATTCCAGCTTTATGCAGACATTTTGCTGGAATACTTTACATCTCATTTCCACAACTCAAGCAACAAAAAGAATTGTATCACCTACAGCATGAGAGCAGTACAATGTCAACTTCCTATCTTATTCCTATGGGAAAATTGATAAATGCACTCTTCTTTGCTTTGTTCACCTCATAACACTCTGCTTGTAGTAGTACTATACATAATCTTTTGTTCTGTTGAAGGATGATTTGCATCCAAGCCCTCCAAAGTTTCTATAAAATGTGTCATCATTTTTTTAAAAATAGACCCCAGAATTATGACATGACACAGACGTTCATTAATCACGAATTTGTAATAATGCAACATTTTTGTATCTTTGCCAGAAGGCAGTTTCATGTTACTTTGTTTTGCTCTTGCTTTGTTTTTATTATTATTATCTTTTACTTATTTTACAGCTGAACTGTTTGCATCTGAGACGGCAGCTCTATTTAAAATATCATATCCCCAGCAATTACTTTCGAGCATTTTATGTTACCTTTAGGTTAAAAAAAATTCTTCCCTTAAGCAATACATAATTATATATTGCTCAAAATGATTGATGGTTTGTTGCATTCAGGATCATGAAATAGTACCCTGAATGTTACAACAAAGGAAGTCCCACTAAGTTTCAAGGTTTCAGGAGCTGTCACGCGGATCAGTCATTTTGTATTGTAATCATAAAGGCCTCCTAAAATGATTTAAAAAATAATAAAAGAAAATACATCCTTCACTTACAGAGCGGAGACAACTTGCTCACAGTAATTGTAGGGGAGAGGCACTAAAATATCACAAGGGAAAATAATCCCAAGACAATTTAAATTTCTGCCACTTTTATTTTTCTCATGCGATTTGATATGATCTCTAACTAAGAGCAGTTCTATAAAATTAATGTCCAAACAAGAAGTAAATCTGTATATGCAACGAACTCTTAAGAAGATAACCCTTTTCCGGACTTCTTCAAAGGGGAGAGCTTTGAATATGTAGCAGCCAAAGACATATGGCTGCATGTTTTCACCTCAGGGGTGTATACAAACTTACTGAAGTAGGATAGACTCTTTTTATTCTGGGCATAAACTTTTTTCTTTCCTTTTTTTATTCCTCTTTGATTTTCCTTTATGGCTGCTACATTTTCAACAATGAACAGAATAGTATACAGAGGAAATAACAAGCCTTCTTTCTGATCAGACTAGGTGACAGATACCACTTTTTACTTCATAGTAAAGATATTTCATATCACTTAAAGTGCAAAGGTCATCCCAAATTCTCAAGCTTTGAGAAATAAATTATTTATTACAACAAACTCATCTATTCTACTGTTTTTGCAGCTGACAATCTTTTTCAGACTACATTCTGTGGACAAAATACCCTCNTGAAAGAAAGGTATACAGGTCATGTCCAAAAATATTCCTAGATGCTACTGAAAGGCTAGTGAAGATCTTGTGAAATGCCAAGATGATAATCATTCTGAAAGCTTAAGTCTGCAGCTCAAAAAGATCGGAAGGGAATTATTTGTATCACAGCCATGCAAAAACAAGCAGAGTGAAAGGCATGCTGGAATTTTGTCAAAATGGATGACAAAAGCAGGTGACATTTCAGATCCACTGCAACAAATGACATGCAGAATGAACATTTTGGCACTCCTTGCACAGACAATAGCATTTTGCAAGCATGGTAGTTTATTCAAGTTCAGCTAAACTAGAAGAGTCCATCCAAACCAACAGATCTGTGTTCTCTGATTTACATGCAGAGCAGCTATTCAACAAGAGTCTCTCATACAGAACTGTAGGAAATAAAAAAAAAATCAGCTCCCTTGACAAGTCTATAGAATTAAAATCCAAACCTGCTAATATAAGACAATACTACCATACACTTAAAAATCATACTTTATACAAAAAAATATAGTTTCTTTATTTCACCACCAGAACGTGGCAGTTTTGATGATCTTAGTCCAAGACCAGGTTGGAAAAGAAATTAAGCCATATTTTTGGCACTGACTAAAGAAATCACGTTAAGTTCACATTTGCAACACAAAGAAAGTGGTTTGGCCGTGGTACACAGCCATAGAGATAACCTGAAGCCAAAGAGGAAAATCTTCCAAAAAAAAAAAAAAAAAAGGTTTTTCATGTATTTAAAAGATTTGGAAAGGAGAAAAAAAAAAAATCTGTTGCTCTGTTTCATCTCCAATTTTTCACTTGATGTCTACTATGTTGTACAGTGATTGAATAGTTGTTATTACTATTTTTTAATAATTGTGTTGCTTATCATCATCTCAACTAGCTAAGAGGTGGACAACGATCTCTATCTCTCCTGGTCTCTAAGTTTAATTAATGGGAAAAATGCCAGTCTGACGGAGACATTTTTCTCTCCCTGTGAATCCTCCTTTGCATTGGGAATCTTTGCTAATATGATAGTGTCAATTATTTTTCTCTCCATTTGTTCTTACTATAGAAGGGACTGAGGAAGAAGCATGGCAGAATGGAAGAAGACACTTGGTCCTTGAGTTATGTTGGTCAACATCTTTTTACAATAGAAAGGATCTAACACTACTGAGGCTGCTTTTATTTGTCAGATGGCTTTAAATTAGGCACATTTCTACATTACAGTACAGTTACAGTGACACATAATGTAGCAGTGGGAGCAGAATTTCTCTGGCTGTTACATAGTGATTATTTTATGTGATTTGATTAGTGAACATTTTTTTGATTTCACTGTTGTTGCCATAAATAATGTTGCCTTTAAGACCGGAAGTGAATCCCTTCACTTCCTATAACTGTCATACTCCATTGCAGTTCTGCACAATTTTGCAGTACTATGCACTTGATNATACATCGTGGGAGTACAAAACACCAACCTCTCCACCACACTGATAGAAGAAAACTGGAGAAAAGATTTGACATGATCTTTTCATCCTGTGACAGCTTTCCTGTGGCCTGTGGCTGCTGTGGATGTTCATCACACCAGTGTGTGATGTTGTCATTCTGTAACCAAATGCAAAACATCAATTGCAGTGTTTCTGTTTGCCTAACAATGAGCAATGTCTTTTAGGGAGATAATACGTGTGGTTGTTTGCACAAATGTACTTATGGCTAGACACTTATATTTATACTACCACTTCAGTGGAATCGTTTATCTGCTCCACAAAAGGAGTTGCTTTTGTATGGTGCGTAACACCATACTTGTTACTATGGTGTTACATAGGTTCAGAAAGCACAAGAGGCTGAAGTTATTTGAATTTAGATTAGTCTAGGTTATTCTAAATTTAAGTCAGGTTTTTTACCCAAAGTGTGACTACAGCCGCCAAGAATATTTGCATTTTGTGATTTTATATAACACAATCCTTTCAACATGAACATTTGGTAAAAATATTATTGCAGATTTTTAATGATTTTCCTATTATGAATTAAAGGCCTGATTTTGTAATTATGGTGAAGCTTTCATTTGAAGCAATGGCAGCTGTGTGCATAGCCAAAATCTGACTTTGCACTCTAAAAGAATACAAAGCAAAAATCAAAACAAAAATATAATGTAGTTAATTACATATCTTTATTTATATTAGGGCAGTCCTCTGAAGTATCCAGATTGGTGTAAATCTTTTAGGTATTCATAGGCTTTTTCCTGATAGAAAATTGATGGAGAAACAAAGCTAAGACTGATAATTATGGTTGCCTGATCACGCCACTCTTTTGATTTCGGCCATCCTGCTAATTGTCTCTAAGTCCCTCCCATCAGCTTTAGATCTACCATCATAATTGGCCACATTTGCACCAAGACGAAAAATTCTTTTCCTAGTTTAAGCAATTAATAAAAAATTTGACCAAATTTTCAGGACATCTGATACAGTTACATATTTCTCTATAAAAAATTCTAAATTATTGCTAACTGAGATTATGTTTATTTCAAATTTATGTGTGATCCCAACTTAACAAAATAGTTATACACATGAATAATTTTAAACTGAGTAGTTCTTGCAGAACAGTATAAAATCACTTTGCAGTATTTGAATACTTAAATTTCTTAATGAATTAAAACCTTAATTTACTGCTGAAGTACATTTGCTTTTCATGAAATTATTTGCATTTTAGGCTATATTTTTGTTTGACAAGCAGTAGGTTGTAACTCTAACCTTGTACATGTTTTTGCAGCAAAATCTTTGCAATTTAAACTAATGATTCTCACAGTCTTTTTTCAATTGTGCTCAAAATATTGAAGTTATTTTGTTTTAAAATTTCATCAATGGAATGAAGACTGAGATTTAAAATTACTAAGGATGACCTTTTCAAGGATATCCGAATAGTGTGAACTGGCATTTATCTAAGCTCACTATTTGCAGTTCCTGATCACATGCTCTTTTAATCAGCAAACATAAGGAATAATCAACAGAAAAGTGAACATGCTGGAGTATATAAATCAACAACTGGACTTTTTTTCACAATGGAGTGTGGTGCAAGATCACAAGACATTTGTTAGCAACGTGTCCTGGTGGCTTCAATAAATTCCCCGCTCTATGATAAGTTACAGCAACAACAAATTCAAAAGAATCACAGAATCACAGAATGTTAGAGACTGGAAGGGACCTCGAAAGATCATCTAGTCCAATCCCCCTGCCGAAGCAGGAACACCTAGAGCAGATCGCACAGGAACGCATCCAGGCGGGTTTTGAATGGCTCCAGAGAAGGAGACTCCACAACCTCTCTGGGCAGCCTGTTCCAGTGCTCTGTCACCCTCACTGTGAAGAAATTTCTCCGCATATTTGAGCAGAACCTCCTGTGTTCCAGCTTGCACCCTTTGCCCCTTGTCCTGTCACTGGAGGCTTGAAACAGTATATAAAGAAAATTTATCTTGTGCTAAAAGATTTTGGTTAGCAAAATTCTGAGTTCCTGTTCACTTGTGTCAAACAAGGAAAAGCAAAGGCAAGTAAAAGTGAATGTTAATTATTTAAAGCTGAGGTTTGTACAAAAATGATACAACCAACACAATCATACCAATACAATAAAATGAGGGATAACAACGTGTGTGTGTTTTTTTATCTGAATTCTCCGAAGTATGTTGAATGATTCCCTTTTTTTTTAAATCAAAAACTACTGTAACTCAAGTTTAGATGTAATATTAATTAAGCACCCATTAATTTAGTTATTTAATTATACTGTAACTATTTTTGCATGAAAACTCTGGGGAAAAGGATTATCTTTAGTCTTTGAGACTTTTTGTGCCATTCTTTACAACACCTTGGCCCAACTCTAAACAATTCTGCAATTAGAATTTGGTAGATTGCTAAGAATTAGTTTCCAAATCTTATGAAACATAAGAAAATGCTTTTAGTTTTTCATGGTATGGGTTAAGGACATTTTCACTTTTTATCAGTCTGTCACCCAAAAATCGACAAAAATCTAAAAAAAAGAAAAAAAGAACATAAAAAGAAGGTTGAAGACCACACTCCAGGAATATTTCTTTTTATAGATAAAACCAGTGCCATTTCTTTTCAAAATTGAAGTATTTTCCATAAACAGACAAACAATAGAGAAATTTTAATAAATAAGAAATTACCATTCCCATATATTTACTACTGAAATATTATATGTTATGGAATTATAGGTATATCTTATTGTGAGGTCAGAAATGTTTCATACTCAAATACATCATGAGGTCTCATTTTGTACTACAAAAATAAATAAAAGCTTGACCGTTAAGCTGAAAATTTTTCTTTTTTTTTTTTTTTTTTTTTAA
>VXAV01007175.1:56612-75712 GCA_013399715.1 Alectura lathami | reverse complement strand
TTTTTGTTCATTGTATTGCTCTGTTCTCATTGCAATAGACATAAGCCATACACAGAAATTTTGAAAGAAGTCCATCACAATTGCATGGCTTAGATGTACTTTAGGGTACTTCCTTTTTCGACTTAGTACTACTTAGTTCAACATTTCTTCTACTTTCCCTGTTTTTCCTCTACTATAATGCAAAGTCTTCAATTCTGTTTAATCTTGTTCCAGCCCTATTGCTAATGTAATTGTGATCAATATTATTCTAATCCTGTTTGATATTTTTGACATTAATCCTCTCCTTTAAAGTTAACCTGCAGCGTTTTTAACTTAGTTTCCTGTCAGATATACCACATAGGTCACGATCTTAACTCTATACAATATACTCAGAGAGGTTTCATTATTCCCAATGCTGCATTTTAGTTCATTTTAATGTCCCTGTCATTCCATACTTCTTCTGGAGCTTTGTAGCATTAATCCTTCATTTCCCACTTCTTTCCACACACACATACTACAAAACTATGGGATTTTTTTTTTTTTTTTCACTTTTATAGCAACAACAGTGTGCTAGCTAGTTTTCATTGGTGTAATCTAACAGATTTTGCCAATAAAATGTCTTTTTACTCTCCAGTTTTCTTCCCTGACATTAAAAAGTAGTAAATTTAGAACCAATAAAAGCAAATGTTCCTTTATGCAGCATATAATCAACCTGCGAAATTCCCTCTCACAGGAGACCATCATGTCAAATACTCTGGCTGAATGTTAAAAAGAAGTGGTTAATTTAATGAACACTAACAGCATTTGTAGCTATGCATGCCAAAATAAATAATAAGGGTAAACCAAATATCATTCTTCAGGGCATAAGTTGATTATCTGCAGGTGTCAGGATAGATTCCTATTCTCCACACAGAGATCTGCGCAGTTGCCAAGGTTTTTATTTTTCTAGTAGATAAGGTANCTTCTAAACAATCTCATGCTATTTTCCTTCAGTGTCACAATATTGTAGAAAGCGGTTTAATCACAGAAGGCAGCCCCTACTCACACAGAGATTTCATGTGGGAAAGAGTCTGTCTTGTACTCTTTTGTCTACAAAGACATTGAATGCTGCAGAGGGAGGAGTTCTCTATTTATAAGCTGTCGTGGTATCGTTCTTCAGATATGCCTTTAACTCTCAGCTAAATTTTGGTGCCTCTTGACAGTGCTCCGGGACATGATGTGTTGCAATAAGTGTCACTGAATTTTTAGACTTTGCACCTTCATTTTTTGCTAGTTTTCATGATCATCTTTTCCCCAGACTGTAAGTTCTTTTAGACTAGGATAAGATTATTGTTATGTTCTGATGAAATATATAACAGACTAGAGCCCTGACAATTCTAATATCCTCTTTATAATAACAGATGAAAACCATAACAGCCACCACTGTATTGTGGATCCCACATAAATCATTTGCCTAAACAGTCATTCTCTTGGAAAACTGCTGCCTCTAAAAAATGTTCTTGTTGTCCAGCAATGGCCTTGTACATAGCCATGTTATCTGCAAGCTTTTTCCATTCTTAGCTTACAGTTTTACTTCTTTCCAAATATTATACTACCTAAACCACCTTGAGCTTTCCAAGTAATGATATTCCTTACTTTGAGTTACAAATATGTGATAGTCTTGAATAAGTTAAATACTGGCAAAATTGGTTTTGAGAAGTTAAAATATGTTCAGATTGCCTAGCCATCAAAGCCACCTATGAGTTATCCTTAATTTCTGCAGGTGGCTACAGTGATGGGAAGGGGAAGAACTTACATCAAAATTAGGTAAGTATCTAGGCTCCTTTAGATAGTCTCATGGCAGAGTTTAATTTAACTTCAATGGTCAATTAAGCTAGATGCCATGTTCCCGTGTAACTCTTAGAAAATCCTCCCTAGATTTTTAACAGAAGTATTGATGAGCCCTAGAGAAAAGAGGTTTTGTCAGAAAGACTTCTCATTAAACTCCAGGAAAATAATCTGACTGATGTGAAGCTAAAATACAGAGGCAACATGAACTATAAGTAAGAAACCAACTTGTTCACTTCAGATGTGTTTTTTTTTAATGCATGACACTATCTATATTATTTCTGACTACACATGCCTCTTGTCAGCTGGTCCAGCTGATGGGAAGTTGTAAGTTTTATAATTTGTTAAACAATAACTTTGTATAGAAAGTCATCTGTTATTAATTAATGACCTACAAGATAAAGTAGTAATTCATATAATAAACTTGTGTTTAGTCACTTGCTGTCAAAAGGGTTGTTGGTGGTTTGCCATTTAGATCATAGCTTCAGTATCTGTGTAAGTCCATTTAAAACAATAAAATGTTATGTTCTGCAGTCTTAGATATGTAAGAAGTTGTCCAATGGTGTTTAGTGTTAAAAACGTATTCTGAGGAACTGCTCTGAAGACGT
Organism: Alectura lathami; assembly: GCA_013399715.1. Lineage (NCBI taxonomy): Eukaryota > Metazoa > Chordata > Aves > Galliformes > Megapodiidae > Alectura > Alectura lathami. The sequence goes on along the minus strand of VXAV01007175.1, from coordinate 73,298 downwards.
GTTTCAGTGTGCATTTAACATTTCAGCTGAAATCTGAGAGATGATCATGCATTATCTAACACGCTATGTGATCAAAATACAGTAATTAATACATTATGTGGTTTGTAAAACATAAATGAAGATGAACCAGAGGGAGGAACTTTCTAACCTTTAAACAAGGCTAACCTATTTATATAACAAATGCTTTCAATATTTCTTATGAGTCATTCCTTTCACTCAGCCTGAGAATATATAATAACTTTTGTTTTCTGCATCTGAGGTCATTATCCTCATGTTAATATTTTCCACTTTTATATATAAGGTTCAGACTGGTTTCAGGAAGAAAATGCAGATTTACACAAGTTTTTGATTTTGCCATAATCAACAGCACATTAGGCAAATGTGGCATGCAAATTCTCACAGAGAGAAGCTTCAGCTAGTGATGCCAGTTCAGCAGCAGTAGATGGGGAGTGTTTCTACAGAGCAGAAGGGGGACTTTGAGAAAGAAAATTGAGGTGACAAAGCAGGAGATATAGGGTATATTGAATTCCTGGGATGGAGCTTGCTATTGTTACTGGCAAAAAAAACAAGGGTTTGAAAGACCTAGTTTTATCTATTACTCAGAAAAAAAAAAAGCCTACACATACATATAGATATGTATATATATATTTACAGAAAGGTTATTGATAAGGTAACTGTAAAGGCTACATTTTAAAATATAGGATTCAAACACTGTCAGTACCCATCATTATTGAGTGGAGGTTACTTAACTAGTCAAAAATAGAGATTGCCAGTTCCTGCTTTTGTGTTTACTGTCCACTTTTCCTCCATTTATAGAACACATCAAAAGGTAATACAAAAAAATGTCATCAAAGTGAGCTTGTTTCATTGTTGCCTTAATTCAGTTAAAACCAGTAACATGCCAGTGAAATAAACAACAACAAAAAAAAGAGTAATGGAATGAAGTGGACTCCTTTAGATTTTAATCATTAAAATATTGTTCCCAAGAACTGGATTATTACATGTTTGAGTTTGTTTTCTCTTGATGACAAACATCAGGACCCGAATTACAGGAGAAGCTGAGTACTCCTAAATCACTACATTAACAGAGGAATTCATCAAATTGTAGAAAACTCCTGGCAGCAATTAATTTTTACAACACATATCAAAGGGTACAAAAAATATATATATTTATTTGCCTCATAACCTCTCCTACAATGCCCCAACAATGTTAACAAAATGTTGTTCTCTGCATTTACTAGCCAGACATGGTTTATTAAGCGAAAAAAAGACATATTTGCTTATGACATTGTCTTTGGATGTTCTTTTTTGAATGTCACCTACGAGAAGATTCATGTAACATTACTTGTAACAGGCCCTCTTTGCATAGGGAATCCAGGTGAAATCAATGATGCTACCAAAACTGATGACAAGCTGTATCAGAATCTAGGTGCCATAAGCCAACATACAAGGCTGGTATGATAGCATCCTTCTATTACAGTTTTCTACTGTTCTTAATCACCAAACAAACTTACAGCACACACTTACTGTACACAAAGTGGCATGTTACTAAATGCCTATTTTCATATTTCACATATTGAAGCACATGAAATGTGATAACACAAAGATCTGTGTCATCTCATATGAAGTCATCCAAGACCAGGAGAGAATAATTATGAAACTCCTTTCAAAACTGTTAAAGGCGGCAGCAGTGCCAAGGATCTGATTTTCCATTTCATACGTTTAATTTTTATGCTTAAGGAAAACTGTTTAGTGAGAGGCTGAAGTGCATTTGGTAGATCAATACTCCATTGATGTTGATATTTGTCAGCATTTTCTTTAGCTGATGATTTATAGGGTGCCAGAAGCATTTATAGAATTCTTAACTCTTTGTCATGTCTCAACTTAATCTACACAGAAAACACGTATTCTTTATTAAACTGTATTTTTAACGGAATGAAGGGCATGCCTCATTACATATTGTATAAATATGTTTAAAACAGGGTCATAGTACTAGTCAAATTTGTGTTGTTTTGTATAAAATCTTGTAAAATTAGTTAAAATCTCCTCGTAAAAAAGGGTGTTGCTTGTTAGCAAGTGCAACACCAATTACGATTTGAATTAATTTATATCTTTTATTTCAGACTTTTTTAATATAAAAGTATTTGAACCTGTGGTTTATCTGAAGTTGAATAACTGCTGCTGATAAAATTAAATGAGTTCTTACAAAGTTGTTTTTCCACAGATTTTTTCAGACTGAAATAAGAAAGTTGTCTTCTTCTGTGATAAAAATACATATTGTAACTTTTCAAAAAAAGAAATGCAATTTGCAACTCATAAGTCATAAAAAAAATATGTAAAATGCCTGGCTGGAAATAATAACTAGCTCTTACACAGGAATTTTTATCCAAAGCTTAATAAGAGCTAACTGCCTTTTTATGTTTTGTGACTCTAACCTGCATGAAGATGAAGCAAATTCTTCACATCAGGGTGTAGGCTGTGGCAGATTTAGCATCTGAATATAGGAGGTGATCTGAGACAGCCAGCACGGCTTCTCCATGGGCAGGTCATGCCTGACCAATCTGGTGGCTTTCTATTATGGAGTGACGGCATTGGTGGACCAAGGGAGGGTGACGGATGTCGTCTACCTGGACTTGTGCAAGGCCTTTGACACGGACCCGCACCATATCCATATCTCTCCATGAAGCAGAGAGATACGTATTTGATGGGTGGACTGTTTGCTGGATAAAGAACTAGTTGAATGGTTGTAGCCAAAGGGTTATACTCAATGGATCTACGTCCAGGTGGAGGCCGGTCATGAGTGGCGTCCCCCAGGGGTCCGTCTTGGGACCAATGCTCTTCAACATCTTTTTTGACGACTTAGACTGTGGGATCGAGTGCACCCTCAGCAAGTTTGCTGATGACACCAAGCTGAGTGGTGCAGTTGATACCCTTGAAGGAAGGGATGCCATCCAGAGGGACCCGGACAGACTGGAAAAGTGGGCCAATGAGAACCTTATGAGGTTCAACAAAGCCAAGGGCAAGATGTTGCACTTGGGTCGGGGCAATCCCAGGTGTGTGCACAGACTGGGAGAAGAACTCCTTGAGAGCAGCCCTGCAGAGAAGGACTTGGGCGTTGGAGGGGGTCCAGAGGAGGGCCACCAAAATGATCAGAGGGCTGGAGCACCTCTCCTGTGAGGAAAGGTTGAGGGAGTTGGGATTGTTTAGCTTGGAAAAGAGAAGGCTCCGGGGAGACCTCATTGCGGCCTTCCAATACTTGAAAGGAGCTTACAGGCAGGAGGGGGACCAACTTCTTACACAGGTGGATAATGGTAGGACAAGGGGGAATGGGCTAAAACTGAAAGAGGGGAGGTTTAGGTTGGACATCAGGAAGAAATTCTTCCCTGAGAGAGTGGTGAGGCGCTGGCACAGGCTGCCCAGAGAAGCTGTGGCTGCCCAATCCCTGGCTGTGTTCCAGGCCAGGCTGGATGGGTTCCTGGGCAGTTTGATCGAGTGAGCTAGTGGCTGGCAGCCCTGTCCAGAGCAGGGGGGTTGGAACTAGATGATCTTTGAGGTCCCTTCCAACCCCAGCCATTCTGTGATTCTATGATTCTATGATTCTATGATTCTATAGGCTCATAAATGGTGGAACAAAATCTAGGTGGAGGCCAGTCCCCAGTGGCATACCCTGAGATCAGTACTGGGGCTGATACCGTCTGACATCATTAACTACCAGGGTGATGGGAGAGAGTGCACCTTCCACTGCTTTGCACATGACACAAAATTGAGAGAAGTGTCTGATACACCAGAGGTATTAATGTGCCCCTGTTCACATCTGGAACATTGTGGTCTCTCCAGTACAGTAAAGACAAAAAACAATTTCAGATAAGGAACACAAAGGTGATTAATTAACTACAGCTGAGGCTAAGAACTGGGACTACTCAGGAGAAGAGAAAGCTGTAGGGAATCTTAGCAACATGTTTCAATATCTAATGGAGGCAATGAAGAGGAGGGAGACACTCTTCTCAGCAGTTCTAGATAACAGGACAAGAGGCAACAGACATAAATTGAAATACAATAAATTCCATTTAAGCAAGCAAAAAAAAAAATCATTTATGGGTGATGGAACACTGGAGCAGGTTGCCCAGAGAGGCTGTAGAGATACTCAAAACCCAGACGAGCACAGTCCTGAGTTACCTGCTCTAAATGACTCTGCTTGAGCAGGGAGTTTACACTAGTTCACTTTCAGAGGACCTTTCCAAACTCAAAGATTCTGTGAACCCTAGCTACCTGGCAACTGCCTCATCTCCATGACCTTAAAACAACAGGCTTATTTTCCTAATTTTCTATTCCAGTGATGAGAATATCTTCATCAGTGAATGTAGACCACTGTAAAACTGTAGTAATGCAGTGAGATTACTGTAGAAGGCAACCTAGCAAATACAGTGGCAGATTATTTTAAATTCTAAAGAGATTTGGTAGCTGTTAAGGTACTAAAAAGAGGCCAACTTTTAGAGAGCTGTAGGATACTATTTACACGAATAGCCACAAAAATATCAATATTATCTAAAATCATATGTTCTACAAGGTTTTTGACATATTTCATGGTGAAACAAACAATGTTTAATATTTTATTCATTGGTATAATACATTTCCAGGTAAAATCAATACTGTGTTTTTATTAAGAGCAACATTGTCCCCAGTGAGAAACAAAATGCAACCTAGCAAAGGAACTGATTAATTACAAACAGGAAGTGATAGCCAATGCTAATATCGCTGTGGACAACAAAAAATAGTTCTTTTTCATGTGCCATTATTGGTGGGGTTTTTTTTGTTTGTTTGTTTTGTTTTGTTTTGTTTTGTTGACAAAGCATCTGGTCCAAAGTGCTGCACTTCCCTGACAAACTGTTGTCCCCTCAAACCCAGGTATAGAAAACTCCCTTTGGAATGTAGGTAAGGAAGGACAAAAGCTGTAATTTATTCCAGTCGCTTCTCCCAACTACTTTATGAAATGAGGTTACAAAAGAATCTTTACATAAGTGACTTCCCCCATTTAGTCTTGTAGTATGGTGCATTTACTCCAGTGTCTTAAGAAAGAGTGAGAAAGCTGTAGTTATTGCTAGCCTGATGTCTGTCTTTATGACCAGTGTAAAGTTCTCCTATTTAAAGAAAAAGGAAAGGAGTTTTGGCTATCTGGAACTGTTAGTCTAATTCCCAATTTTTATCTTTGTATCATCAAAGGACTGTGTGATGCCTGAAGAGCAAACATTGTTGGTTTTTTTACACTAGTCCAGCAAGAAAAGTTCATGCTCCACCATGCAAATTTCTGGCTCAGCTTTGGGGTCAGGTCTGAAGTTCTTTTTAAGCTGGTTCAGTAATTTTAGCACTGTAAATAAAGTCTTCATCACTGTTTAGGCTCTTCTGTAAATGGCTCTCTACTCTGTTCCATAGATTAATTTCACAAAGGGTGTACAAAAATCAAAGGGAAAGATGAAACAAAAGAGGTCCTATATGAAAATATTTACTCCTATGACCACAGTACTTACTGTGAGTCTGACAGAAACTCAGTCAGTTGGGTTTCTTTGTTTGTTTCAATGTTTGTTTTTGTTTGTTTGTTTATTTGTTTGTTTGTTTTGGGCAGAGGGGGCAGGGGAGTGTTTTATCTGTGGGGAGAAGGAGTGGTGGGCTGGACCTTAAAAAAGATAGTGAGACTTTTGACAGTGTACTTTCTATGTTTTCCCTTTGCCTTTCCCTGCAGTTGCTTAATTACCGTTTAACTAGAACTTCCATTTCAGCCAATGCAACAGAAGTCAGCAGATGGCTTTCTAGGTATGAAAGAGTATAACAACAGTATAATTAATATATACTATATTAATGAGAAATTGGTTATTTTGTTTTGTTCTGTGTTTGTTTTTTTTTTTTTTCCTGTCTGTTTAGGGGAAGCAATTTATTTTTTTTTTTCTTTTTAAGTTTTCTAACTCATTGGCATTGTAACAATTTGAGGTCTTAACTGAGACTGAAGCTACATTATTTCTTAATATATTGTAAACTAAGAAAAATAAAATCCTGAAAAATGTACAGCCTAAATAGGTATGACAGGTAAAAGGCTTTAAAGAAAACAGCAACAGGGAGGAGTTTTCATAAAGTCACATAGCCAGCAGTGACACACCACAAAGAAAGCCCTGATCTCCACGTGTTCAGTGTAAGCCGTTGAGTTTTCTTTCTGCTTCAGTGATTTGCTACTTAAATCACGTAATTTAATGTCTTGCACCCAGTATCTCTCCTACATCTGAACTTCCCATATGAAGAGCTCATAAGAAATTGTAAAATTTCTTGTGCTTATCTAGTGAGATTAAACATTCCAGATTTGCTCTAACTTTACCTCTATGTTAAAGCTTTCACAGGCAAGATGTTAAGATTATCTTACATCATTTTCCATAAATAGATTATCAATTTATCAGACTTTATTCATTTTTCCCTTTTATCACTTATTCCTTGATCAGACTTATAAATGACCATACTGGGCAAAGCAGGGAGGCAAGAGAGAAAATTTTCTGAAATTTTATGAGAATGGTTCAATCTTGGAAGTGACTATGAAAATGAATATTTCCAGGGAAGATAAAACCAGAAAGAATTAGCAAATGTATGGAGACGAATGTTCCCAAAGTTCTGAAGCATAAGCTGTGAGAAGCCAAGTATTACAGAGTAACATTACTACATGCCTGCCCCGCTTATAGACTTTCCCAAGTATCTGCTTCTGAGCACTGTCAGGGGAGAGTTTAAAACACTAGATGGACTATGTAAAGGCCCTTTGGATTCTTAAACCCTTAGATCAACCACTGTCTACAGAAATCTGCAGAATATGACCAGAGGAAGAAAAGTTTTAAGGGATAGCTAGGGACATTCCTTTGTACTAGCCATATAGAATTCATCTGTGTTTGACCCTGGCGTGCCCTAATTATTTATATTATCATATGAGAACAACATTAGTTTCAGCAAGAACAGACCTGGGCTTGCCTAGAGAAAGAGCATCTCCTCCTCAGCTACTGCAAGGAGCAAAGTCAATGAGCTCTTTGTTTTGTAGCTGTAAACGGACAGGAATTTGTGTCTTGTGTTAAGGTTGAACAGAGTGTGATATCTCCCTTGACTTCACTATGACTAGGATCAAGCCCTCAATTAACACTCAATTGAAAAGGAAATATCACTCCATAATAATGCCCATATTTTAAATTTGTTGTTGTTGTTGTTGTTTGCATTTTTTAATAGGAAAAATTTGTTTAACATTTAAAAAGTTATCTATCTGAAATAATGGACACTTGTATTGAAAACTGACATGAATGAAAGTCATTTGTGAGAAAATAAGTTTCACAGGGCCTGGTTCCATCCATATTGTTCATGTATTTTGCATAGTAGACTGAGTATGGCAGATGCAAAGAATCATACAAAATTGTAGGTTGTAGAAGTGTGTGTGAAATACAGTGTAGATACAATACAATAGTGTAGATCTGGAGAGAAATGCCATCAGAGAACTAACAAACTCAGGCACAGAAACACAGAGAATTTGGCTGTGAGAAAATGCTAGATTAGAAATGTAATTTCTAATTGTGTAATGAGGTAAGAGGTAATGAGATAATTTCTAAAACTGTAATGAGATAAGAAAATCTTTTCGGTTAGTTGTTTGTCCGTACATTTAAGGAAATAGAGAAAACCAATGTCCACCAAGTATGTACCAGAGATATCTGACAAATCATCAATTTCTCCTCCTACTCATACTCAAAATTCAAAATTTTGACTTAATGTTATTTACTATTTCCTTTATGACTATGTGATCTCTGTCATGGGTCAGATCTCTACATTATGTATATAAACTTAAAGGCAATAAGCCTTGGAAGGTTATATGCAATACATATATTTCCACAGTTTATGATAAACTTTCTTCTGGTGCTACTCTAGAAGCTGTGTTCTGTCAGGCAGAGTTTATATTTACATAGTCACACTTGTTTTGAATACCGGCTATTCTACACAACAGTAAACTACATCAGTATTTCTTAAAGATATGTTCAGCAGCTGAAATGGACATTTGTACAGAGCTGTACCACACTAGCACTTTCCATGCCTGATGAAGCCTGACTAATCTGAGAACTCTAGGAACGTATCATGGTTTCAGTTTAATAAATGCTTGGTTATTTGTGAAATGATCGTTGTCAATTGCAAGAACATACTCCTTAGTTAGCTATTGAGTCTTCTCAGTGTACATAAAAACCAAAAGAAAAGAAACAGCAAATGCATTTACTTTGCATCCTTGAACCAGCAACAGTGATGGGAGTAATAGTGAGAGTGACTCTGAAAAAGGCATCTCAAATGAAGTGGAGAGAGTTCTCCATGACTTGCCTCCCTGCCCTCCATCAGAAAGCAGGGCTTGGTTGATAGCACTTGCAAAGGCTGGTGCAGACCTGGAGTGGATCATCTTAGGAGTGGAGCCCCGTGCCAAGGGACCGTTCGTCGAGGGTCCTGATTGCGGCAAAAAAAAAAAAAAAAAAAAAAAAAAAACAAAAAAAAAAAAAAAAAAAAAAAAAAAAAAAAAAAAAAAAAAAAAACCAAACCAAACAAACAAACAAAAAAATGCAAAAACACAAAAAAGAAGCACCAGGATTCTCCAGGAGAGCGAGGCAGCTCGCGCTGCCCCCCTCACACACCCGGCAGCGCAGGGGCTCTGACGCAGTGTGCGTGGAGCCAGGAGTGCTGGCGTCTCCCCCCTGAGCATACAAACGCGGACCGTAGGGAGCGCAGCGAACAGGACATGGGGCGTCAGGAGGGGGTGGCGCGGCAGTTTGCATGGCAAGTTGCGCAGGCAGAGCATCTCTCCACGGTTTAGAGTCCAGAGTACCATCAGTCGCTGCTGTCCAAAAATATCTAGACCCATCCATGGTCGCTATCCGGCAGAGGGCCCTTACAAAAAATAATGTGGTGTCTCAGACGGAGACCGCAAATGTACATGCAGTTGTCCAGGTCTCAGGCTGCAGGGAGTGCCTGAGTCTGGTGCTGCTGCCAGAGGGTAGCAGAGGTACCTCCTGCCTGAGATGTGAGCAGGTGGATGATCTGCTTAGTCTAGTGGCCCAGCTAAAGGAGGAGGTAGAAGGTTAAGAATTATCATGGACTGTGAGAGGTAAATAGATGGGTGGATCTCCTCCCTACCATCTCTGAGAGAAAATCACTGGGAGGATGCTCCACAAGTAGTGGTAGATCCCCTACCTTCTCAAGGTCAGTCAGAAGGAGAAGACCCAGGAGACGGGGGAGTGGAAACAGATCCCTGCTTGCAGGGGTAGGTGGACCCCCTCAAGCCTACATCACCTGCCCAGGTGCCATTGGGCATCCTGTACGTGGCTCTGGAACTGGTGGAACAAGTAAGGGAGGTTGCAGATGAAGGTCCATCCAAGAGACTGTTTAGGGCAAGCCAGTCACCTGAAACCCCACACCACAAGACTGACACTGCTAAGAAGAAAAGAAGGGCAGTCTTCGTAGAGGACTCCCTCCTGAGTGGAACAGAGGGTCCCAGTTGCTGAACGGACCCTACCCATAGGGAGGTCTCCTGCCTTCCTGGGCCCGGGTCAGGGATATTACAAAGATGATCCCTGACTTGGTGAAACCCTTTGACTATTACCCACTGCTGGTAGTCCAGGTAGGCAGTGACATGGTGACAGGGAAAAGCTTGAGGGCCATCAAGAGGGACTGCAGGGAGCTGGGGCAGTTAGTTGAAGGATCTGGAGCACAGGTACTGTTTGTCTGACAACAAACAAGAATCCTTACCAGTGTAAGAGAGGAGCAAGTCTGAGACCACCTTATGAGACGGAATGTTTACAAGTCTATGGGGCCGGATGGGATGCATCCCAGGGTCTTGAAGGAGTTGACTGCTATGGTTGCCGAGATGCTCTCCATCATATTTGAAAAGTTGTGGCTATCAGGTGAGGTGACTGGAAAAAGGGAAACATCACACCCATTTTTAAGAAAGGGAGAAAGGAAGACCCAGGGAACTTCAGGCCAGTGAGCCTCACGTCTGTACCTGGGAAGATCATGGAGCTGATCCTCCTGGAGGAGATGCTAAGGCACATGCAAGATGAGGAGGTGATCCGAGACAGCCAGCACGGCTTCTCCATGGGCAGGTCGTGCCTGACCAATCTGGTGGCTTTCTATGATGGAGTGATGGCATTTGTGGACCAAGGGAGGGTGATGGATGTTGTCTACCTGGACTTGTGCAAGGCCTTTCACATGGTCCTACACTATATCCTTATCTCTGAAGCGGAGAGATATGGATTTGGTGGGTGGAAGGTTTGCTGGATAAAGAACTGGCGAGATGGTCACAGCCAAAGGGTTGTAGTCAATGGCTCCATGTCCAGGTGGAGGCCGGTCATGAGCAGCGTCCCAAGGGTTCCGTCTCGGGACCGGTGCTCTTCAGCATCTTTTTTGACGACTTAGACTGTGGGATCAAGTGCACTCTCAGCAAGTTTGCTGATGACACCAAGCTGAGTGGTGCAGTTGATACCCCTGAAGGAAGGGATGCCATCCAGAGGGACCTGGACANCAAGTGCAAGGTGTTGCACTTGGGTCGGGGCAATCCCAGGTGTGTGTACAGACTGGGAGAAGAACTCCTTGAGAGCAGCCCTGCGGAGAAGGACTTGGGCGTTGTGATCGATGAAAAGCTGGCCATGAGCCGGCAGTGCGCTCTTGCAGCCAGGAAGGCCAATGGCATCCTGGGCTGCATCAAGAGAGGGGTGGCCAGCAGGGAGAGGGAGGTGATCGTCCCCCTCTGCTCTGCCCTTGTAAGGCCTCACCTGGAGTGCTGTGTCCAGGCCTGGGGCCCCCAGTACAGAAAGGATGTGGAGCTGTTGGAGCAGGTCCAGAGGAGGGCCACCAAAATGATCAGAGGGCTGGAGCACCTCTCCTATGAGGAGAGGTTGAGGGAGTTGGGATTGTTTAGCTTGGAAAAGAGAAGGCTCCAGAGAAACCTCATTGGGGCCTTCCAATACTTGAAAGGACCTTACAGACAGGAGGGGGACCAACTTTTACATGGGTGGATAATGTTGGGACAAGGGGGAATGGGCTAAAACTGAAAGAGGGGAGGTTCAGGTTGTATGTTAGGAAGAAATTCTCCACTGAGAGAGTGGTGAGGCGCTGGCACAGGCTGCCCAGAGAAGCTGTGGCTGCCCCATCCCTGGTTGTGTTCAAGGCCAGGCTGGATATGTTCCTGGGCAGTTTGATCTAGTGAGCTAGTGGCTGGCAGCCCTGTCCACGGCAGGGGTGTTGGAACTAGATGATCTTTGAGGTCCCTTCCAACCCAAGCCATTCTGTACGCTTCTGTACAATTCTTTACGATTCTACAGTTATTCAGGAGAACTGTAGAGCTGACTGCCACTCTCTACTCCTCCACAACTTTACATCATACATTTGCAGGTCACTGATGCTGATATAATCAACAATCAGTTTTAGGTACCTAGGGTCTCAAGGTCTTGGTACAGCTAAACCAGCAGGATTCAGAGGAATAGACTGAGAGACAAACACAACTTTCAGTGCTAAACCACAGCTGCAGCACATTCTCCATCGTGACTAGACGTTTGTTGTATGTCATGGCAGATGTCTCTGAAGTGTTTGTGGACCATCACTTTTTGCTCTGTTTTACCGTTTTTGTTTTTGTTTTTTTTTTCTTGTGTTTGTTTTTTGATGTTTTTATTGCTGGTGGGTTTTTTTGTTTTGTTTTCTTTGGGGGTCAGGATGTGTCAGTGTTACCTGTACATGTACTAGTGAGTGCTCTGTTGCGCCTCTGTTGTTTTATAACAACATCATTAAATATTTTGTATTATTTGGCTAGAGTAATCTGTTCTTCTGGGATCAATATCAAAAATTACCTTTGCCATAGTAGCGTCTAGAGGGAAGCTTTGGGCACATAGACGGCAAAGATTATCAGATTATATTTATTAATATGGGTCCTTATTTGATATATATATTTTTTTCACAGCTGAATGGAAACTCATTTTGCAATTTTCCAATATTCTGAGAAGGAGGACCCTGGTAACTACAGACCGGTCAGCCTCACCTCTATCCCTGGGAAGGTTATGGAACAACTGATCCTTGGCACTGTCTCTAGGCATATCAAGAATAAGAGGGTCCTTAGAGGCAGCCAACATGGCTTCACCAAGGGGAAGTCATGCTTAACCAACCTGATAGCCTTTTATGAGGACATTACCAGGTGGTTAGATGATGGTAAAGCAGCAGATGTGGTCTATCTTGATTTCAGTAAAGCATTCGACACCATCTCCCACAGTATCCTTGTGGCTAAACTGAGGAAGTGTGGTCTGGATGATCGGGTAGTGAGATGGATTGTGAACTGGCTGGAGGAAAGAAGCCAGAGGGTTGTGGTGAATGGGATGGAGTCTAGTTGGAGGCTTGTATCTAGTGGGGTTCCCCAGGGTTCAGTACTGGGACCGGTACTGTTCAATATATTCATCAACAACTTGGATGAGGGGATAGAGTGCACCCTCAGCAAGTTTGCTGATGATACAAAACTGGCAGGAGTGGCTGACACGCCAGAAGGGTGCGCTGCCATCCAGCGAGACCTAGACAGGCTGGAGAGTTGGGCAGGGAGAAATTTAATGAAATTTAACAAGGGCAAGTGTAGAGTCTTGCATCTGGGCAGGAATAACCCCAGGAAGCAGTATAAGTTGGGTACTGACCTGTTGGAGAGCAGCGTAGGGGAAAGGGACCTGGGGGTCCTGGTGGACAGCAGGATGACCATGAGCCAGCACTGTGCCCTCGTGGCCAAGAAGGCCAATGGCATCCTGGGGTGTATTAGAAGGGGTGTGGTTAGTAGGTCGAGAGAGGTTCTCCTCCCCCTCTACTCTGCCCTGGTGAGACCGCATCTGGAGTATTGTGTCCAGTTCTGGGCCCCTCAGTTCAAGAAGGACAGGGAACTGCTGGAGAGGGTCCAGCGCAGAGCCACCAAGATGATTAAGGGAGTGGAGCATCTTCCTTATGAGGAAAGGCTGAGGGAGCTGGGTCTCTTCAGCTTGGAGAAGAGGAGACTGAGGGGTGACCTCATTAATGTTTATAAATATGTAAAGGGTGGGTGTCAGGAGGATGGAGCCAGGCTCTTCACTGTGACATCCAGTGACAGGACAAGGGGCAATGGGTGCAAGCTGGAACATAGGAGGTTCCGCTAAAATATGCGGAGAAATTTCTTCAGAGTGAGGGTGGCAGAGCACTGGAACAGGCTGCCCAGAGAGGTTGTGGAGTCTCCTTCTCTGGAGACATTCAAAACCCGCCTGGATGCGTTCCTGTGCGATCTGCTCTAGGTGTTCCTGCTTTGGCAGGGGGATTGGACTAGATCTTTCGAGGTCCCTTCCAATCTCTAACATTCTGTGGTTCTGTGATTCAGCAGAATCTGAAACTCCGTTTCATCCATACAAATTTTAAAATCTACCCTGCATAATGAGTGTATCACTTGGAGAAATTTGCTGAAGTTAATTCTCTACTGAGGAGCTTTGTAAGACAAAATAAAAGTGAATTGCATTTGTTTGGTTTGCTAAATTTACATTCAGTTAATTCACTGTTTTAAATGTGTGGTTTAATTTAGAGTCATATGTCTAGATAGATCTTCTCTGTTTTTGTTGTGTTCTAATGCCAGTGGGCAGCTAAGAGCCACACAGCCACTCATTCACTCTCCTCAGATGGGATAGAGGGGAGAATCAGAAAGGCAAAAGTGTGAGAACTCATGGATTGAGATAAAGACAGTTTACTAGGTAAAGCAAAGTCTGCTCACACAAGTAAAGCAAAACATGGAATCCATTCGCAACTCATTCGCAACTTCTCATCAGCAGGCAGATGTTCAGCCACTTCCAGGAAAGCAGGGCCATCACACGTAACAGATCTTTGGGGAGACAAGTGCCTTTGCTCCAAACCTACCCCCCTTTTTAATTATTTACTGCAGCATTTATTGCTGAGTATGACACCTTATAGTATGGGATATCCTTTTGGTCAGCCTGGGTCAGCTATCCTGGCTGTTTCCCCTCCCAGCTTCTGGTGCACCCCCAGCCTCCTTGTTCGCAGGGCAGCCTAAGAAGCTGAAAAAGCTTCTCTGTATATGATTGCTCTGCAAAAGCTAAAATGTCATTATGTTATCAACACTGTTTAATCCAAATCCAAAACAACATCATAAGAGCTAGCCCAGTCAAAATCAGGACAGTATTGTGTTGTGTATTACAGGCCAAAGTCATCTCTCCTGAGAATGTACTTAAGAACAGATTTTTGGTTTTAATTAATACTTTGGAGCAGTCAGGCTTTTAACCTAATAACTGTATTGTCAGAGAAGGTGTTGATGGTGGAAATTTTTATGAACAGATTATACAACACTCTGGCACCACTTCTCACACAATCCCTGTAAACCACATACAACTGTTTTCTTGAAGGGAATAGAGTTAAATTATTATAAAAGTGGTCTAAATAAGGGAAGCCTATCAAATTTGAATACTGGCTTCTTTCATCAGATTTAAGAGACTATTAGTCCTTAATTTTCAGTGAGACTGCTGTTTCACGTATTGAATACTGTTATAGACCTATCCATAATTCTGAGAAGATATTATATTTGTGACTATGAATGCAACATAATGCAATCCTATGAACACTATATTATCCTGGTTTACATCATCACCTGAAACGTATTTCTGTACTGTATTTCACTCTGCCACTAACTGTTGGGTTCTTTCTGCTCTGAGCTGATAAGTCAACTGCAAATAATAATTCTCCCTGACATGTATCCAGGAGGGTTCTTGCATACTTCTCAGTATAATAAAATACTTTAAGCTCACCAGAAATCCTTAATTCTTCTAGACCATACTTAAAATTCTACCAGAGGAATTTCTTCTACTTTCTGTAAGTAAAGACTGTGAATCCTGTAAAACTAAATTCATCCACAACTGAAACTAAGTATAGTTCTATTATTTCTATAGCATCCCTAATATATCTGCTTACTGTAGATGTTTTACTTTGAGTTATGTGAAAACCACTGGATCATCATGAGTTGTATTTTATCAGCACAAAATCGAGGTTTTTACCTCACAGAGTGATTATTTTGTCTCAGGCTAAGACAGATCTGAAGAGAATGATTACAAATGAATCAGGCAAAATAGTCAAATAGACAAACAAATAAATTTCAGACAAACTCTGCAAAATAGTCTTCTGTGTGGACTTTTTTTTTTTTTTATCCTTGTCCATAACAATTCCTTATTCTGTTACTTTGAGTTTGCTGAACTGAGAATGTATGTAAGATTCAGGTAAACACCCAACCATTTGTGCAGTCCTTTTCCAGTATTATAGGCAGAAAACCAAGCAATTGTGGATTTGGAGCAAATGCATGTGGCTTCATTATTCTTTATTTTAAGCTGTTTACTTTTGTGAGTCAGGGAATCTTTCAGAGCTTAAAATAAAGTGAAGGAAGCAATCAAACGTTCTGTTTGGAGATGATTCATTTATTCAAAGCCCATGACAAAAAAAAATGTATGGTTGACAGAAACTCTGCCATTTGTAAAGGTGACTTGAGGCACAAAATGAAAAGAGGTTTAGAGTAATGTTACAGCCTCTTTGTATCACATTAGCATTGCAAATATGTCCAGGCAGAATCACAATTTCTGTTTATGCCGTATTCTCCATTCTTATGTATATGCTTAATTCCACTCACTGTCCTATTTTTTCAGTAAAATCCTATTGACACAGAGAAGAGGTACAGTTTATAGCTAGAGGAACCAAAAAATTCTAGTAGTAGTAGCAGCAATATTAGTGAAAGTACATTTATTCCAAAAATAAAACAACTGTAGCTCTTTTCTTAAGCTTCAGATCCTTCAGGTATTAGCTGAATATAGTGTTCTTAGAGTTAAGATTTCTGATTTCTCTGCTGCATTATGCTGGAAATTCCTAAATATAGCCGGGCATATTCATAGAATCACAGAATCAAAGAATGGTTGGGGCTGGAAGAGACCTCTGGCTCAGGGCCACCGAGAGCTGGCTGCCCAGGACCATGTCCAAACATCTTTTCAATATCTCCAAGGAGAGAGAATCCACTGTTCTAATTCTACAGGCAATCTGTTTGCGATGTATTTTTATCAGAATGTCAAAGTCAAAGTTGGAGCATGCAACGCCTTAGAGATGTTAAACCCGATCTTTTGTCTGTGCCCTGCTCTCGGAAGTCAAACTGTCTCCAGAACACATACAAAATTCAAGTGCGACAACCAACAAAATAAGATGCTCTTTCACAATCAGCATTAGCATCCCCATCCCACTCAAAATCACAAACAGAATCCAACATTGTTAAATTCTCAAAAAAAAAAAAAAAAAAAAAAAGAAAAAATAATCTCAAGTTAAATTTTTGGAGATGCAATCTCTCTCACGTGCATTTTCTTCTCCACTTCATTGCATGTCTCAAGATACATATATCCAGGTCAACTCAAAATAGAGTCATTTGACCAGAAAAATAAATTAAAAGTTTTGATAATACACTGTCTGGTGGTCTAGTTTTCTTGTTCTGCATTGCCAGAGCAATTTTTTACAAGTAGATCAAGGTAACTGGTCTTTACATTGGTGATCACTTAAACCTCCCTTAAGCAGAACTAGAGATCCTAATATTTCTCAAATCATTAAAAAAAAAAAAAAAAATACTGAGTCAAA
>VXAV01007175.1:34473-52729 GCA_013399715.1 Alectura lathami | reverse complement strand
AAAAAAAAAAAATATATATTATTTTGACTGAAAAATAAGATGAAACTTCAGTGTCTGTTACCAGTGAGAGACCAACCACAATATGAGTCCCCTCAATTACATCTGTTTTTATAGTGTGGCTTTTAATTAATTGTAAGTTTAATGTTTTCTTTTTGTTTTCTTTTTCCTGTTCTGAATAAGACACATAAGCTAAACAAAAGCTCCCAGTAGAGGTCTTCTAGTCACTGGAGAAAATTATTATCTCCATTTCATCTTCCTTTATCTGATCAATGATCTTATCTTACTAAATTTGCCTTTACAAACCTGACATTTCTGAGCCTTCAAGGTATGTTAGGCTCTTCATTCGCATGGGTGAAGTTTTACCAGATTGCTGTTTCTCCCATTTTCCATGAAGAAGCTGTTGCCTTCTGTTGTAGGAAATTCTGAACTTAATATTTCAGTTTGATCTTGCAGTCACTCTATCGCCATAAAGATTGCCTGTTGACTTCACAAGGGTCTATTATGTTGTGCTGCTGTATCAATTCTGTTCCCATTTTTAACATACATTTTCATTATAAAGAGAGATAGGAAAGAATACTAATAATGACTTTGTTTTTCCATTTCCTTATTTATATTCACGTATTTATTCATTTTTTCAGATGTCACCTGTTCCACATAAAGTTTTTTATTTTTTTCCCAACTGGTAGAAAAATCTCATTAAAAATGGGAAAGCAATCTAATTCTTCATCTAAATTCACAATCAGAAAGAGTGCAGAAGAATTCTTAACAAACGGAACAGCAGTAGTCACAGGGAGGGCGATGGCTGGCCTCAGTTGCTCAGCTTCCTTTCTTCTTTTACTTATTTGCAAATAAAGGCATTCTTAGGATATCAAGAAAGGAGTAGCTCAGAAATTAATTGACAGGAGATTAAGAAAATCGCCAGTAGTACAGATAGTTAACCAGCTAAGGAAAATTTATACATCAGAAAGAGGTAGAATATTAATGGCTAAAGTGTTAACTTGACACTCATAAAAAAAAATTAAAACAATTCTAAGGTTTTGAGAAAAATAGTTTTCAACATAGAAATCCAAGGAACTGAATAATCAGGGAAGTGCTTAATAGTCAATACTCCTGTTTAGGATTTTGTATGAGGTGGTATTTTTATCTTTGAATATGCATATTGGAGTTCTTGGAAGGAATGCACAAGGCTAATAAAAAGTTAAATGAGCCACAGGGAAAAAAAAAAAACTGCAAATACTTTGAAAATTTAGGTGATTACTAACAGAATTGTATTATGTCAAAATTTGATATTTTATTACTGAGCTATTGGAAATAAGTATTTTATTTAACAAAACTGGATTACTATATATTCATTTTTTTTTTTTTTTTTCCAATGAAAATTTCTTAAAGACTCCATGCTTTAGAGACTGGAATTTTAAACTGTGCTTGAATTCATGACTATTGGTTTATCTTACACTCACATATGTGTCTTCTGGAATAATGGATATCTAATTGGTTATGCTTCTAGGAGTATATCATTGAGCTCTCAATGCCAGCTTAAACTCTGCATGTATTCTACTCTCTTTGAGAAAGTAAGACTTTATTTTTGGAGGAATAGTGATCCTTGGGATCTCTTTTTCTGGAAACGTTCAACTTTGATTAACCCCTCTGATAAATTTAATCTCTGATCAATATAGCCATGTTTGTGTTGGAAAGTAACCATTAAATTCTGTGAGTGACACGTGATTGTATTAAGACCTTAGCCCCAGAAGACTAACAAATACTGTATTTTTATACTAAAAAGTAAATGCTGTACATTTTTTCCCTTGCATAACAACGAGAAGTTCATGGAGTTGTCACTCCTTAACTGATGCAAGCATTCATTCTCATTTCTTATCCTATACTGATAGTTACTTTCTAGAAAGATCATGGTATTCCCAGGTAATACACATGGAAAGAAGATGTAGATTCAGACATGTTTTGTATATGGTAGATGGTGGCTTACTTTCATTGAACACACCAGCAATCATTTCTCTGATTTTTAGGGATCCAGTTTCAAGAAAGAGTACTTGTTATCCCAAGTTTTGGTGTTTTTGTTTGTTTGTTTGTTTTGAGTAGGCTGTTCTCCAGCTCTCCTGAAGATTCTGTTCTTCTTGTTGAAATATTTAAATCTTTATAGATTTAAAGAGGAAGGACAAGAATAACTTGATTTTGGTAATTAAGTGACCATCTTGGTGGGCACTTGGTGGCCTGCTCAAGTTAACCCACCCCACCTGGAAAACTGGACATTGCAATTTCATTCCCTATGTTAATGGGTGTTTACATGACAGTGGATAGAATCCTGACAGTACTTCAAACACTGGAGTTTACAATCCAACTAAAATTTTGAGTTTCATCAAACCAGACAATTTTCTGCTATTTATTCACAATCCTGTTTGCTTCCTAAAATGTTTAAATAAATAAAGACAATTATGCAGGCACCAGAGTTTCTTCACAAACTTATCAGAATATCGGCACAGATATGCTTACTGACACCATATAGTGCAACTGGGAAACCTCCAAGGTGTCTACATCAAAATAAAAGCTGTTAGATAAACAAATGTAATTCACAGTATGGACTCCATTTCTGATAACAGCGATCTCTACAATCTTGATATTTAAATTTTTAATGAAATAGCCTGTTTACCTCTTTCATTTGTGATGTGCTTTTGTGATCTGCCCTACCTAATCTGAACAAATATTTTGATTGAGGGTTTTGTCACATAGTACTTAGGAAACTACAGCCCTTGTTTGCTACCTACCAGCTGCTCATTACACCTTCCTTAAAGGTTACCGCCCCATGGTAAGATGAGGTATGATAATCACACGACAACTTCTAGTCCACTTCTGTAAAAAGTCAGTGAGCTTGTGAACACCGAAGTTAATTACCATTAGCACTGAAGTTAATTATCATTTATTATGGCTTAGATGGGTGAGACCCAAACTATGACAAAAGATTTCTTGATTTTGCTGGGGTACTCACTTGACCTATTCATTGTGTTCTAACATTTCAGTGTCTGCCTCTGGGCTCCTCTATAAAAGACTAGACTTTGGCCCTCAGTATAAAATGAAGTTAGCCTGCTAAACTAATTATTAGCAAGTAGTGCCTTAAATAACTTCAAAAGTAAGTAAAAATTCTCACATAACTTCAATGTGTTTTGCTAATGCATAAGAATGTGCAAGAAAGCTGTTTCCCAATACCACCTCCCACTATATCAACAATCATATTGTATTTGATGACACATGCTCCTGAAGAAATCATGGGCATACTGTAGGTGGGGGGATGAGACTTCACTGTGAAAACACTGAAATTTCACACTGCAGTAAACTATTCCAGACTGGAGAAACAATCCCCATCCACAGTCATTAACAGAGGATCAGAAAGAGATCTAGCCCCACCTCTGGCGTGCTTTATTGAGACCTGATTTTGCAGTCCCATCTGTTCTTCAGAATTGTGAGTTCAACTAGTACCCCATCATAACAGACATATTAGACATTTTTTAAACTGTGAGAGGAGTTAGCTAGAGCTCTTAAAAAATTTCTCCTGACATTTATCATCAATTTCTCTATTATCATTGACAGTAGACAAACTTGTGGCCAATACCCATTTGCACTTTGAGTTGAGCCAGAACGTTTGTCCCAGAAAACTTCATTTAAGCTAAAACAGAAATTGTGTTCAGCTGAACTATACCAGCTGAGAACCCACTCACCTCTCAGCAAAAAAGGAGAAAGGTTCACTACTACTTGGTCCTGGAGTATTAACTAAAGAAAACTGTATCAAATGAAATCAAGTTTAGGATTCTCTGACTACATCAAAAACTGGAAATTATAACTTATTATGGGTTGGAGGAAGTGATTTCCAGCACTGAAATAGACTGTTGTTTTGTAAAGAGGTATTGACATTCCTTGGGATTTTTCCCATAAACACTCATGGGATCCTTCAAAAACCTTGTCCATCATGAATAGTTCATAGTTCACTAAAAGATCTGCCTGGGGAGTTGGATAGATTTCAGGAGGTGACCATATGCTCCATTTAAGGCTGCCACAGCCACACTGATAGTTTCCTGTGGGTAGGAAATATCTATACTATATTGACTCTACCTAGAGTTATAGACTCTACCTTGCTTTGTGGGAAATGGGAGACTAACACTAATGAGTTCTTTAATTTGCTTTGAAATCTGTTGATGAGATAGGAAAATGTTCTACAGATTGTAAAGCTACTTTACTGTGGGCTTAATGACTTGTCTAAATTGGAAAGTTAGTAGGATAATGGTGACTGGTACATGACATGATGCCTATATCTATACCAGTAAACATACCAAGATCCTCATGAGCATTGAGACTAATGGGTATAAATAGCCTGCACCTATGCTTGTAAACTGTATGGCCATGTAGAATGGAGCGGTGGCACATAAACTGCCTGCTGGTACATATTAATGAGTCAACACAAGCCCTCCAGGGCCAAATGATGTCCCAAGGCAAATATATAGAACTTATACAGAACTTATATAGAACTAACCTCTGAGTCCAAAAAGAGACTATTAAAATAACTTTTCTGAATTGTCATTTAAATACTCTGAAATTGAATAATCAAGTTTAGTGATCACTTGAAAACATTGAATATTTCTTCCATATGTCTACTGACTGCCTTTTCTGCTAATAAGCCTGGCTTCTGAAGATGTCCACATTTTTCTGGGGATGTTCAAACACAAGTAGACCTGATTAAATGAGGCTGAATAAACTGTAGAACAGATATAACATCACAGCTTTCACATCAGTGTTGAATATAATTTTTTTGCCTATGTTTTATAATGTTTATACTGCATAACATTCTAAAGCCTATTAACTCTTTCATGAATTTCTTTGCTCCATTTTCTCCAATAGTATTAAGGACTAAACAATATAGATATTACTTTATAACATGTTGAAAACAAGCTTATAGAATCATTTTCTCTTTAGAGTTTGTTCTAATTTCATTTAATATCATTCAATATCATTCTTATTTTTCCTAAATAAAATAATGTTTAATTTGAAAAGTCAGTAAATATTTATCCAGAATGCACCCAGAATTAAAAAGAAAGGAAGGTCTACTAATTATTATTCAGCTTCCATTCATGGAACATTACCTTCTCAAAGATAAATATTACTTCCAATGCTAGATACAATCTGCAGTTTCCAATGCCACAGTATTTATTCTCTGCATAGCTCCAGGTCAGGGAAATAGGAAAAGTGTTTTTAATTTCCTTTGGTTTTGAAGTTGACAAAAGACCATTTAAATTAATAGTTTAATGTGAAAGAGTGGTACCCAGACTGTCAGTGAAGAATGATCGTGGAATTTCCTATTTAACTAATCAAGTATCATATTTCAAGACACTTCTCACATAATATAGTCTGAGCACTTCTCACACAACAAAAGTTGCCTCCACTTACAGGTTTGGGGAATTACAGAAATAGGAACACAGAGAAGAAGAGAAACTGGGTAATGAATCCAAAGGAACTGCCCTGGCAATCCAAATTCACAGGCTATAGTTGCATAAACACCAAAGGCAGCATCTGATTCATGTCTCCTTGTATCATAAGCCTACAAAATTGCTCTGCTGGCCAGGAATCAAACATTTTCTGTCAAAGTCACTGACAAATGTCTCCCCTCACTGTCATATATTATCTCCTTGTAAGATAAGTTAACTTGGACTGGTTATCTGTTGCAAGTCACCTGGGGTTGGCACACTGACTGCTCAGGGAGAATAAATTCTCCAAGGCTATCAGCTCTGGTGCAGGCATGCTCTTCAGTGGAGCAGGAGATCACAGTGTGGAAGAGGGGTCCTGCAATTGATGAGCCCCCAGGGCAAGGAGAGATCTGCCAGGAGCCCCCAGGCCTCAAGAGAGCAGCTGAGGAGGCCTGGGTGGGGCCAGGAGCAGCTGCATAATACCCCTACATGTACAAAGGCAGCCCCCAGGGAGCAAGAGCAATCAGGACATAGCACAACAGTTTGTGCGGGAGGGTATGCAGAGAGGGTATAAAGTTTCCGTGGCCTGTTTTCTCTCTTCTGGGAGCAGATCTCTGTTGAAACAAATATGGTGACTACCCACCACAACAGCTGGACTGAGGTGGAAACTGAGACTGAGAAGGCCACAATGTTTCTGGACTGATGCATGAACACAAACAGACCTTCCGAGGAGCAACAGAGCTGCCCAGACCTTCAGTTGCAGGGAACTCCAAAATCTGGAAGACCCCCAGGGTCCTGAGGACAGTAGGTTGGTCCAGCCAATGACATATTAGAAACAGTGCCATCAAAAAAAAGGCTACAGGTGTTAGTAACTGGGGACTCCTCACTGAGGGGCACTGAGACACTCATTTGCTGCCCAGATAATCTCTCTAGAGAGGTTTGCTACCTGCTATGGTACTGCCAGGGACCCTGAACTCAGAAGAGCGGACTTCGGGCTCTTTAAGAAATTATTGGATTAATCCCCTGGAAAGCTATCCTTAGGAACAAAGGAATGGAACAGAATTGGCAACTCTTTAAAGATGCTTTTCTGAGAGCACAAGATCTCTCAGTCCTAATAAGAAATAAGATAAGAAATCAAGATGAGGAGGCAGGAAACTGGCATGTCTCAACAGTGGTCAAACTGAGGGATAAGAAGGAAATGTATAAGACGTGGAGGAAGGGATGTGTGACCTGGGAAGAATACAGAGGTGCAGGACATGCAGGAAAGTCAAGACTCAGATGGAACTGAACTTGGCAAGGGAAGTGAAAAATAAAAAGAAGAGGTACATTAGTCAGAAGAGAAGGGCCAAGAGGAGTGTGTTCCCTTTGATAAAAGAAGGGAGAACTGGCTGTCCCAATCCGATGCCAGAGGAGGTTTCTTTATAATCCCAAGAGATGAAGTTAAGACATAAACGAGGTCAAATGCTGTGCAACTGAACTTGCTTTTATTACCAAAATCTGAGATAGAGTAGCAATAGGACAGAATGGAAAAATGAGTAAAGTAGAAGAATAAGCAAGGATTTGGGACAAGGAAGCTCAGCTAGTGAAAGAGTAAGAGAAGACAGAGAGACAGATGGACAGAGAGAAAGATAGATATCTAGACAGCAAAGCAAAGAGATTTCACCACTCCTCAGGTCCAGTGATGTCTTGGTGTCAGGCGGTGCCGGTCCTTGGTAGTGGTGGGTCATCCAAGGTGTGATGGTGAGTTGACGTTGACCAACACAACAAAGCATACATGCTAGCTTACTTACAGTCCAGTGGTCCCAGACTACTCTTGGAGTGACAGTTTCTGGCATCCAAGCTGTCAGCAGAAATCTCCTTTGTTCCTGTCTTCCAGGCCTTGCAAATTGGAATCAGCAGAGATAAGAGGAAGCAGGTAGACACCAGACTGTGTCCTGCCTTCACAGAACACAGTGGCATCATCTCCTAACTTCCTTTGTCAAGCTGAAAATATTTGCTCCCAGGCTAGAGTCTTCAGGCACACCACATTACCATTTTGAATCTTCAGGAAGAACCATCCAGTATCTCCTGCCTTGGTCTTTCTCATTTGAAAGCAAACAGCTTCTGGCTTTGTCCAAGGAGTGCTTTCAAACGTAAAACTGTCAACAAAGCGTTGTAGATTGTAGCAGGCTTGGGCCTTATCTGCTCATGTTGATTTGAGACAATGCTTTCTTAACAGTCTCAGACACTGGCTTCAACAGACATGGAGGAAGCTGAGGTACACAATAAGTTCTTTGCCTACATCTTCACTGGTAGTCAGCCTTCCCATGTATCTCATGTCCCTGAAACTCTAGGCAGAGAATAGGGGAGTAAAATCACTCCCATTGTGAGTAAAGAGAAAGTTTGAGACCACATGATGAGACGGACTGTGTACAAGTCTATGGAGCCAGATGAAATGTACCTCAGGATCCTGAAGAAACTGTCTGATGTGGCTGCCAAACCACTCTCCATCATACTCAAAAAGTCATGTCTGCCAGATACAGTTCATGGTGACTGGAAGAAGGGAAACATCACTCCTATTTTTAAGAAAGGTAGAAAGAAGACCTGGGAAACTGTAGGCCGGTGACCCTCAGCTCTGTGTCTGGGAAGATCACGGAACAGATCCTCCTGAAAGCTGTGTTAAGGCACATGTGGGACATAGACGTGATCCGAGACAGCCAGCACAGCTTCACCAAGGGCAGATTGTGCCTGAGCACTCTGGTGACCTTCTATGATGGAGTGATGACATCAGTGGACAAAGGAAGAGCAAATCACATAATCTTCTGCAAGGGTCTTCATATGGTCATACATTACATTCTTACCTCAAATTGGAGAGAAATGGATTTGAAAAGTGGACTACTCAGTGGATAAAGAATTGGTTGGATGGTCACAGCCAAAGGGTTGTGGTAAAGGTCTCTGTGTCCAGGTGGAGGCTGGTGATGAGTGGTGTCCCCTAAGGGGTTCGACTTGGGACCATCTTTATTAATGCCCTGGAGAGTGGGCTTGAGTGCACCCTTGGCAGGTCTGCTGATGACACCAAGCTGAGTGGTGCAGTTGATTCCCCTGAAGGAAGGGATGCCATCCAGAGGGACCTGGACAGGCTGCAAAAGTGGGCCCACGAGAACCTGATGAGTTTTAGCAAGGCCAAGTACAAGGTGTTGCACTTGAGTTGGGGCAATCCCAGGCATGTGTACAGACTGATAGAAGAACTCATTGTTGAGGACAGCCCTGCAGAGAAGGACTTGGATGTTCTGGTGGATGAGAGGTTTGACATGAGCCAGCAGTGTGTGATTGCAGCCCAGAAGGCCAACTGCATCCTGGGCTGCATCAGGAGAGGGGTGGCCAGCAGGGAGAGGGAGGAGATTGTTCCTCTCTGTTCTGCCCTTGTGAAGCACCATCTGGAGTACTGTGTCCAGGCTTGGGGCCCCCAGCACAAGAAAGGTGTGGAACTGCTCAAGTGGGCCCAGAGGAGTGCCGCAAAGATGATCAGAGGTCTGGAGCACCTCTCCTAAAGAAAAGTTGGGGGAGAGGGGCCCATTCAGCCTGAAGAAGGCTCCAGGGAGACCTCATTGTAGCCTTCCCGTACTTAAAGGGAGCTTATAAAGAGGAGGGAGACCAACTTTTTACACAGTCTGACAGTGACAAGACACGGGAGAATGTTTTTCATCTAAAAGAGGGGAGATTTAGGTTAGATGTTAGGAGGAATTTTTTTCCTCTGATGGTGGTGAGGCCGTGGCACAGGCTGCCCAGAGAAGCTGTGGGTGCTCCATCCCTGGAGGTGTTCAAGGCCAGGTTGGATGTGGCCCTGGGCAGCCTGATCTAGTGGGTGGAAATCCTGCCAATGGCAGGGGGTGTTGAAACTTTAATTTCCCTTCCAACCCAAGCCTTCTATGATTCTCTGAAAGCTTCTCTGTTATAAGTCTGGGTTCAGCCACCATCATGGTTTTCCCCACGCCATTTGTGGACTGATCCTTGGCTAGTGCTTTTTACTCCTTCCTTTAGCCACAAGAAAATACATTTAACAGTAGGTCTAATATTTTCAGTGTGAAATGGGGGTAATATCTCCCTTGCTCATATATTTTTCTTAAAGATAATGTGGGTGGGGTTGAGGATCTGATATAGAGAGATATTGCCTATAAAGAAGTCTCGTACTAGCCAGTTAAAGTAGTACTTTCATTGTTATTAGAACATAATCTTGGTTGTTGCAGAGAAATTTTTCTTGCTATCATGTCTTGAATCTGTGGGGTCAATGAAAGACTTTCTGTGACTAAGAGCAGACATCTTTGCTGCTATGAATATCATTTAATGAAAAAGTAAGATAGCTATCTGTAGAAGAGTTGAGGAATATTGCATTCATTGTGATTAACCATTGTTTCTCAGTCAGGATTCCACTAAATGCAGCCAGCACAAATGAAGGGGAGCATTCAGGTCAGAATCAGATGATATCTATGTTCTGATTGAACAAAACTATATGCTTCACATTTTCCTCAATATCCTAGTATAGCACAGAACAAGATCTTGGAAGAAGTAGAGAAAAAGAAGCCACTCAGAATGTAACAATCAGGCTCACTTTCAAATGCATAATGTGGATGACATTGAGGTGAATACCCACAAGAAAACTTGAATAACCTAGTTCTGGCCTTTAGATATTTACTGATTCCAAACTGTCTTTGTGAAAACTGCAATTTAAAGAGTACAGAAGCTTAATTCAGTATTCCCTGAAATACAAAAGAACAGAAGCATGGTGTCATTTGACTGATTTATTCTTTTTCTTTCTTCAAGAGCCCCTGCATTTTGTTCTCTTGAGAAGACTTGTATCTTTCAGAGGAGCAGACTGGGAAGCAAACCAGGTACTGTCAGTGCAGCATCACCATGCAGCTGGTAACAAAGTTGATGATCTGATTCCAGTTGACACATCTTTTAAAATACAGGCAATGTAAATGGAGAATCTATACAGTTGTCAATAGTTTTGGAAAACTTATTTGACATCACACCAAAGTTAAGAAGTAAAGTAGCTAAAGTTTTCTCATTACTGGATGGCATTTTGCACCAGTTAATGTGAGTTTGTTGGGCTAAGACTAGAAGCAGGGAATGCTGTACATGGTTGAGTGGTGGGAGGGTCAAAACTTCTCCAGCTCCAGCTCTAGATTAAAATAGAATTAAAAATCAGCAATATGCAGTTGCACTGGTTTGTTTCTTTCTTTCTTTTTTTTTTTTTTCTGTGAATATATCACATTTGCTTGGAGTTATCAAAGCCTACAACAGAGAAAATCATTCATTACATACATTTTATGAGAATCAGAGTGGACTTCATGATATTTTGTAAACAGTGTAAAGAAGTAATGGGAAGTTGTTTCCAATGGTCCTGATCTTGCCTTTCTCTGTGCTGGGACAAACTGACCTGAAGACTTGTATTCCTACATGCTCTTTAAAAAAAGGTCTTTGAATGCAGAATTACTTGCTGTATCACTCTTTCATGATAGTTAAATTGAGTAGAAATCAAATACTGTTTGTCTTTGAGACCTGACAGCAACTCTTTCAGATTGAGGTATCTTTACAGCTGCTCTGAAGTATTCCTGAAGATATATTTGATTTAAATTATTTCAGAGTCATGGGTCATAAAGAGCACTTCAATGCCTTCTTCAACAAGCTGCAGCAGCTGACTAGTCACAGCCAAGATTTCTGTGAGAAGACCCGATATTTCATCTAAAAAGCAGGAATAGACTTCTATAAGGGCTCTAATATGAATTACGGGCCCAAACTATGATCAAATGCAGGAAAAACCCCCATGCTCAGAGATATTTGGATCAAAGTGTTACTTTCTCAGTCTTTCTGTCTAACCAAGCTTCACTCATAAGATGACAAAAACTGTATCTCATCACAAAATGCTCTGACATATTTTCTTTATGGAATTCTGACTTCCTGTCTGAATTTACATTACATTACATTACATTTACATTAGAAAATGTTGTTTATTTGTCTGCATATGAAGATATTACCGAATGCTTTACTTTTGACATGTGTTGGTAGGGTTTCTATTTGATTTGGATTCTGCCAGTTCTGTATGGATATTTTTTCTCAATGTAAAATCTGTAAGAACACAAGTGGAATGGAAGCTATTAAGCACTGTATTGACCCTTCTTACATTACTCTCTGTAAAATGTTAGTCATGGTCTTTGACTACAAAAGATTAGTATGTGTGCATGCTAGCTATTATTTGAAGTAAATAAACCATTTCCACTAGGTCTGTGATTCCATGGGGCCTTTTTCTGCCCTCAGATCTTATGCTCCTCTGCTGATCTTTCTTTATTCACAACTTAAGTAAACTTATAAGTAAGAAAGTGCATTAATTCTTCACACAAACCAAAGCATAAAGATAGGACCTGCTTATTTGTATTCATTTTTTCTGTGAACATTTGCAGTCACTGTTTTAAATAAAAATGAATAGGTGAATACTCTTTTGCTCTAGACAATAGCCTCCGGATCTTCTTACATAATGTATACTCAAGGATCCTTTGTGCTCCTTCAAGAGCCAAGGAGCCTCCAAGTGCAGTTAAATGAAGTCACCCACTTTCTGCTGGATGTCTGCCTCATCTGCTTGCATCTTAAATTCTCAGTCTCCTCTTTCTCTTTCTCTTTCTCTTTCTCTTTCTCTTTCTCTTTCTCTTTCTCTTTCTCTTTCTCTTTCTCTTTCTCTTTCTCTTTTTTTCCCCATGTATGTCTAATTCTTCATTATCCTTGTGTTTCCACTGACTCCTTTCTACTTCTTTGCCCAAAACTTCTGAAGCTAGTCAATTATTTGCCCCTATTCATTTTTTTTTTCTTTCAGTCATTATTTTAATTATGGCAAGTCTGGATATAATTAAGACACCGACTATTACATGTTTTCATAGAAAGGAATATTTTTAAGTATAGGAAAGAAGGAAGATAAATCCTGGAAGACTCCCACCTTCAAAAAATGCTATTTTAGGTGAGGAAGATGTTACACAAACCAAGAGTAGCATGTTCCCAAGACCATATACTTCAGGAGTTGTCACAGCTGGGTGGGAGATGGAATTGCTGTACTCTGGGAAATTTTACTGTTTGATGTTTGCTTTCCAACAAGCATATTTCTCTTTATTGACAGCCAAAAGGAAGACCATCCTTTGCATATATTTGTGGAGCTATTGGAGCATGGTGATAAGGCAGGAGGTTACTTAATGATCCTGTGGGGAAAAAAAAAGAAAGTATTTGGAGCATCACAGTGCACTGATTCCAGATGCTCTAACAGTTTCTCTGGGTTAAACATCTTAGCAAAGGAACAAAGAACTGCTTAATTTGGACAGAGTGTACAGCTCTCTCTGTCCAGATGGGAAGAGAGAAAGTCAAAGAACACAATGATCCTGGAGCAGTAGTGGCCTTTAAGGAGAAAAGAAGGTCCACAATTTCTTGTACAACAAACAGCTGCAAAGGAAACCTAATCCTTTACTGTGATCTGCTCAAGATAGCTTCCAACATGTTGAATACATCAGAATTAACATTCAGTTCTCTACTGCATTTGGAAACGAAAAAACTTTCCCAAAAGTTCAGCATGTGCTCTGGGAACTCGGATCATGAGAACACCATAGAGCTTATTTACAGTCTCCTCTACATCTTTTATGCTTCTTTCAAATTTTTAACTCTAAGTAGGAAACAAATCAACACAGTAGTATTAGTTAGGACTGAGGACAGAAAAGATATTCTTACAGCACTGAAAGCTGTTAAGTGACTATATAAATATCAAAGCTCCAAGTTTATTATTGGATATGTGTACAACTAGATAGCTTGTGTAAATTTAATTTGTATGTGTATGAACATAATTGATTGGTTATAGACATTTTCAGATTACATGATACTGAGGGACTGATTCGAATGTCAAATGAATAACTTGCAGTGTGACAAATCATGAATATTTTTCTACTGTCATTACAAAACCCAATTGCAAGAATATTATTCACTCATCCCCGAATTCTAACATTTATTTTAAAAATGTGTTCAGAAATTATTTCTATGGGAGTAACACACTAATCTAACTTTCTGTAAAATGTGACTGACTGGAAAAACATCTAATTGAAAGAAATCATTTAAAACAAGTGGCTACTTGATGAAGGGTGTCACTTCTATCCTGTATGTTTTTAGTTTCAAAGACAGAGAGTGGAAAGAATCCAAAACTTTTTCAGTTCATGTAAGTTTGACTTATTATTTTTTCCCCCTGAATCAGAAAATGATTCATCATGAAAATCTAAGCAAAGATGAAACTCTGGAGCACTATAGGAGGTGTAGCCTACCTAGAAAGAAGTTCTCCTGAGTCAATACTGGAACAGAGGAATCCCAGAACAAAAATTTCCATGAGACATCGCAAATACTGCTACAGCTTACTGATCTAGGTTCATTTCTCATGGAGTGGTAAGGAAGACAGGAGCATATGCTTCTCCGTATACTCTGGGGAAATGCAAACACAGAAGGAACCATGGGCCAGCAAAATATCATTAAACTTAATGTACAAACAGAGCATGATTCATCAGAGCTAAGGAGGAAAAAATATAGTTTCCCTAATATAACAGCTGCTCTCCTGCTAGCTGCACTTGTTGATATACCTCCCACCACTTCAGAAGTTAACCAGTTTGAAAAGTTGATGAAAATAACAGGGGAGAGAAATGACACATGGTGTGGCAAGTCAGCTTGCCACTCTAAAAACAAAAGAGGCATAATGGACAAGGGGAAAAGAGAAAGACGAAACAAAAGAGAAAACAAAAAGAGTTAACAAATCATAAATTCCACTGTCCAACAAATTTCACAGTCAAAAATTTTGAGTTTGGTTAAAAAGAAGAGTACTATTTTAAAGCAGGGATTCTTTTTTTTTTTTTTTTTTTNTAAAAAGGAGTTTTTTTTTTTTTTTTTTTTTTTTTTTTTAATTCATTAGCTCATGTACTGGAAATGCTCTCCAAAACAATAACAATAAAAATTAAAGCTGAGATGCAGGCAATCTATTTATTCCAGTGTATTGGAGTTTATGAAAAGCATGAAGTGCTGCTGAGAAATGCATTAAATAAAAAAGTTAGCAGAGGGAATGGGCAAAAGTCCTTTAAAAAAAAAAAAGGAGAAAAGTATTTTAGTCATTGATAATAGTGAATTTAAGATTTGCCATTCTTAAACTTTTTTTTTTTTTTTGGAGTGGGGGAGAAGTTTAAGCTAAGTGTCCTCTATAAAGACCATAGATGGATGGCAAGCTGGACATGAGCCAGCAGTGTGCCCTCTCAGTCCAGAAAGCCAACCGCATCCTGGGCTGCATCCAAAGAAGTGTTGGCCAGAGGTGATCCTGCCCCTCTGCTCTGTGCTGGTCAGACCCCACCTGGAATGCAGCATCCAGATGTGGAGTCCTCAGTATAGGAGGGACATGGATCTGTTGGAGCACGTCCAGAGGAGGGCCAAAAAAACGATCCATGGGATGGAACACCTCCCCTGTTAGGACAGGCTGAGAGAGTTGGGGCTGTTCAGTGTGGATAAGAGAAGGCTCCGGAGAGACCTGAGAGTGGCCTTTCAGTATCTAAAGGAGGGCTACAAGGAAGAATGGGACAGACTCTAACAAGGCCTGTTGTGATAGGACTAGGGAAAATGGTTTTAAACTGAGAGAGAGGAGATTTAAACTGGATACAAGGAAAAAGGTTTTTTACCGGAAGAGTGGTGAAGCACTGGCACAGGTTGCCCAGAGAGGTCGTGGAAGACCCATCTCTGGAGACCTTCAGGCTCAGGCTGAACACTGCTTTGGGCAACCTGATCCAGCTCTAGATGTCCCTGTTCATTGCAGAGGAGTTGAACTAGATGGCCTTTGAAGGTCCCTTCCAACTCAAATGACAAGTTTTCCTCTCTCTCATTTTTTTTTTTTTCCCCTGATTAAAGAGGTTTGGGGCTGGAACCAGTAAAAGACGCAAAGGATTCAGTAATTGAAAGGTAAAGTGGCCAAACAGTTTATATAGATCTAACAGCTTTGTGAGACATCATGCTTCTGCAAGGACATGGAGATTTAACTATAGCTAGGGAGCCAGAGTGAGTGTTCTGCTAGGGCCGCTGGCAGTAGAAGGAGGAGCCTGTCTTTAAGTATTCATCAGAACTTTTAATTTCAGACATTCAAGAGCTATTAATCTTTAATTTGTTGTTCCTTCTTCTGTCATTATAGCTGCCTTTGTAACATGAACTAAGTGTCTAAAATTGAAATGAAGTGCAATGAAAAAAATAAAATAAAATAAAATTTAACAAGCTATGATTTTATGTGCATCAGAAATGAAATCTTCCAGTCAGCTAGCTCAATAACCAGTATATTCCCCTTGAATACCCAAAGGAATCCTACTTCTTATGCAATTATCTGATCGTGGGAGACCTATTAAATACTGAATAAATTTTGTCAAAAAAAAAATTTCGTCTTTGACCTACACACAGGGAAAAATATTACTGTTCAAAGTAGTCTGGCACCAGAGGATAAGGGTATAGCTGGGAGTTAAAGGACAAGTTATTTTTCTAACCAGTACTGTCACAGTATGGCACAAAAGCACAGAACAGAAAATGTCTTAATGGAGATCTCACCAGAGCCCTTGGCGAGCCATTGGTGAATTCCGTTACATTCTTCTCTCCCAGAAAGTAGCAGCAGATGTGTTCACCCTGTGATGCTATACAAGTGCTTTGGAAGACATTAAGAACAGAAAGTCTCAATAGAAAGTGTGTTGTTGATGACACAACAGCACAGCAGAAAATGTAGGGTGGCTAGAGATAAAAAATAAAACTCATGAAGATGTCTAAGTGATTTAGAAAGTAAAGTTCCATTTTTTTCTTTTTTTTTCACAAGTGAAGTAGGTTTGTAAGCTCAGATCCTCAGAGACATAGGACTTGATTTAGGATGCAGCAAGTTCAATGATACAGCAACTATACTGCTACTAGTATCTGATATATTCAATTTAAAATTAGCTTGCGTACTTGTGGTTGCAAGAGTACCCCAAAGGTTATTGACTTAAATGCCTAATTCATTTATGAAAATGTGACTTGTACTCTTAAGTGGCTGAAACCCTTTGGAAACATATATGATATGATCCAGCATTGCAAGGCACAAAGTGCCTTAAACAACCATTGCCATCAGAAGGAACTGAAAGCAGTAGAAGAAATCAGGAAAATACAAGTGCAAGGGTTAACAGAACGAAAAAAAAAAAAAAGAACCAGTTGGGGTTTTTTTGGTTGTTTGGTTGATTAGTTGTTTAATTTTTAGTAATAATAATAATAATAATAAAGGATTGATTTCATTATATGCGTACCTATAAATATAGTGAGTATACATGGTGTCTATATATTTGTATGTCTACATATTTTAGTTATAGTCCTGAGAAGAAAAGACATGTCAAATAAAACCAAGTCATAAGCTAGGCATAAATGCAATGCACCTGTGCCGGGAACCTCTGTCTACAATGATTAATGGAGTAAGTAAATGCTGTATAAGTAGTATTGTTCTCTTAAAATGTTCCAAGTAACCTTACGTGATTAATTGTAGCTTCATTGCCTTTTGTGACAAATTTTGTCTATCTAAAATCAAGACTCAATGTATTACTATATTCTCAACTGCTGTCTCTCTTTACACAGTAACTACGTATTGCTCAGCCTTGTACTGTGGATTCACCAAACTGATCAGACCAGAGGAATGCAGCTGTTGCTAGAGCAGCAAGCTTAAGAGAAAACAAACAAACCACCAACCCCCCCCAAAAAAAAAAAACTATAAGGTAGGTACACGGTGATTATCATGCTCTGAATATATGGGAACTTTCATAGCAAGAATATCTATGGTGTGTTTCATTATTAACCCATAGCAATCAATTGTAAGGATCATGTTAAGACTTTTGCCTTTTAACTTGTGGTAACTACTAAATTGTCCTATACCCTGAAATAACTACATCTAATATATTGAAACCATCACTTTAATGATATGAGCTTTCAGTAATGGAAAAGCAAAGAACCTTGCAAAACAGTAAGCTTTGATGACCAAACCTTAGCAAAACACAAGGCAAGTTCTGAGAAATACCATTACCTGTTTTGTTTGTTTCTGAGAAATATCATTACCTCCTGCCCAACCAACTTTTGTTCTCAGCTGCACCATAGTACATACTGAGCATTTGTACATTGTACAGTGATAATGCAAACTTTTGTTTGTTTTTTTGTACTATTTGTGCACTGTGCAGAGTAACTCTCTTCTGGACATAACTTCCTGGTATCTGAGGTTGCATTGGTTTATGCAGGGGAAATGTAATCATGTATTATTTGGAATGCCAACTTACTCCACCACATTCTTCAGTAATGACTTGTGCTTTGTTTACTGAAATAGGCACATATATTTTGTTTTTGATATTTCACTTTGATATTATGGAAGTCAAAAATGTATTTGACCAAGCTCACATAAGGTGAAGAACCCTTTTAGTATTCACATTATTACTTTTCTCACTTTCTACTTTTAATCTGTCTTGAAAGAATCTCATGTATTAATTTTTCTTTCANGAATAATGCTTTAGACAATGGCTCTCAAATTGGATTTAATTTACATTTAATAAGAAATGTATTGTATGGCAAATTAATTATAACTGACTTTGGAATGTATTTTGAGTATTAATAGTTAAGGAATGGATAGTATGCTTATTATGTACAAGGTTGTAGAATATCAATTATATTTCTTTCCAGTAATAAAGTAGTATTTGTTTGACATAAGTTAATTATTTGGTCAGGTA
>VXAV01007172.1:232281-246643 GCA_013399715.1 Alectura lathami | reverse complement strand
AAAAAAAAAAAAAAAAAAAAAAAAAAAAGCACCAGTTGCAAAGGAGTCATGTTAGAGAATTGACCCTACAAGATTACCCCATGCACGGTAGATACGGATATTCTCCCTCTCTTTCTCATCACTCTTTAGGCCAGGTCCACCAAGCAGAGCTTACATGAGTAGTGGCAGGACTAACAAAGGGAAGAAAGGAGAACACTTTTTTTTAACTGGTGTAAAACCAGTCATACGCAAACATGAGTAAAATGGATGAATATGCATATGCAATTTTTTTGCTAGTTTGAGTATGTGGTTTGTGAGCTATTTACCTACATGTTCTTAACACCCACAGATGGCCTAGGGCAACAGCCATAGACATTATTCCACTTGCTTTTTACAGAGATTTTACAGAAACCCCAAAGGAGTTAAATTACTGCCATTATGATGCTATGAATGACTGATATAGGCATATTAATCTCCGAAGTTTAGGTTGGTTTAATGTAAGTCAAAGTGCATAATGGTTAGGGACTAATTCTGCTGGATCCTCAGCTATGGGCTTTCAGAGCCCAGGAAAGATGGCTTATGTTTCTTATATTGCAATTTCCTTCTCTGTTACATGCCTAAAACTGATCCAAGCTAGGTCTTGTGGCTAAATACAGTGTTTCCATGCCTATAACTAAATGTGGGTAACTGACAAATGAGGGAAGACAATTCCTTCTGATTCCTCTGTCTTCCTGCCCCACCTGTTTGAGGCAGATGTGAAATAAGTTGCATTTGGATTTGACTCTTTAGCAAGCGTAACACACATATCTGTAAACTGGAACACCCTCAGATTTTTGTCCTTGGTCATGGAAGGACACTGCATTCTGCTGTCTTAAAATAAAAACTTTTTACCCTGACTTCAGTGAAAGCATTTAGTAGATGGTTTATTGTAAGTCAGTAACAGTTTGAATAAAACCCTGATTTTGTTGAAATTAACGGTAAAAGAAACTCCCATATGAACTGAATTTTAGGAAAGAAAGAGAGAAATTCTATTTGTCTGCACCATCTCAATAAGTGCTACAGTATATCTGCAAAGATCTACGGCCAAAGATGCAAAGATCTAATGGAGAGATGCCTGGGTAGCAAGACACAACCTCTTAGAAATACAGAGGAATATTTGTCAAAGGAAGGCATATTGCAAAAATCTTTTCTCCCCCTCCAATACTCCACTTCAGGACACAACATATCCTCATGACTTTGTAAGAGACTTTGTATCTATTCCACCTATAGCTCTGGGGATCATTTGGAGAACTAATAATTATTGAGGCGCTTGTGTTTCTATCTGTCTCTGACTCGCAAGCTGGCAAGTGTGCTGAGAAAAAAGAGGGAAACAGGGAGGTGAAATTATGTTTATATACAAGTTTCACTCTATGACCATAGAAAAAAAAAAAAAAAAAAGTATTTAAAATTTTCAAAGTAGTAAAAGTGACAACACTGAAGAAACATCTTTCAGACATGACAGATGTTACTGAAACTGGAGATGGAGGGAAATTGAGATGATGCACCCCCAGAATGTTGTGTAAGGGAATGGAGTGCTTCAAGTTATACTCGGTGCCATGCTGGGGAGAAGCAGCAGTCTATTCTGTCAGTCTCTAAAGCCCAGAGTAAGTATGAATTTCTTCTGCTGACTAAAAAGGAATATTTTCTTTATGTCATTATTTTAGAGGAAACTTCAAAAGCATTCTAGAAACTCCCACAATGGTGAGATGTTCCTACTCAATAATAGCCCAATTATTCTGTTATTGGGGAAAACCTAGTATTTTACAACAAAAGAATGTACCCAGCACAGTGGTATACTACAAACTGGAGTAAAGAGTCTTTGTTACCTGAATTCCTAGACATTGCATATTTCTAAAGAAACAGTTGGCATAGAAATTGCTATTATAGATTAAATCATTTAATTAAAAAAGTAGCAACAAAAACCCCACCTTTTTACCTCAAATGATTTTAATGTTGTATTGTTACTTTAGACTTCATCAGGTGAGATGATTATCTCAATGGCAACTCTTCTTCCTCCCACCCTATAACTAAAGTGCCAGCGTGAACCTATCCTCATAATTAGTTACAGTATTTAGTACTATACAGTACTATACAGTACCATATACTTCAATACATTTTTGGCCTGTTTTTCACTTTTGTAGTAAAATGAAACTGAGTTTAGATTGATTTGGCTTCTTGAATTACAATAACATCTCTTCAACCCCTACCATTCAGATCTGCCAACTTTTAACCCAGAAGGATGGTGAAACATGTGCAGAAACCCAAATATTAACCAGACTGATCCCCCCTGTGCATGAAATGAGCATTCTGTAAATACAGGCCATGTCTGCTGATTTCCATACTTCTCCCTTCACACCAACGCTAAATGTATTGGGAGAATCACCTCTTCTGACGTGGCGGCTATGCAGTGTCTAATGAGGACAGACAACGAAACATCTTGCAGATACAAAGTCTGCAGAGCAGTCTTTTCCAAGGTCCTCGTCGAAATCCTATGTTCAATGTCCCTTTCCTCCTCCCATGTATCTCATGGGGACCATCACAAGAGGAAATTATGCCCCAGAATCCTATGTTGTTCACCTGCCTTTCATTCTGCTTTTTTTCATTAAGGCCAGGTGGAGACCAGGGTATTCTTTGACTTGTTCTTTCTGTTGTTAAACTGCTCTGAAAGCTTGTTTTGTGCCGTTAAATCCAGGTTCTTGGCTGTTCTCAGGCACTTCTCAGATAATAATTTAAATCCCTGTAAATACCAAGTTGAATAACCCCAGTTATAGAGAAGGCAATTTATGTATCTGAGATGTGACAACAGGCACAGAGGCTTACATGAAATTGCAGTATCATCATCCTTAGTTAATGAAACATTTGGAGTTATTAAAAAGTGGTAATGTAACAGATTAGGAGCACACGTTGTCTTTATGATGTACAACTATTACACTTGCAGTCTGACTTAATTTTTTGCTGCACTCTGCATTTTGGGAGGTGAGCACAGAATGAAATGTCAGGGTTGCTGTTTGTAAAATCTTGGTGAGTGAATGCTATTACCTTTATCGTGTACTATCTGTAGTATCTAGATTATCTCTACTACCTGTATCCATATTATGGGTATTATTATAACCCAGTAAGGCTAGGAAACTTTGTACATAGAATAGCAGCACTATGCTGTAAGAAAGCATTGCTGTAAACAAGCATTTCATTTACACAGAGGTCTTTTTTCTTTTCTTTTTTTTTTCAACAAAGATCCCTAGGGAATAACTGTAGTATTCGTTTTGCAAGACATGCTTCACTGAGGTCCTTTGGCCAGCATGTAGGACCTGGGGGGCTCTCTCCCCGCAGAAAAACACCATAGCTTCAGAAACAGCTGCTGAGCTCTGCACCACAATGTTTCCAGGCCCTCCTGCCCAGCAGCTCTCCAGCCTCTCCCGCTTTGGATGAGAAGTACCAAATGGAGCATGCGGAAGAGAGAAGCCGGTCTTTGCTGTGCATCTGATCTCCAGACATTTCAGGATGTTCTCCGGACATTTCAGGCTGTTTCCTGGAAACCTCTTCAGGAAGCAAGGGCTGAAAAGAGTCGGGAACACCTGCATTGAGGTTAGAGATGAGGCAAGGAGAAGGTAAAGCTGTCTGAGGCAAGGAGCTGTTTCTCTAACATTGTTCTGTGATCAGTGGTAGAAGAAAGCAGCTCTCCATGTGCTAACGATGTTGGCTTTTTCAAAAAGATTTGCTGCTGGACTTTAAAAACATTCCATCTCTATATCAAAAAGCAGAGATGAAGGTGCTGCAGCCTGCAACCATTTTCCAGGTCCTCTTCAGCTGCCTCTAGATTTCCACCTGAGGAACTCTAAGGTTCAGCATTATTAGTGGTAGCGTCATTAAAGGGCAGAGTACACAGGGATATTATTATGTCTTGAATCAGGAAGCAATATGAAGCAGCAACCAATAGACAGAGCATGCTATATGTTACCTGCAAGCAAAACACTTAAGCTGTCACCTTCAGTCTCCACTTGAATGTGTGCTCTAAGATCTTCACACAAAGTCTTACCTTTGCCTCTGCCCTTCTGCACTGCTCTACACAGCAGAATGGAGACTGGGATAAAGATATCTTTTGCTTCACCAAGAATTCATGTTTTCTGAGCCGCTTCAGAGAAGTTGGACATTGATTATCTGGGAGTTAGAAGTTATAAAGCTTGGTGATCTGCTAATGGAATATCAATACTGCAAAACACGTAGGATGTGAAATCAGGATGTGCACCCAAAGAATTCTGTGGGATTTCTATGCTTTCTTTTGAAACTTCATTATACTTCAGTCATCTGGATTACTATTATTTTTAACTCTTTTCAGAGGAGGGAAATTTTCAGTAAATTCCACCAAAGCAGAGTGAAGAGATTCTCTGATTCATGGCAGAGGGCTGGGGTTATCTCCCTGCTTGGAGGCTGCTCCTTAATGCTGCTGGAATCAGTCTGTTTCATATTCCCTCTGCCTCCAACACCATCCTCTCTACTATCTTTGCGCTAGCAAGACAGGTTGGCAGCAGAAGGTGCAATAGGCTGTAAGTTTTGACAAGGCACTGGGCAATTCTTCCTTTTCCACCTTTTCATCATTGCCACTGCTGGCCCCCAGGAGCGGAAGGGGGATGGGCTGGATCTTCCATTTCCATTTCCACTTCCACTGTCTAACAACCTTCTGTCCTCTCTAGTACTAGGAGATCTGGTAGTATGCTCGACTGAAGGTGACCAACAGCAGCATCTAGTGGCTCAAGCACTGCTTCAAAGAAGATTTTGTTCTGACACCTTCAGCCACTAGGAACGTGTTTGCACACTGCAGACTGGGCTTCCCGCTCCTGTTTTTGGAGGGCTGCTAGCTGAAGCAGTTGCAGATGCTTACAGAGGCTTTGCCCATTTCCCTGGACCTAAGAAACCGTGTGTTACTTGTGCCTAAGTTTCTTCCAGGTAAAACTGCAGGAAAAGAGGAACGGAAGCATTCCTTTTATTCTTCCAGTAACCCAGATGCAGCTGTTTCTTGAGAATATTACAATTTTGGAGAGTGGGTAGTTACTTCTGCTGTTTACATTCTTCTCTGTTCGAGGGTTAGCAAAATGAAGAATTTTAACAAACAGCCAACAGCTTGGGAGGTTCTGATAACTGCCACCATCAGGCAGAAAGTGGAGCTCTTGCAAACTGGGTGATGTGAATACTGAGCACAGACTGTTTACAGTAAACAAGGATCAGTGTGGGTTGGTAGATAATTCTGCTGATAAGCTCATTTACCTGCAGCTCACCTCCTTCTTCTGCTATCTACTTTCTGGCTCTACCCCATGAGCCCCATGCACATATTTAAATTGTTTATGCTTGTTTTCTCTCCATAGCTGATTCCAGTCCATAGTAGGCCATAGTCACTGTTTCTTATTTTCTCAGAGTAGGCTTGTGTAGATGAATGTCTGTCTGGTTTATTTTAAGTTTGTATTTTTTCACGCAGTACAGGGCAGTTCGACCCTCTGAGCTGGCAGGATGAAATGTTTATTACTACTGCTCTGCCTTACATAAGCATTTTGTTTCAAGTGTAATTATTTTACACGGGCATGAAGGCATTTGTCACCTGGCAGTGAACTGTTGTGATAACAGGTCCTGTGTAACTACTGGTTAGATACAGGACTTCATCTAAACATGCCTCTCCAAGCAGACTCGATTCTCCTTTCATCCTGGTGTTAAAATCCCTGGTGTTCAGAGTTTCTTTCTATTTGAATCAAGCATTTTCCATGCCAAAATACTCTGAGCAGGGCAGGGTGCCATACCTGAGTGGGGTGCCACCCAAAACTCCCATGTCACCAGCATGAGGGTGACAGTGTTCATCTGGCTCTGAGCATATGCACACATGCCTGTGCACCCTCCTTGCACCACCCCAGCTCCTGGAAAGAAAACAGGCAAGAGCCTGAAATAAACCCTGTTCTGTGTGCAATTTTTGCAATATTTTCCAATACAAAGAAGCGAGGGAGCACAGCAGAGAGTTTTTGCACAGAAGTCATCCCTGCCAAAGTGCAGCAGTTCATGAATGCTGGATTAACAGATACAGACCTGTACTGCATCAGGTTGTCAGATCTGTCTCTAGGTGCTCACCCCCTTGCCTTGGTATCAGCTTCTGTAAATTACCTGGCAACTTCTGAAGGCATTGGTGCCTTTCTCTGTTGTGTCTGTAACAATATTAAGTCTGAAATGGCTTTCTTATAGGTTTAAAAATATCCTAGTGCCTGATTCAAATCTGGCTGAAGTTAACAGGAGCTGGTTTAAGTGATTTCAGTCAAGATCTCAGAACTTCAAAAAGCTTGCTAGAAGTTGCTCAGAATTACTTGCATTTATTACATTATTATGTGATGGTCTGAGCTACAGCAGATGAGGTCCCCCTCAGCAAAACACTGTGAAGAAGCAGCTGCTGATGCCTCTGCTGCCCCATGGGGAAGCCATGCTCAGTCACCACCACTGTGGCTGTGATTACAGCTCTGACACAACAGCCACCTCAGCTCCTCCAGCATGAGACATGAGACCAGTTATGAGGTCTCTAGACCATGGGTAAACATTTCCACGTCACCATCTCAGAGGAGCGCTGCTCACTCCACTCCAGCTGCTGATTGCCTCCATGCACATCTGTAGTCTATTCACTGGTACTGCAACACATGCCTCAAAAAACATCCTCACATCCCCAGCCTCCTCTTCAGCCAAAGGGATTATGACGAGCACTCTTCAGGAGCAAGGGTGCTGTGGGCTGGTGCCTTCCAAGAAGCTATGGCTTTGCTAGAAGATCCCAGTGGAGAATCAGCTTGCTCCTGGGCTGGATACCAAATGTACAGATAGAGCACTGATAATGTCTCTGCCCTCAGGAAACTCACTGTCAAGAATTTAAACCAGGGCTACTCAATACATTTTTAGCCATGTCTGCTGGGTAATTTTACAATTATGATTTTATGATGATTAGGAAGAGTGGGTAGTTTTATGCTTTGCCAGGCTAGTCTTTCTCATCACACTGCCTTCAGAGCAGGGATCTGCAGCCTCTGCCTCGGACACAGGGAGAATAACCAAGAAAGCAAATTGCCTGGGGAAAAGTGGAAAGCTCTGGAAGGCATCTATNTAAAAAAAAAAAAAAAAAAAAAAAAAAGAGTAGTTACTAGATCCAAAGATCTTAAGATTTTATGGCAGTTCTTACAAAACTCCACGCATTTTAGAACCTGTGCAACCTGCAAGAGTTGAAAGAGCACTTAAGAACTGAGAAAACGGCTTTTGCATAGCATAGTGCTCATGTTGGTCTCTGCTCATCTCTACTTGCTGCCAAACTGAGAAGAAACTTCATAACAGGAGAGCCTGCCTGCAAGTTTCTAATGTAGAAGCTCCACATGGAAGCTTCTTAATATTGCATGCGTAATGTTTTCCAGCCAGCCCTTCTCCCACAGCTCAATGCTGCCGACAACATCTTTACTTCAAAACATCTTAATACCTACACCTCTCTCTAGTTCTTGGATTTATGATGTGCTGAAGTGATTTTTGTGCTGTTATTTTTGGAAATGTAGGATAGGGGAAAATATGCCTTAAAGCTACAGCCGATCCTTTGTGATTGACTCCTTGCCACATTCTCCTTGAGAAAGGTGCTCTCCTAACGTAGGAATGTTCAGGACGAGGGAAGGAGCAGCAGATCAAACCATGAAGCCTCGTGTTTGGTAGCAGAGAACTGCTCCTAAAAGAATGTGAAACAATTCCTGTATCTCTGCCAAAACAATTGCTTGATGCGTGCTCCCTACTAGCTCATAATGAACAACAAACAAGCTTTAAAGTAAGGATAAGGACACGTATGCTTATAATGTACATAGACGGAACATCCATGGAATTGAACAAAGTGCCAAAGAATAGCTTGGCTAAAGAGAGATGCAGTGTGGTCCTCAGCATGCTGCTGATTAAAATAATGGGTC
Source organism: Alectura lathami (assembly GCA_013399715.1). NCBI lineage: Eukaryota > Metazoa > Chordata > Aves > Galliformes > Megapodiidae > Alectura > Alectura lathami. The sequence continues at coordinate 238,679 of VXAV01007172.1, read as the reverse complement.
TCTGAATTACAGTATTTCTGCCTCTTGGCATATTTAGACACTCGAATTATTCCAGAGTAGCATTCCTTCCAGTATGTTGGAAGGAAATTAGAGCCCTGATCCTGAAAGGTGATGCACATAAGTGATTCCCTCCCTCCATGAAATCAGTGGATATTTGCACAGGAAAAGATTCATCTGGGCCATTTGTCTAGGATCACATAAATCCCTGTAGTAATATGGACTGTAGTTCCATAATACAGAATGTTGAACGTACAGCAGCATCTACATTTGGCACTGGTAGCCTGTTTCAAACCTGCTAAAATCTGGGTGCACCTCCCCTTTGACTTGAGTGGCCTTCAGTTTCTGTCCTCCTTTTTTTTTTTTTTTTAAACTCTTCTCAAATGTTTTTAACATGACTAATTATTATTGTAATAAAACAGATTTTAAAAGTAAATTAGTGGATATCCAGAGCACTTACCTAATGCTTTCCATCCACATATCTCAATCATATTAAGAGTTGGATACATGTGTGCTTTATATCCACTTTTGACCACTGGGAGAATAGAAGCACACAATGCCTAGATGAGTCACCCTGGGTCAGGCAAGTCAATGGCTTAAAAAGTGATTCAGGTCTCCTTAACTTCCCAGGTCTTATCCGCAAGAGAATGTTACCTTTTATAGGAAAGGAATAACAACAAAAAAAGCTTTTATTCATTTATGGAAAGAAAAAACACAAGTACCCTTGAGGATGACAATAGATTATTAGTTCAAATCTCACAGAAGGTTTTAATGCTGTGTGATTTGCAACATCCAGCAAAACTCAACAGTTACAGCATTAAATAATAGAGAGAAATTAAAAGCTCTAAAAAAAAAAAAAAAAAAAGGAATGAAAAGGTGTTTTTTGAATAACATATGGAAAGGAAACAGCAATCAGTGAGGCAGGAAGATGCAAGAACAAATAAATACTGCAATGGGCTGGAAGGATGAAGTCTCTTGCACCAAGGTGGTGAATTAATACTAATCTATTTACAACAACTGTTACCCATGTTGAGAGGTATACAGTCCATACACATACACACAAACGGAAAAACTTTTTAAAATATAGCTTTGAGTTGAGCTTGAGATAGCTCCCTATTGCCTTAATTCATGCAAATATTTCCAGCACAGTTGGTGATACTATTTGTGTGAACAAAAAGAGCAACATCTCTGAGGCTCAGGCCAGCTTTTAACTTGGACAAATGCTAAACAGCTGAAACATGTTTTTAAACTTATTTATTTTCTGGCTGCTATTTCCAAGGACGTTCTCAACAAAAACTTATTTTTTACTTCTCTTATTTCAAAAAGTTCAGGCCTAAGCAAGAACAACAAGGTCATAGAGGAAAATGGGAACTGTTGAAAGAAGGAAACCTGAGGTGGCTGATGCACAGCCAGAGACCCAGAGTAACCCACCCTTCCTGAAGGCAGGAGCCCTGTTAGCCCCACTCTTGCTTTTCTTCATATACTGCAAGCCAAAGACATGCCAGACCCATGCCCTTGTTCTCTGTATGTTTCTGTAGCATATAGTGCAGCATAATTGCAGGCACTAATTAACTCTATAGCCACCAGTGCAATACGCACATATGGGTGCAGCTGTTTAGAACACAACCCCTCTGCATCACCTTTAGAAATGTGTGAATGGCCAGCTAAGTTATACCAGACTTAGGACTCCAGCAAGAAACCTGTATGGAAATAAATTGTTATGTGGAGTCAAGCCTAGAGGACACAGAGTTCTCAGTCAAGCAATGAAAACCAGCCTTTCAGGTAGGGCGTTGAACTCAAGAGACTCAGGTTCAATTTTCCAGCTGTTCAGCCACAGATTTTTTTGATTGTGAGCAGGTTATACAGATACATCAAAACACAGGTGCAGACGAATCAAAGCCCCTGAAAATCATCTCCTGTCATCCTATACAAGAGATCTTTAACGCCAGTGTTTCTCAGAAGCCAGAAGATGCTTCAGGCAGCCATTGAAGCTCCGAATGAGCTCTTCACTCTGGTCAGCTGCCTGGTGTTGAAAGAGCTATAAACTGGAGCAAGGGCATTGGGAATTTATCCCAGGAGCCACATATTTCTTTATTACTAATACTAGTTAGTATTTAATTCACTTTGATGTTGGGAACTACTCTGAGGCCTGAGCTGTTTTCCCACCCGCTAATAGAAGGACCCCCATTGCTGTCACTGGATATGCAGTGGGGCCTGGTGCACAAACAGCCAAGGCATGTTTTTCATTATTGAGCTCGTAATTCACTCCCTGTGCTTATGCTGCTTTCATGACAAAATTTAGAAAGTGGTTATGTAGAATATCATTTGGGTACTTGTCTCTGGAGGTGCATGGGAAAAAAAAGCCACAGATGGAGTCATATCCTGACATCATGGGCCACTTTCCCCCTTAAAAAAAAAAAAAATCATAATAATTAATAACATTTTCAGTACATTTCCAACTACTTTTGACCTCTCTGGTCCCAGAGGGAAAAGAGCAATGGAAAATTGTGCCATTTAGAGGAAGGGCTGTACCGGTACATTTGGAGAAAAGGTTACCAGGATAGAACATGCAGTTGCCTTTTATCTAGAAGGGAGATTTCCTCACTAATGCATGCATGCAATTATAATTAATTGAAATGGGCTGGGAATTCCAACCTAGCGTAAGATCTTTGCTGGATATTTTTGTAGCATGTTGTCACACACAGATTATTCTGTGGATGTTTATTCATTCTAGCCCTCCACCTAGGATCTCACTTAAAATGTTGCACATGTGAGAAAAGCATAGTGAGAACAGCTCTAGTAAATAATGACATTTTATATATAAAAAGGTTGGCAGCTTAAAAGGTCACATTCAGTGAAATAGTTATAGTTCACTGGGATTTTCTACCCAGAAGTCCCACGTTTGTGTTAATATGCCCTCAAAAGTTGGCCAAATGTCCTTTATTGTCCTGTTTCACTTAAATATTTAAACATGCTTATACTTACGAATACTTACAGGAATGACAAGCTGAGATGGGGTGGGACACTATGTTTGAGAGGAGTTTTTTGAAAGTGCCAAATTTTTGATTAAACTTTTCTATGTTTTGGCAAAGGACAATAACTAATCAGCTGTCATACTAAGAGGACAAAGATAATAGTCATTAAAATAATAGACCAATCCTACAAGGATTTGAAACTTGCTGTTTCTGCAGTATGATGCAAATTGGCAAAGAAGTCCAAAGCAGCTAGACTGTGTAATTCACACCATCTTACCATTGCTTTCAACACTTGTAACAATTTATCTTCCTTCTAGACATTGTTGATTTTTGTATATTGAGGCACATATTGATGGCACAAAGTAGTCAGGAAAGGCTGAGCTGGGCTCTTAGCTGATCAGTTGAATAAAAAATATATGGCATCTTCATAAAGAAAATATTTTATTTGTCTAGATAGCAAGGCTGCAAAAGTTCTCATACGCTCTAAAATGAAGACTCAAAAAGTCACATATTAGCATGTACCTTAATAAGGCATAAAGATCGAAGAATTTGTTTCTTCGGTCTTACAGGCATTTCTTTCAAGTACTTGTATACTGATCAAGAGATTTCAGGAGCTCAGTGAATCCTTGTGAGTTGAGAGTTAAGATTTAGAATTACCTATGCCTATTCTAACAGCAGCACTCTCTGATACACCAGACATATCGAAAACAAAAGGAAATCCTTGCTGGTACCCTGCTCCAAAAGCCATTCAGTTCCTCACAGTGTAGATAAGTGCCTGCAGATGGAGATGTACCGGGATCTAATCTCTGAGGGTCTTTTGGCTCTTTGTGGCATTTCATGGTGGCACTGGTACCGTGCAACATCTCTGTAACACTAGAATTCCAGAGAGTCTTCTCCATGGCAAATCATGGGCTCCTTCAGCCCTTACCCTTTGCAGAGATCAAGAAGGGCCAGGGACTTGGCCTGCATGCCACAGGGTATGGGTGTGCTAGATTCCATTCAGGGGCAGCTGGAAATACTTAATGGTGGTGTCTATTGGAAGACTGACTCCTAGGGTATGGCAGTGCCTGACCAAGGGCTCAGATCAGTAGAACTAAGAAAAAAAGCCTGTTTGCCCTGGCACAGGCAAATGTTTGGCTTAAAAAAAAAAAAATAGAACAAGCTTAAAATGGGACTTTTTGTAATGTACATCTGTTACTGGAATCTGTTCAGTTCAAAATAGTCAGAAGTGATCTGGAAAAGAAGGTTAAAAACAACACAATGAAGTCTGCAGATGACAAAAAATTTTTTGGGATAGTGAAAGCCGTAACTGGCTGTGAATGGCTATGCAAGTATCTCACAATTGAGTGATGAGGCAATAAAATCACAAATGAAATTCAATGAAAATCACAAGTGAAATGTCAATAATTGCAAGTAAGGTACATAAGGGAGAGAAAAAAAAAAAAACTATCTGTATGACTATACACAGTGATGAACTCTAAATTAGATATTAGCTAGGGGAATTAGCTATTACCACTCTAGAAAGAGACCAGGCAGCCATTATGGGTAGTTCTTTGAAAAGTCAGTCCCATGGCAGCCAAGTGACAAATAGTACATTGGGCATTATTAGGGAACTGAAAACAAATCACATAGCATCCGTATAGCATTATATAAATGCACGATGTGTCTGCATCTTGGGTACTGCTGGTAGTGTTAGTTATTCCTTTTTCAAAAGGATATGCAAACATTAGACAACGTACTGAAAAGGGTCGCAGGTCAGAACATTTCTGCATGGAAAAAAAAATGATGGAGCAGGTATATCACAAAGAAGTCGTGTTCAAAGGGTAGGAACGATCCTGTCTAATGGGAAAAGGAAATTATTTTTTAGTAATAGGTGTTATTATTTAATAATAAATGTTTTCTAGGGGCTGACAGAAATTCCAGGATGTAACATATAACATTTGTGCACTTCACTTGTCCAAAGTAAAAACTTTTTTCCTTCCTGGCAGTTGTTTGAGGCGTATAACATTTGCCTTGTAGCACTGTGGAGACAAGAAGCAAGCAGGACCCAAGGATCTACTTCAGCCTGGGGTCCACTGGGTAAGGACAGAGCTGAATGCCTACTTCTCCCCAGAGCCCTGGCCAGGCCAGGCAATTGCCGGGAGGCTGACCATGGTGCAGGATGGAGGATATCCTTCTCTCTGAGGTGCACAGAGCAGGTAGGAAGAGGAAATCCTGGTCTCAAGAGAGTTCAGGTGGTTTTGAGCAGGCTCCTCAGAAGTTCTGAAGGACAAGCTGGGCAATGAGAGTTATTTCTGGAAGGCAGTACAAGCCCAGGTTTTGTTGGGAGCTGGCATGCAAGGATTTGGTGAAGAGACAGTAAGTTACACTTCAGAGACGGAGGGGAGGAGCTGCTGGTTTGGCTGCCTTTATTTAGGAAAGGTCAAAGAACGGAGTTACATGGGCATGTGCGATGGGAAAAGACATGGGCAAAGCAGAAAAGGGGAAAAAAATAGTCAGATCTGAATACTCAGAAAATCGATTTCATTATGACCTAGAAAATCATGGATGGTGCAGAGAAGGTGAATAGGGAATGATTATTCAATATTTCCAATAAAATATGCACTACAAAGCATCCTGATTATTAATCAGGTGGCAGATTTAAAGCAAACTTACAGAAATATTTTTTCCCCACAAAATATAACAACACTGTCAAAATCACTATGATATGTTCTGGAGGCCACTGGAGTTCAAAAAGCAGCAAATAAGTGGGCAAAGAGTGACCTGCAAGTGATGACCTCAGTTCATCAATTCACTTGGGATCACCTATACTTTCCTCCACTTTCAAAGCACAAGTCACTAAGCCCTGTATGTCCATCTTAACACTGCTGTGCATTAACTTCCCATGTATAAAACCACCAGGTGTGAGTGGGTGTAATGTGTACACCATAAAGCAGGAAAAAAAAATAACAGTACTACTCTTCAATTATGTCTCCATGCTATAAATTAGCCCTTTCTAGTTTCCTTTACAGAAAGCTGCAGGAACACTTAATTAAGCTCTAAAAGTATATTTAATGGAAAAAATACTGATTTACATGGAACCTCTCAATTTCAAACATTTGAACTGGATTTCTTACAGTAAAGCGTTTGCTGATTTCAATGCTACCACCAAAGGGACCAAAACCAGGCTGTTAAGTGGCAGTCTAAGAAACATTGTTTGCACAAGGTTTGATTGAAAGTCAAAGGCATATCTCCTGCTAGGTTCAAGATGACTATTTTCCTTAAAGAGAGGTTAGGAGATGTTTGGTCAGCAAAGTGCTCCCACACTTACCATTGAAATACTGAAAGGGGTTTTAAAAATTAACAGCTCAGTGCATCTACAGTCAGGCTGTTCTGTCTATCTATCTATCTATCTTGCCAGTTAAAAAAAAAAAAAAAACATAGGGA
>VXAV01007172.1:200541-230595 GCA_013399715.1 Alectura lathami | reverse complement strand
ATAAAAAGCAGTGGGGTCATAAACAGTTACTGTAGCTTTGCTCCTGAAAGCTCTGTGACTCATAAAGATGCTAGAATGGTTATGAGAGATTACCTGTCTCAGAAGCATGCCCAGGAAACAGGGATTGAATTGGTCTCCATCCTAGATCTACTGAATGTTTCCATACTATTGCTACTCCTCAGTTCTTCCTCCACAACATCAAGATAGCACTCTCCTACCTTCCAGGGTGCTGGCAAGGATAAATACATTAAACACATTTAAATACTATGGCACACAGAGGCAAATTTATAAAATGTCTAAGATGGATGGTCTATTCTTCATGGCAACATGCACAACTCGAGGGGCAGAGACTCATATTTGGCAGATGAGAGCAGAGTGATCAGGGCGAACATCCTCTGGAACAATATCTGTAATACATCGCAAAGCATTAATCAATGTAATGCTCTTCTGTCTGCCTTGGATTTCACATGTAATCTTAACAAAAGGGAAGTGCCAATGGATGTATCTCAAAGAGGACCAGATTATGCATTCTATACTTTGTTGGAATAAACCACGATAGCCCTAGTGAAAGTACACTGAATTACAACAGTCAGAGTTCTGGTGTAAAGTTTGACTGATTAACAGTGTACTTCATGGCTAAACAGTCAAGAAAAAGGTATTGTTTCTTAACTATAAACATATACAAAACTGAAATATTTCTGCCCAAGCAGAATCCCAGAAAAAATTCTGGATGGCCTGAAATCCTTGAAATAATATGTATCTCCTTTATTTTTGATACAGTTAAGTTAAGAATATTAACTTTAATATATATTAGCCAGAATCCTAGAAGAGAGAAAGAAGGAAAAACAAAGAGAGAATAATTACATGGGTTGATTTACTAAACAATGAGTAGGTCTTGTCTCCTCACTAAAACACTGAACATTAGATTTGCTCTGTCTAGGCAGCTGTACATCAGGAAATTTTTAATGCCAAATGCCTGGGACTTCTGAATTGGATGCTGCTGCTAGTGGTTTCTTTGGATGTATGAGCCGCTCTCCACAAAACAAGTCTGAAGCATCCCCATCCCAAGCCAACCCTTGTTTCCTACTACTGTCCTGCAATACTTGGTTAAGTCCTTATAGCACCCTAACAAGATGTCAGGGTATCCTCTGCTGTCCCAGAAGTGAGATACCGCTTCTTGACAATAGTAATCCCACGATCTTGTTGACCTGGCTAATTTAATATCTTACGGGAGCCCAGACATTCCCCATAATCATCTTAAGTCATGGCCAGAGGCATTACCTGAATCCCAAGCAAACTCAAATTTTACTGGGGACTATGTGCTATTTTTTTTTTTTTTTTTGACTACTAACAATCAATTATAAGTAGAGGAGGAGGAGGCAGACAGACTCAGCTCACTCAGTTTACAGAACACGATAGACCACTACTAATTAGCACAACAAAATTAACATATTCTCATGCCTTGGTTTCAAAACAAGTGCCACAGCATCTGAAAGAGGCAAATTCACTGGATGGGAGGATTATCTGCCAAAGTATATGCCTTGCTTATAGACTATGAAAATCCTAAACTGCTTCCTAATTTCCCTCTCCCTATTGTATAAGCAGAAGGGGAAGAATAACACGACAGCACTCCTGACAGGGGAATCCTTTCCAATTTTCCTTCAAGTAACAAATAAATACATAAATAAACAAAATATCTATAAAGAATGTTTATTGAACAGGAAAGCTTTTCTTTGGAGATGCAGGAAATGTGCAAAGCAATTAACTAGGCTACAGGTCATGGAAAGTTCAGCTGACACAAATAGCAGAGTTGTAGAACTTTGCTTCAGTAGAGCTGCAATAGAAAAGTTTAATAATAATAAAATTAATACAAGTATTGCCTCAACAAGATGTACAGTCACACGCCTGTGCTATCGATCGCATGGTATCGTATCAATGCATTATAGCTGCAGGGGACTGGAATCTTATCCCAGGGAACAGCTAGCACACTACCATGTAAATTTAGCCTCTTCCTAACAACTCTGCTTTCAATATATGCAGTCAAAAATGCAGAGAATACATATATACTCCAGCTATTTCTCCTCTAAACTGTCACATCATTGCTGAGTGAGTTTGCCATGTCAGCAGAGAGACACAGTTACACACCCTCTGATGGTAAATATTGGACTATGTCTCTCTTGTTCTGTTTTAAACTCTTTTTTGTCAAGTCCACTTTTAGCAAAAACAGCGGCACTGCATAGATAAATTATGAGTTTGTATGAAAAGAACTTCTGTCATAGCAACTGGTGCAGAACAGTAAAAGCACTGAGATCATTTCTGTGTCCCATAGCTTCACTAACACCCTCAGTTTTGAGCTAAGGTGAAATTCTTTGAGACATGACTATTCTTTGAGTGTATTTCCCCTCTTTCTTCCAAACCTGTTCTAAACGACTTCACGTAATTTGACAACCACACCCCATTCCCATGTGTTACCATCATCTTCTGAGCACTTTATGTTGATGCAAAAGTGCTGCAAGCAGAACGTTTATGGTGAAGATGCTCAAATAAGCTGGCTTTCTACAGCATCCCCACACCTGCAGCTCAGAGTTCACAGACATTATTCTCTCCAGACCCTGCCTGGCAGTTCAGCCACATCTCCTGCCATTGTGTGAGCTCCCCCTGGCATGCACAGGTGAATTCTTTGGACACGTCATCTCTTGAGTCCTCTTTCTTCTGGTTGAGGATAGAGACGAGTGTTAAATCAGTGCTCGCATCCACCGTACCACAGATGCTAGGGGGAAAATAAGACAATGTCCCTTTTGTCCAGACTGTAATATCTGTGTACAGGCAGAGCCTGTGTTGCTTCTCGATGTTCAGTTGACTTCTTTGCCATGAACAAACTGTACTCCATCCCCTCCTTTAGGCACCTCCAGAGATCAGAGTGAGCCTTTCTTGCCATAGTGACCAGGAATAGGCTTTTTACTAGATGCACAAGGCAACAACAATAAAATCATAGAATTTTGAGTATTGTTGAGGGGGTCTTTACTCCCTCTGCTAGAAGAGACTGGTCTTTCTCACATTATGCCCAGACCTTAAGAAACAGAGGACATTCCTGAGCATCATGTGTGGATGTAATTATAACCTTGAAAGTGTTTGCACACATCTACTTCCTGCTGCCCATCAGCTTTAATATCAAATTTCTCAGTCTGTCCTTCTGTCCTCAAGGTAGCCATGCGTATGGCAAAATGTTTGTGTTCCCCCCCATACACACTGTAAGAGGCATTTACCTGGGCATTAAGGTAGTCCTCTCAAAAAAGCTGAAGGAATAGCCATGCTATGGGTAGTATGACAAACCTGCAGGCAGGGATGGCCTGTTTTCACCATCAGGACTGCAGCACTCTCCTCCATGCTGCCACTTGGGAAATAACATTGGCTGTCTCACAAGAAGTAGGTGGGAGAACGAATCTGGTGGATGATGTAGAAGGTGGGATGAAACTGGGGGAATGAGGGATTTATAGCTCAGTCTCCAGATTGTTTTGTCTCCCTACAGGCCATCATACAAAAGCAAAACAATGCACAATGGGGTGCCCAACCAGATTCCCTCGGTGCCTTCATTGAAACATGGCAGTGCGGCACAGCAGCAGCTTAGTCAGCAGTTGCTAAGATTTGTGTGCACACCGCTTGTGCAGCAGGAGCTGCAGATGAGTGGATGCAGGATGCATAAAAACTGCAACAAATGCCAGGTGTGAACATGCCTCGAGTTGCATTGATTGAGTCCTTCACCTGTCCCAGGCCTTTGGGTAGGTGTGGAAGGATGATTCCGCTCCCTTCCTTCCCAAGCTCTGGCCTGGCACAGGGAAGTAGGAAATCTTTTGTTCAGAGTTGACCTGAACTTGCAGGGAATTAGTAATATGAATGCACACCTGAATCCTTGTTTCCAGGGTGTAGGCTAAGCCAACAAATACTGATTGAGCCAGAATCTACCCTAAATAGTCACAGAGGTTGGGGTTCAAATTCTAAGCAGTTCCAGTGTTATTGCTAAGCTAATCTTGTATGTTAAGGTGACAGGGACTCAGCATGTCTGACTTTCTTATTGATGTTTCTGAGGCTTGGCCTTTTGCCCTGCCCCGCTTCCTGTCTTGTAAAGACTATTTTTCATCCCCTGCCCTTTCTCTCTTTCCTTCCTCCTTCTGTTAACCCACCACTAGCATGTTTTATAAATTTTAAACGTTTATACATGAAAAAATTTCAAAAAAAGACTTCTGGACTGACAGTCTCTCATTGTATCCATCATCTCCAATTAGACTCTGTGACATGACAGACCCTCGTATGAACATGATGTGTTATGACACGACACATGACTCCAGTTACCCAATATTGTTCCTCGTTAGAGGAAACTGTAAAGGCATAAACCAGGGGTGAGCCCCTTCTACTAATGCCTTGTTACTTTTATTACTGTCATTAGGAGCTTGTGTGGTTGTTGCAAATTTTCTGACCAGTCTTTTAATTGTTTTTGAGAGTAGCTAAGAAAAAAAGAAAAAGGAAAAGCAAAAATACGAAAGTTTAAAGCCCATCACACTCTTTTCTCTGTGACTATAGAAAGAAAATCTTTTCAGATAGGTCTAACTGACCCATTCTTAATGTCTGGAAGGAAAACAATAATTTGTATATCCCTGCCAGCATGTCCTGGATTTAATCACTTCCTCATCACAGAATGCGTTATTAGAATTACTGTTGGCCAGATAGGAAAGAATTGTCATGAAAGATGCTGACTCTCACTTCTAGCCACAGTTTGACAAAAAAATGACAATTCAGTAATTCACAGTAACAGGTTTTCTGATGGAGAGAAAACATGTAAATGCTGATGTAGGGAAGAAAAGTTATTGTTCCTGTTGCTTCTAGTTTCTCCCTGATGCTTGATAAATGGGATCACTGATTCTTCGTAATATTTATCTACCAAATATCAGCTCCTAATACAATGGAATGAGCCTGTGTCATTGTCATGCAAAACTGTGCGGAAAGAAACGGAGGCCAATTTCTCGGCTGTTTCTCTTTCTGCAGAGATGCAAGAAAGGGAAGAAGCTGCTATGTCTTCATGATACCAGGAAGACATTTTGTGTGTTAAGAAGGACCAAACATTCCCCTGGAGTTCACTGAATTGAAACAGTTACGACTGATGGTCATCACCCACCTGAGGAAGACAGATGTTTGCACCCTGAAACACATATTTGGTTCAGTTGGCACCTTTACTGTCCATCTCTTTGGACAACCCAAAGATTGAGTAATCATGGAAAAACTGACACTAAAGCTGTCTCATTCAGGTAGGAAGGATCTTCTACTGGCTATGCAGATGCAGGATGATTCTGCTTTGCTTTTGTAGCTGGAGATGAACAAATGCCCTTGCTGTTTTACATTGACATTCCATAACACTTCACAAGATTTACATTCACTTTAAAAGAAGGTGAGACTATTTTTAGGATTGGATTCACAGTTGGACCTCATGACCCTGTTACTGAGCTTGCTATTTCTAGACAAATATACCCTAAAAAAAAAAAAAAAAAAAGCAGAAAGTTAATTTGCTGTTTGTCAGCAAATGCCAGATGTTATATTGCAGCTCAGTGGAAGAAATCTGTGGCACTCACCTTGACTAATTGGTACAGGCAATTTTGGGATGTGTTAACATGGAAAAGTCTAGTAACAGCCCCAAAATCCTCTATCAAAATGAAGACCAAAGCCCTGTAGAAAAGCTTTCAGCCTTCAAACCTTCCTTTTCAATCTGTTGAGCTTTTTCTCTTTATTGGCTATGTTTTTCACACAGCTTCTGACCACTTTGATAATGCATTATGAGGAATGAACTTTCTCCAACTGTGATTTTATTTTTTGTCTTTTTGTGCCCCAAATAACTAACAAGTTATCTATAAAAGTGTTAGTCAAAGCAGAATGCATGTTCTCAATTTTTAATGATTTTCTTTTTACATTGCAGGTATTGAACTTCCTAACACAACAGTCACTCGCCTGGTGAGATGCCAGTAAATTCTGGGTTATAGGAGGCCTCATTCTGCAAAAAAGATGTGAGCACAGACAGCCATTGACCTCCAAACAATCCATCTTCAGTATTGTTTCCAGCACTGCAGCCTTTGTTTACACACAGGATCCAGTTTGACCACGGGAATCATGCTGGATAGCTACCCTATCCAACAGAGCCTTAATCCCCTGTGATACATAACTTAATATGCTTTTAGATCTGTGGCTTTGGGCTGTATCTGAAAAAACAGTGTCTTGTTTTGCCTCTTTAAGTACCTTAGTGTACTGTACACTTTCTTAAAATTTCTTCTACTGCTCCCTAACCTTACTGAGGACTTAACTCAGTGTCTAGAAGACAAAATTCACCAAGGGGGTTTACACATAGAACTGCTCAGGTACTCTGCTGCACATGAGATCTCCAATCTCTAGATAGGTGTGTGGACTCCCCAGAAAAGGAATGGTTCCTGGTAAGAAGGAAAAACTCAGCCTGCTAAGTAGCAAGCATGAAAGAGAGAAAAGCAGGGCTTAAAGATCTGAGATAAGCCTGGCTAATTCCAGGTTAGAAAAAGATATTTATTTTCATAAGGATTAATGAAAGCAGGCTAGGTCAAAACAAGGTTGTTTAGGGAAAATGGCAGTGATGCCAATGGAGACAGCATCAGATGGCAGGTTAGCAGCTGAGTACCTGGACACCTAGACATTAGGACTACTTCAGCAGAGGCAAAAAATAATCAGAAAAGCAAACATTTCTCAATAGGTTTCCATCACTTTGGAGTGCTAGTGGCCAGGAAAAATGTGTAGGGTTCCATAAGTCACAGCAGGATGAAAATGTTCAATTAGAGTCCTGCATTTTTTTAAAAAATTGAAACACCCAGACATTGTCAGAAAGAGGAACTAACCTCTAGCACACCCAATTCTTGCCCACCTTCTCTGCATTTTGCTTCCACCTAGTTCAAGCTGGTTTTGAGTGGTAAACATGCCGCTGGGCCACTTACTGCTGATTTGTACCCTAAACTACCAGTCTCCCTCCACACAAGGATTATGTACGGCAGTGCCTGAAGCACAGTGCTCTTGAACAGACAAGTGTAGCAACAACAGCCTAATCCATGGCATACTGAACTCACTGGAAATGTTTTCACTAATACGAGTGGATTGAATTAGGACTTGTAACTCTTTGAGGTTAGCTATTGCTAACCTCATAGCTAGCTCACAGTAGATCTGAGCAACACTGGTGCAAGGGGACTCGCTAGGGGGAAAGAGCGATGTGGTGGCAGAGTGTAGTCATTCTGTGGGGCTGGAGAACCTAAATGATCACAGATTTTCCCTGCAAAAAGCCACTTAACGTTGTTATCTCCATCCCAGTGCTGGCCATAAACCCACATCAGCCCCAATTCCTCACCTCTCTCCATCACAAAGCTTTTGTCTGCATGTCATTGGTGGTGGGAGATGAGAGGGCTGGGCAGTTATGAGGGGAGCGTGTCTGTAAGACCTAACTCCTGCCAGCTGAAATACTCCTTTTACTTTAAAACCTGTGATGGAAAGATATTTTTTTTGCTCTCATTGAGGGCCTGGATGTGACACAGCTGCAACGCAGCTCTGGCACAGGCAAAACTCAAGAACCCAAAAAACAGCTCCCAAAGGAAGGAACATTGAGCAGCCAGCTGAAACTGCAGAAGGAGTGTACTCCAGGCCCTACCTTAGCTTAAATTCTAAGTTGGTCAAGTTAGTGTAAATTTTCAACTGCAGAGGACTGATGTAAGGCTTTCATCATGGTTTCAGCCCATACCTGAGCATCCACAACGTGCGGATGAGCTTGCACAGGGTCAGCTGAGTTAACAGAGAAATGTAAATTCCTTGCTTAATGAGGTGGTGTCTCCGCCAGCTTTATTACCTATGAGGGTACCAAAGATGCTGAAAACAGCCTAAAGGGAGAAAATGAAACTGAGTTTCAAAGGCATGTGACAACATCTGTATAATCCCAACAGATTACCCGCTGTTCCCATATACCACCACAATTTCTGGTTCTGTAATTCCCTGTATGTCAGCCAGATACCATTCTGTGGGCAAGAGAAGGCTTTGGAAGAATTAGGGTGTGGTGCAAAAGACAAGCAGGAGCACAAGACTGATGTATCAGATCGTACATGGGGATGCACAGCACAAAGCTGCTTTGAGTGAGGGGCCTGATAGCATCTCCCAGGGACATTTGCCTGGAGACATTTGCCTCCTTGTGTGTACAGGCATGCTGTAAGGAAAACTGCTGTATGTTCAGAACTGGATTCAGCTGCACTGTGACCTGAGGGTGGAAGGAAGGGAAGGTGCAGTCACCACCTCTTCTGGGATCGGAGAACAGTCCCATTTGCCCCATCAGCCCCGTTCTCAGCAAACCTATACTGGCAGGTGCTGATTATCATGATGAGACCTCACTGCCTCCAAGGAAAGCACAGCCCATGTTGCTATGAGGGTATCATCACCAGCCTTGCTAGAAAATATTTCTCTTTATTTCTCCAGGCAGCACAGCAGGTGGGGAACAGAGTGGAGCCCTGATGTACCCTCTGCTGCACCCCAGCCAGGCCTCCAGCAATCTGCTGCAGAGGACTGCAGCAAAGCAGGGATGGGCTGAAACCTGAAACACCCTCTTGTCTCCCTGTTCTCACTTCATCTCTGATCAGGAACAGAGAAACCTTTGCTATAGGATGCTGCCTACCAAAAATGGACCAAAACCCAGATAAGAGATATCTCACTGATCTTGCCCTGGGCAAAACCCACAAAGCTTTTTTGAAACTCCTTTGAACACAGTTTAATTGTTTCCTCTTGCGAGCAACACAGGAAAGACTCGATGAAGTGCACTTCTTTTCTGCTCACAATCTTTTCCTATACCTGGTTCCTAGTCCTGTTGTAGCAAGGTCTCAAATACAGCTGAAGCATGTACACCGATGTTAAAATATATGTCCTCCTTGCCTTTTACAAGATACCTTAGGAACTCGTATTTAAAGCTAGATTTTAAAAAAGCTTGTGTTCACTTTACTTAAACTTTAGACCAAGAAAAGCCAACAAAATGTTTTTAATATCAACAGAGAAGCAGTCAGATATCAGGCAGAAAAGGGAAAAAAAAAAAAAAAAGAAAGAAAATGAACCACTAAACCTATTGTCATGCTGTAGTACATGCAATATTATCTGCTCCCTCTGACATCTATAGGGTTTAAGCACAGAGCACGGTAGGGTCCCTCTAATGCTTTTGTATACGTTAAGGCAGAATTTCCATTAATTTCTATATCTGAGCTTTATCAAGGGAAAGCTCAAAATTTTTAGAAGTATAAATAGAAAGAATGGAATTGTTACAATACTGGGGAAGTAGCCTAACTAAAATTCATGTCCAGAAGCATTTGAACTGATGGATAAAAAAAGAAGAAAAAGAAAAAAAAAAAAAAAAAGAAAGAAAGAAAGAAAAACAATAGACCACTACAATGGCAAAATCCATCAGTCGAGGAAAGCAGGACAGACATGGTCAAGGCATTGTGCTTCAAGGATATCCATAAGACACACATATACAGTAACAGAGAGTGACATTCTTCATGTTGTATCAGTTTAAAAATCCAGATAGATCTAGATATAGATGTCAGCTACCAGGACAGCCAGGCTTCATCGCCCATGGACATCAACACAGCCAGCACCTGTCTGCTCAGCAGGTTGTGTGCCTGCCAGGGAAGGGCTAGACATGATCCGCTCCCCCGAGCCCCCACTGCCCCAGGTGCACCTCCCACCAGGCTGTGGCAGCACATGGCGGGCAGTCAGGGGAGGCAAGCGATAATTGCTTGGTGCAGATTGCAGATGGTCACTTTGTTAGTGCCCATGCAGAGCCACCCAGTGTGAGGCGTGGAGTCGCCTTCATCCCTCTGCAGGGGCATTCGATTATTTTGTGCCTCTCCCAGGGCTTGATCCAGTGAGGTGCTCAGCAAGGTCTCCTGCAGTAAAGGAGTAGGAAAGGGAAAATTAACAGCCCTATGGGAGAGAGGCTCAAAATGGAAATTAGAGAACAGGATTTCTGCTTCGTGAAATATTAGGGACAGAGTGTATTAAATTGCTCCTAAATGGTGACAAAGGAGATCTGTTTCACTGTCTGTTTTATTAATTGTTTTAACTAAAGGATGTGTCTCTTGTGGGGTATTGACTGTTAATTCCAAAAGGAGAAATATTGCTGATGCATTATAATCAGGATACCATGCTAATTTATAAAGAAATAATAATCGAGCTATTTATGTTGCGCTTCCAAAATGTATTTACTTGTTAAAACCAGGCCTTTTACTGAGAGTGGTTTCATGTGTTCTTTCACCAGTCAAGTCAACATTACTGTCTTTTTAAAACAGCTGTAAATCTCTTTGATTGGGACTTGAGGCTGGAATCATTCGTGCTGTGCTAAACTAAACTGTCTTATCTCCTTGAGTGCTATGCAGCCTCTAGCATGTCCAGAGCTGCATCTGCCCGTGGCCTAAGGAGGCCAATATTTGAAAGCTATTAATAAAGACATCTGGGGAGGAGACTGACACGCCTTTAACCCTCGGTGCAATGTGCAAGAAGAGATGAAAGAGTAGGAGAGGCATACGTTTCCTTTTCCTCTCTCAAGGATAGGGATTATTTCTTTCAAACAGGGACAATCAGTGCCCTGCAAATAACCCATTATTTTCAAAAGAACACAGGCTGCTGAACATCTGCACCACAGGACTAAAGGCTAACCCAGACAAACCTATCAAAATGAATATAGGAGGAAAAAGTAAAACTGCCATGAAGCTGGCCCAGGTCAGGAGCGCTGCAGGGAGACTAACACCTACTTCAGACAGCAGGGAGACCCTCAGCCCTTTCCATAGGGCTGAGTCAAGTAAGGAGGCCATAAAGCACCTTTATATGGGTCTGGGACTTGACTTGCATGGGGAAGTCTTGTCTTCCCACTTGGGAAGAATGTGCCTTTCTGATGGCTAAGTGGCCCAGAGTTTCAAACTGGCCCCATCACATCATATTATTAGCCAGGAACGCAGGTACTATTTCATGTGAAATATGATTCCCCTAGAAACATCAAATTACAACAGACAAGTCAAGTGTCCAGCTTGTTTTCCCATTTCCCCACCTCAAAGAGCATGATGAAGAGTGAGACACTAGTGAAAAGCCAGAGCTCTGAGGCAGGCAGTATTAAAAATCTACAGGCTGCCAGGGACAACTGGTGGGAAATTCCCCAGCCATCTGAACACTGGACATCTAAGTCTCTCTATGGCCAGCCTCAAGACCCAGACACAGCCAGAGCAGATTTATCACATCCATTGCAGACAACCATACAGAATATGGCTTGGGTCCTTCCAGTGTGACAGGTGGATGGGACACTTGTCCCATTGATGTGGAGCTGCTGGAGTGGGTCCAGAGGAGGGCCACCAAAATGATCAGAGGGCTGGAGCACCTCTCCTGTGAGGAAAGGTTGAGGGAGTTGGGATTGTTCAGCCTGGAAAAGAGAAGGCTCCGGGGAGACCTCATTGCGGCCTTCCAATACTTGAAAGGAGCTTACAGGCAGGAGGGGGACCGACTTTTTACACGGGTGGATAATGGTAGGAAAAGGGGGAATGGGCTAAAACTGAAAGAGGGGAGGTTTAGGTTGGACATCAGGAAGAAATTCTTCTCTGAGAGAGTGGTGAGGCGCTGGCACAGGCTGCCCAGAGAAGTTGTGGATGCCCCATCCCTGGCTGTGTTCAAGGCCAGGCTGGATGGGTTCCTGGGCAGTTTGATGTAGTGAGCTAGTGGTTGGCAGCTCTGTCCACGGCAGGGGGGCTGGAACTAGATGATCTCTGAGGTCCCTTCCAACCCAAGCCATTCTATGATAATTCTATGATTCTATGACACTGGAGGCACAGCCCCACTCTGACTGTAGCTTGCACAGAGGTGAGCTTCATCCAGAATACCATCTGGGGCTGTGTCATGGCGCAGATCCTGACATCACTCTTAAATGTACCTCATAAAACTAGGGGGGAGGTGTGAGAACCTGGAAGATTGTTCTAGAAAACATCCTTGCTCCTGGTTTTCCTCTCAAGCAGCTCTGCTGGGGATACTGCTTTTCTGGTGCAAAAAGTGTTGGTGGCATGCTCCCAGCAAGTCATATGCTCCCGTCCCCATGCT
The DNA here is from genome assembly GCA_013399715.1 of Alectura lathami. Lineage (NCBI taxonomy): Eukaryota > Metazoa > Chordata > Aves > Galliformes > Megapodiidae > Alectura > Alectura lathami. The sequence goes on along the minus strand of VXAV01007172.1, from coordinate 218,439 downwards.
CCCTACCCTTACATCTCTGCTCTCAGGAGCTGCATGAGCTGCAAGTTTCTCACAGCTCACCAGGTCAATCCACATGTTTCTTTCGTAGATTACATATGGAGCTGTCTGCTGCACTTCCTTCCAGCCTGGGCTACTTGTATTTAACACCAGGCAGTCAGGAAGGGCCATGCTCATAGCTAGGGGAAAGGAAAGCAAGTTATCACATTGCAAGGCAGGGCATGCCTTTATGTCAGTCATTGCTTGTTACAGTACAAGAGGGAAACATCCCTCTTTCATTGAAACCAAGATTTGGCCTCAGCTTTCCTTCCTGTTGCGACCTCCTTTGCAGCAGTAAAAACTCGGTGATTTCAATTCTCTCCTCTGTTACAAATGTTTTTTGATCTCCACAGTATCCACCAGAGCAAACAGAAAATCCAAGTACTAGCTGTTACAAAAGTCCTCACAGCACTGTTGAGATACAAAAGGCCAGCCTTGCCCCGAGATGAGCAGCACCTATCTCAAAAGAAAGGTTCAAGAATGGTCTGTGAGTACATTCAGAGCCAAACCTGGCAGTTTTTTCAGCCAGACAAACTCTACCATGTACCTCGTATTTGATGTCTTTTTAAATTGGAAATTTCTCTGAGCTCTTGGTTGCCAACTATGTGATGCCAAGGACCCAAGGTCCTTGAGTCATCACTTCCTTCTCAGCTAAGTGATAAGGATAAAACACACAATAAACCGAAATCACACAAAAATCACAGTATCTACTTCCACATGTTATTATTATTACTGTGCAAAAAGCTAAAATTAATGGACTTGCTTCTTAACTTCCAAATTTGGAAAGTTCAATAGAAATCACCACTCCCTGGAGAGCACATGCATGGGCTCATTCTACAGCCCATGAAGCTCTGCCCCCACTCAAAATCTCAGAAGGGCAGAAGGGCTGAACAGAGTTCACCTTTCTGGCATTCAGGATTTTTATATTCATCTCCCAGCACAGTCATCTTTGTTCAAATTCTTTGTCAATAAATACGTGATGATTTTCTTGCAATTAAAATTGTTATTTTTTTTATAGCGCATTCTGAAGCTTCGTTCAAAACCCAAAGTTGTTCTTTAGATTGAATAATTATGAAGAAAGGAAATTACAGTTTGTGGGGAGTGAGAATCTTCCCACAAAATATATGCTGTTTTCTGACAGCCATTTTCTCTTATTTCTGAAATTTTCATCACAGCAGTAACTGAGCAGCCTGAAGTCCAGATCACATTTGGTTTCATTTCAATGCTGCTAAAGAGATTAAACAGCTTGCAGATTGGATGATATTGCATGATATGCCTTATACATAATCATACAGAAACTGGAGTTCAGCTCCCATTAATTGTGCATTGATTCACTTTAAACAGGCTCTGGCTACAGGTTGAGAAGTATTAATAATATTTTATTGTATTTTAACTCACTTCTGCTCTTGTTAACTTGTTAATTTGTTTTAATAAATTATTTAGTTTTTCTCATAAGATTTATTAATGTGTCAGACCTTACTTCCATTTGTAGTTTTATATTATATCTGTGGCTGAGAAGAAATACCAAGGAAAAGAACCAGAAAGAAATTTTGTAGACTATTTTTGTTCTGGTTGCACTATGTTTGTAATTTGTTATTACTATTTTGTTGCCTTACTCTGCACAAGTAAATTAACCAATGAGTGCCTAAGGACATGTAGCACATGTTCAGGGTTTGTGGCATAGGAGTGGATAAACAAAAATGGTAATATCAGCTAATAGAACATCGCATCCCATGAGAGGGTTTCATTTCTTTTGTTTGTGTGGTTCCAAAAAGCAATTCCAGCCCTTCAGATGAGGAGAGGCTTTTGTGTCTGTGAAGCTTAGGCTGGCATGACAGAGTCTGTCCAGTTGCAACTATTTTCTTCCCTATTAGTTTGCAGTTGAGTGCAAAGTCATGGTTTTGCCGTTCCCCTCCTTTACTTGACCTTCAAGATCATCTGCAACGTTATCTGTTCAGCACCAAAAATCATGGCAGACTTAGGCAGAACTGGCACAAGAATCCTGGGCTAGAAACCACAGCAACTTGAAAGAGGGTGAGGAGAGTGGTAAAGCAGTACTTGTTTCCCTACAGTCAAAACAGATCTTTTCCTTGAACAGAAAGCATTTACTTAGCTTTTTATGAAGAATCTGCTGCTGTCATTATACTTGGATCAGAATATTTTAATGTTTTTAAGTGGTTGGACTTTGATCATCTGATATCCTATACCTTTGTAACTGCCTTTTTCCAGTTTCAACACCAAAATGCCTGTATGCACCAACCAGGAGTGACACAAACCATGAACCCTGGATACTCTGTCCTTCCAAGCACCAAATAACCCATTCCCTTATGCTCCCAAGACATGATGACTTATCTAAGATGAAAGATTTACCACATTTTATGCTATATGTAGAGAGAGCTCAAGTAACTTATTCCCCAATTTATCTTGATTTAAAGGTACCAAGAAACAAAAACTCCACCAGCTCCCTGGCTACCATATTTCACGCTTAATCACCTTCTGTATTAAGAACCTGCACTTAACTCCCTGTGTGAATTTAGTAGCCAGTATTTTTTCCCCCTTTTAGGTGCTCATACTCACGCATCATAATTCAGCTCTTTCTCCAGTGCTGTCTGCAGCGGTCCCTACCTCCTCTTCACAGCGTGAGAACCAGAAATGTGGGCAGCACAGCAGTATTGGTCTCATCAAGGCTTTCTCAACAAGACTTCCCTGCTCCTACCCATACGGACCTACACAAGGAGATCTCTTCCTCATCCTTTTCTGAGCACTCCCTATGTCCCTGCCTTAGACTGTGGACCACCCTATGCCCCTCATGTTCAGCTTGTATTCTTAGGACCGAAATGCTGTTTGTTTACATGAGCCCATCCTGACAAATATTTTTGTTCACTATGCAATTGCCCCCACTGTTATCACTTAAAGCTGTCTGTCAATGTTGCGGGCAGTGGTGTCGCAATTCCAAACCACTGAAAAAAAATGTTGAAGACCATCATCTTTAATATTTCTTTGTTTTCTTTCCTCTGCGTGTAGCAAACCACTGATTTGCTATGTTCATAACCTCCTCTTTTGTAATCCCTATGGTATGGTTTTCTTGGGATGATGAGACATGCAAGTTTTTTGTTGTTGTTGTTGTTGTTTTTGTTTTTGTTTTTTTGTTTTGTTTTGTTTTTTTCCCCAGTTGTGCACCTTCCCCATGAATTTTCAGGCTCTGATTTGGGGAATCTTCTGCCCTTGGCAAAATCAGCCCATCACCAGCAGGTCCAGAAAGCTGTTCTTCCTGCTACATGCCTGTTCCTGCCACCCAGGTGGAAAGAATCAGCCCTAAAATCTCACATAAAACTTCTGTTTGCCCCCTCAGACTGTCAGATCTGTGTCACTGGGAGAGAAGGACTGAGCCGGTGGATCACCGAATCTCTGGCCTTCCCTATTCACAGGGCATGCCCTCCTGTAATCGCCAGGTAGCTCCAGGCCGACAGGAAGCTGCACAGCTGGAGGCAGCAGAGCAGGGTAACACTGCTGTGTGGCTTTTGGTTGATCTCGGGAGAATGGGCAGAGCAAGCCCACATCTGCCTGCTGCAGGCCGCGCAGACGTGCCCTGAGGGCACAAACCGACGAGCTGTTTCATGTGGCCTCCCCTTCCCCCAGCGCACACCGAGCAGCCGACTCGAAACCCAGCATTTCAGCACTCCAGCAGATGGGGAAAAAAGCCAACAACAAAACCAAGCCGAGAGATGTGCCCGGCGGCTCCTGAGCTGTAGCAAATGTCTGTGTGGTGGAGCTTTTCAGTGGGGAGTGAGGAGGGCAGGGGCAGCCAGGAGGAATGTCCTGACTGCTGAGTGGGGGTGGGAGATGGCTCAGCATCCCGGGGACCTCACCTGCAGCAACCATAAATCCCAGCCCCAGGCAGTGGCCAGCTGCGTGACCAAGGGAAACTGGAAGGTGGCCGTCTCCTTCCTCTGTCCTCTTCCCTTATTAACAGCAGCCAGGGATTCTTCATGGCATAGCTTTAGGGAGACAGAAAGGAAAAAAAAAAAAAAAAAAAAAAAAAAAAAACCACGCAATTGGATGGTGTTTGCCTACCCTCGGCCAAATTTCAGGCAGAAGTTTACTCATTCAAAGAAATACAGATAGCAATCTTGACTTTTTCATTTGTTGTTTGGATTGCAAAAGTATCAGGAAACAAAGGTGCCCTGGAACTAATTTCTATTGTGTTCTCCAGACAGCTTGCTCTGTAGCATAAATCCTATTAATAGATGACCTCAGATGTTGCCTTTTGAGTGGTGATGAGTTTTTGAAGAGCATGAGCAATGTTTTTCTGTGGCTCTATAATTTCCCTTCTGAATAAACAATCCTCTTTCCTCCCCTACCCCCACGTGTGACTGCTTCATCAGCACTTCCCTGGCATGCTGAACTATAAACCCTCTGTTTTCCACAGCTGCATTTATGCCAGGAAAACTCTCAGGCTTCTCCCCATTCTCCTTGTGTTCACACCACGGATCCCCAGGGGAAAACCTGTCTTGTTCAGCCATGATGAGCCCTCCTTCGTTAACCCTTCAATTGGTGAGAAGCAAGGCATTGGAACAAGTGCCAGAGCTGCCATGCCAGTGCAAGCTGCTGAACCCAGCTTCCCAAAGGGAGGCTGGTAGCTGAGGCTGGAAATAGTGTATGGTGCTACTAACATCATCTGCTGAATGCTCAAGAGTGGGCTTGCACCTGCTGAGAAAAAGTCCCATGCAGTCTCATTAACAGTGGCTAATGCAGTGGAAACTCCTGTGTATGTCTGTCTCTCTTGGAAAATCCTGATCCAGAGATAAAAAAAAAATACCTTGGAGTTTGTTTTGTCTCCCTCCTCCTCCCTCATTCCCATATGCTATCCTTTTCAAGTTCACGAATCTCAGACTTGCTGATGGTGAGGGATCCGCTCAGAATGAAGATGCTGCAAAAAAGGAGAGCTGACACCTTGAAGATCAGCTCTTACAGGGGATTTTAACACAAGAAAGGGCAAAATTCAGTGCTAGATCCATCTTTCATTCTCATTTGTTTACCTGCATGAAGTGGGCTCTTACCAAAATCCCTTTTACACAACTTGCCCAAAATATGACAAAGATGGGGAAGAAGTACCACAGTGGAAAGGAGGAATTACAGCTGAACTTTCCCAAGCAGCCCTCCACTCAGATGAAAGATGCTGTGACTTTGGGTTTTGAGACCTATTATGAGACCCACACCCTCTGTCTACTTCTCTTTCAGCACATTCACCTTGAAAAGCCACGGGGCTCATCAGCCCTGTTGGGCTGTGAGCTGCACACGGGTTTAACACATATGTTTGTGCTCTGCATCTGTCACTATATGTAATTGTGCTTGCCTACTGCTGTTTGCACAGTGTGGGACCACCATGCAGAGCTATTGCTCTCTCATTATTAGAGTACTTGGATTTAATCAAGGTTACTGTAGCTTGAGGATGACACAGGCTGCCCACGGAACAGACAGCCTCCCAAACTAGATTAACTAACCTAATAAATAGATAAAGAGGAGGGAAAGGAAGCGGTGCCTTTGTTCCTTTCACTTTGCACTTCTGCATTCCAGCTGCCAGGGCCAAGGGCCAAACCTTGCTTTTGCAGGCAGCCAAAACTGCAGGCTGTGTGTGTGCTTCCTTTGGTATCAGAGCTGCTGGGCTCTGCTTTGGACAGACAGGCTTGATGCCAGCACGGGGAGGGCAGCCTCAGGTCACCCCTCCAGCCTACCTTGCCCTGGGGGGGCTGGGAGCAGAAGTGGGGAGAGGCTGGAGGAGGGAGAAATGAGCCAAGAGTTCTGCAATCCTGCAGCAGCCACAGCACCCTGTGCCATAGCCCTCTGATGCCTAAAAGCCTGGCTAGATTTTTCCCATCTGTAAATATTATGTTTGCCACTGTCTAGCTAATTTTCCAGTGTTGCTTGAAGTTTTCATAGTAGGTCATGGATTCTGCAAACAGCTGTGCCTGTCAAAGGCTATCATTCCTAACTGGGGGTTACCATGCCCCTACTAGAAAGCATTGTCACCTCCATTCTTCCAAGAAAAGGGCATGCAAGCCTTTCCTCATCTGCTTCAAGCCAGACAGTTAGCAAAAGTGCCTTCCTCAGCAGTGTAACCTCACCCAGCTGCCTTGCCCGGCAGCTCTCACTGGATCCCGTCTTCTGGCAGCAGTAGTACTTCCACCAGCTATGACAGGAATGCGTCCAACCTGTGCAGTTCAATGCAGAGAGAACATACACCTATAGCTTCTCTCTGCAGCACCAGACACAGCAACAAGGCCAAACTCGCAGGTGCATCTGTTTCCTGATCATGTCTACCACCATGCTTCTGACATGTGTCTCCCATTCCTGCATCCTCTGGATATCTCAGAAGGCTCCATGACTACAGCAAGAATGGAGACGTCTTGATTTGACATCCTTTTCTGCCATTTCCAGTTTATGGCTGTGGAAAAGGGATGCTTTTAGAGTTTACTGGTATAGAAACCATGCAATTACTTTTTCTCATAGTCACAATGTTTTGGATTTGGATTAGGTCATTTTCCCCAACTAGTCAAAATCAAGCCTGGTCACCTGGAACAGAACTCCCCAGTGAAACAACAAAGAGTGGTCAGTGGGCATGGCTCCCTTCTGCAAGTTGGTTTCCCTGAAAGCTGTGTTTGTATTGCTGCAGCACCATGCCTGAGATTTTTAGCTTCACAAAAGCAGTAAATCAGGTAACACAATTCTCTGTGTTGGTGTTGAACCAATTTCTTAATATGTGGTTATGGACTGCTTCGAGCTTCATCTCTAAAGGTGCAAAAGATGTCTTTAATTTCTTCCGGGAGGGTGATGATGTTTGCTAGCAGCCAAGCTTTGAGTGGCTGATTGCTGCAAATGCGTGTGTCAAAACACACCACACGGTGCTTGACAAAATCTAGGCATCCCATAACAGGAGCCAAAACAGTCAATACACTTTGCAATGTGATTGTAGCCTCCTCAGGCTTAGCACAATGAGGTAGGAAACTCCAGGCAAACAGATGTGTCTTCAGTTTTGTCTTTTTCCAGGGTTGGAGTATTTAGTCAGGTGTAGGATACAGTTAACATTTGTTCAGGATTCACTGTCTGGAACCTTGTCCCAGGTGGATCATAGAATGATCCTTTTTTAACAGCTGGCCAGAAAAGGAGCCAGTCATTTCCCTGGCAGGATCTGCCCTGGATGGAGGACTCAATCATGGATGAAGGACTTATGGGGAAAGCAGTTCAATGACTTAGGGCTTCCCTGAGGTGAGACTGAGACACAAGGTCAAATCCATTGAACAGAGGAGAGCAGATTGCTGGAGACTGTATCTTCATGACACATGTCCCACCTCTGTTCTCTCCTTACCTGAGCAGGGCAGGGTCTAGGTTTGTGTGCCCATTTCAGGAAGAGCCAGGCCTTGCTTTAAGGGTGTAATTGCATAGCACGGAAGCAATCACTGCAGACAACACTTACAAGTAAAGCTGCCTAAATAATCCCTGCACAATTGTAAGCTATACAAACACATTTTATTTTTTTTAATATGAAAGTTCCAAGATTGGTGCCTGTCCTCGCTTACCCAGAGCTTACTGGGACACAAAGCCTAAGGACTTTCAAGCACCACTGCAAAGTGCTGCTTCTCATTAAATTCTGTCCTTCCACACCCACGTCGCCTCTCCTCACAGCATTAGGTGTGGCTGCTACCTCACGGGGCAAAGCCATCAGCCCTGAGAAGTGATGATAGCCTATTTCAGGACTGCAACACTGCTGTGAACAAGGTGCTCAAGTATGATACATTATCCCTCCAAGGCTGAAAACATCACCTCTGCGATGCTCCTGAACTCTGAGCCAGGTGAGGTTAACACCACAGCCCAGGTTTCTCGTGTGATGGAACATTATGCTCCTAACCAAAAAATCAAGGCTGTTTATACATACAGCACACCGGAGCTTACTATCCTTTGTACTGCTCCGTGTGTGATTGATGTAGCATCCTATGTGGGCAGAACAGTTTTGAGCTCAGAACACTGTTCCAATAAGCTTTGACACATATGACAGAATTTGGTTAATTAGAACGGGCTAGTGGAAGACCCACTATGCATTTCTGTATTTTGTAAATTCTCAGCTATGAGACTAAAGACTGTCAAACGAACCAGCACAGGATGCCTCACCAGCTACTGAACTCTTGATACTATCCTTAAGAAAAAGCTTACATTAAGAGATTCTCAGTGTAAGCTTTTACTTAGAATAGCTGAATTTATTTACAATGGCAACAAATTCTGTGATAAAAAGCCAAAGTGGTCCAGCAAAATAGAACTCCACTATTCAGACTGTCTCATATACAGCCTGAATTAAAAAACAAGTGGATGTCTGCCAGCCCCTGTGCAATAAAGGACAGATTTATTTTTAAACTAGGTTTTTCTGCCTTGTCACATTAATGACCTGCACTGTAGCCCATGCCATTCAAATGTTTAAATAAAGGTTTAAGTGGGTACTTCCATGAGAGCAACTACTTTTCTCTGACTCTGTGTTTATAAAACTGTAGACACCTGAAATACAACTCTTCTAAGGCTTCATTTGAACTCAAAATTCTCCCACACGGACGAGATGAATCTTCCTCCAAGCAGAATGCGCTTACTAGCTCTATCATAGAGCAACACCACACAAAACTGCAGGGAACAAACCAAAGAATACTATCCAGTTGAAAATGCCTGGGGTCAATGAAGAAGATATTAGTTTTATTTTTAGCTAGCTTTTGTAGTCTGATTGAGTTTTCCATGAGGTAATCCAGTAGAGGTTCTCCTCTCTGCTGCTTTGGGTTTCTTTCTAATCATGAGGTTGGTCACGTTCTTAATAAACCAGTGACTGTTTAATGTGAATCAGAAGCAGCAAACACACCAAGCACACCCTTGGCTCATTTTTTTTTCTTATAGTTTGACAATAGAAACTCTAAGATGTTCATCGCTAAAGCATCCCAGCCCTTCTCAAACAATAAAGAATTTGGTCTCATGATACCAATGAAAAGTGGAAAAGTGATGTCAAAAGAGTCTAACAAGTAGGGAACAGAGCACAGAACAATTAAAAGGCTTGCTTGCAGTCTCAGAAGAAACTAGTAGCATTAATGCCAAGACATAGTAAGCTGCTTATCAGTTAGTCTTGCCTGATGACCATTTTATAGTCTCTTGACAGTCTTGGTTATATTTTTTAATTTTAGATTAAAATACTACAGACAGAAGAACAGGCTGCAAATGAAAATCAAGAGCCAAACTTACTGGTAGATGCTGAACGTGTATTTGATTTGGTATGAAGCTTGAGTTCTTGACTGGAAAAATCTACACCATGGTATTTTTAGTAACACCAGTAGTAAGTGTTCAAAAATCATAAATCAGATTTCCAGAAATTATGAGGTTAGTTTAAAAAAGTACTTAGATTTTTTTTTAGAGAAATACTTGCTTGAGTTTTCTTTTTTATTCCTTTATTCATATTTGCTTTGAAGAAGTCTTGAAATTTGTATGTGATGCCTTCAGGAGATGGCTCTGTCTTAAAGACAAATGCTCAGTGTTGTAAAGCTCATGGAAAAAATTGCTAGAGTTGGTACTGTATTTATTTAATAGCATTGATTATTCAGGGGGATTAATTCTAGCAACTTCGCCTAGTAGCAGGTGAACACAAAGATTTTAGACAGAATTTCAATATTATTGAATTGTCTGCTTTTTGAGCCAAGGCAGAGGTTTGGATCCCAAAGCGGTGTTATTGGTATTGTCAGGTCTTCACTGGCTATAAGGCCAATGCCCACAACAAGAGGAGAAGACTGGAATTTACCGATGCAGTGGACCAGCACTCAGGTGCTAATGCCTTATGTGCAGCTGGCACTGAGGCTGGGTGTGAGCAGTTACTGAGGTGGTGGCATGAAGCAGTTGCCTGTGCTGGGGGCAGTGAAGCCCCTGCAGTGCCGGTGGGTTACCCAAGGCTGGGGCAGCCAGCAGGAACAGCCACCAGGAACCTGGATCTGCATCCGGGGACCAAGGCAATGCCCTCCATGCTTTGCTGAGCCCCGCACACTCCGCATGTGCCAGGATATGCAGCCCTGGTTTGGTTGGATGTGTTTGGGGGACATAAACGAGTGCAGAACTGGATGATATCTAACCAAGCAGAGACATGCTCAGGCATAACCTTCCTTGCCAACGTGCTTGAAATCCTTTGCTACAACAAATGATCTTTCTGCCCTTCCCTACCAACATCCACCTGCCACTTCCTCTGTCTCTAACGGGACTTGGCTGAGTCACTCACCTTACCTGCATCTTGCTGCCCTGATACTAATGGCACTGGGGTTGTAGACTTTGTGTGACTGACAGTCAAAGCATGGTGCAAATCACAAGGAAGGAGAAAACTCCTACTGTGGAACTCTGTATCTTTTTGTAAAAATACTTAATTCTATGCACTTACCTACCTTTTCAGTGTGTAGAATATATCTAGTCTTGGTCTTCAAATGGTAGTTTTGTCTCTGCGAATTTGCAGGGCTCTTACACAGAGCTTTGTGGCTGGGAGCATTTAATTCCTCTCCTCACCTACTTTTTTACACTTAAAATAAGTATTTTGATCAGAAGTTAGAACACTGGAGCTGGCCGAGAGTTTATGCAAATCCAGCCAAAGCCTTTTGCCCAGTTGATTCAATCTTCGCTTTAATCCTCATGATGATCCGCAGTAATGGATAAAAATTCTAAGCAGAAGCAGGAACAAAAGCCCTCGGGAAGCAATTTTGATTGCTGTGAGGAAGCACTTGAGGCTCTTGGCCCCAGGGAGCTCTCTCCAGTTCATTGGAGGCATTCAGATACCATGGTGATGGGGGACTTTATGAATAATGAGATAGATAAATGGTGAGTGCTTTTGATCTCTGCTAGCCTGTATTTCATGTTGTCAGCTGGGGACGAGGCTATTCAAATCTGTCGGCTGCAGGAGGTCAGCCAGGAGAGGGAAAATGTCTTCATTACAGCCTTCTGTTCAGCCAGGCCTCCCAGCTGACCCCGCTGCCCACGCTTGTCAGCCTGATGAGGAAAATTTTCCGACTGAGGGAAGGCGTTGCTGTGCCAGATTTACCCCCAGTGCAGGAGCTCGGAGGCAGCAGCAGGGGACCTGGGCAGCCTTCATGAGCACCAGGGCATCTCTTGTGCCGGGACGAACGTGTGTCCTCCCCAGCTGGGTCTGTGTAGGGGAACCAGGCTGGTTTTGCTGGGTGTTATTTTCAGTACCACTTGGGTGCAGGGCTCAGAAGGCAGGCATGAGCTGGGTGGTTACAGAAGACAGCCTAAATATTAATTACATTTTCTGCACTTAGTCTTTTCAACAAGCGAGTTCCCTTTCACGGATTTGATATATATTTCAGGCAATGGAGATGGAGTTCCTTTTAGTTTACACTTGAAGCTGAAATGAATTTCTAGTATTTCTTTAAAGATCGTGCTCTGGCTCTGTGGGCACAGCCCCATTGAGATCTATGGCAATGCTCTGGAAGCAAACCTGGGCAGGATGTCACAACCTTCTAATGGAGAAGGAAGGCACAATTTTGCAAGCGGTTGTATACAAAATTGCAATAGGAATTCCAATCCCATTATTTGGTGATGGGATTTGTAAACCCCATGTTCACAGGCTGAGATAAACAATATATATTTCCTGAATTCCTCTAGGAAGAAGAGCCTCTTACAGCATAGCTAAATTACACAGCAAGTTATCATTTACAAAGAATGAAAATAGGAAAAAGAGTGAGTGAAATTAATGTATGTCTAATGGATTTCTCAGTTTTTGGATTTAAGTGTGCAGGAAGGAGAGTGTCCTCCAAAACCACACTCTTTATGGGCATGGTTTTACTACATAAGATCATTTCCAAAAAGCACTAAAAAAATTTCCCTTTACTCAAGCCAGCCAGATTTTAATAGTATCAAAGAAAAATATAGTCTGCTATTAGCATGAAATAACATTAGCATAAATAGAAAAGAGTCAGGATGCTAAAAAAGAATTCCACATAAGTGGCCTGCTCATTTTGCTAGACATCACTATAGCTGAGAAACTGTGAAATTTCCATAAGAATCAAGTGCAGAGGAAAACAAACAATTTTATTGATAGGGAAATTACATCCTGTTGCTGAATATAAAACTGTAGCACTGCTCAATGGCCCCTTAACTGCATTGAAAATATATATTAATTTGTAAATATAAATGAAATGTATATAAAATATTCAGTTCAATTTGGCCACAGAAATCTCTTAATAGTGTTTCAGTGCAGAAACTCAGGAGACATATATTTGGATTCCATATCCTAGACCCTAAGCTAATGGCATCTGATACCTTTGTGGATAAGATTTTCTCAGCTGCTCTGTGGTGATATGCTTGAGACAGAAAGCACAGCACCAACTGCTCTATGAGATGGTTCTGGCTTTGGAGGAGAAGGGCTCCTTGGGGATTTTTGTTCGCTTTCTTTTAAAAAGAGAATGCTTCAGCACTCTGTAGCAATAATCCCAGATCTTATGGTTTGAAGCAATACTGCTGCCATGCTTATGACTGTTACAGCAGTGCCAGATCGTGTTTCTAGGGGGAAGCAAACAGCTCTTTTTTCAGACTGGGGACAATAAGGAAAGTAGCTATGGAAAATGAGTCCAGGTGGGAGTGGCAACATTAGCTGTTGTGTTGTCTCTCAAAGCCGGCAGCTGGGTGTCCAACTCCCAGCCCCTCTGAGGCTGGGGCACGCGTGGTGACAGTGACGAATCTGCTTGGGATTCTCAGTGACCATCACTGTGCCAGCAGCAGCAAGCCAGGCAGCAGCCCTGGCAGAAACAGATTCCTCCCTCCCACCCGTCCATGTGCCCAGGCACCCGAAGACCCCTCTCCCCACCGCCTCCTGCAGCCATCAAACCTCCTGCATAGGCAGTCTGGAGCGCTACCACTCCAGCATGGCAGTGCTCTGCATCCCCTGAGTGCTCTGCACAACGGTAAATGATTTCCCCCCAGGGCAGTGCAGTGGAGAAAAGGGCCCTGAAATTCAGCCATGAGTCACCAGGAGATAGCTTGTCCTAAAAAACATGTTTGGGGGAGAAAGGTTGGCAGGGGGCAGGGAGCAATTGTGTGGCTGCACAAAGCCAGTGGAACAGTTAATGCTTTAACCTTGCGTATAATTTATACAATAAACAAAGTCACATGTTTCTCTAATAATTTAGATGTAAGCAAATGTTGATTTATTCAGGAAGGCTACTGCCAGCAGCAAAGCCTGCAGCACTGAAATTTGAATTAAACTAGGACAGAAGCAGGCTAGTCTATAATAACATTTGTATAATTTTATTTTTGCCCTTGGCTCAGTTCATTTCCTTCTACAGTAGATGCATGAAATTGGTTCTTCAGCCACCTTTAGCTGATGTTCATTGATATCAGGGGTAGGCAGAGAAGCAAGAGAATGTAACCTTTTTAGACTTTGTGTTTGCAATTGCAGGGCCATGAATTCCTAGGTCATTTACGACAATGATTTTCTGCTCTGCCTTCCCTTCCTGCAGTAATCTCTGAACAGCGCCATTTAACCTGGAGTGATGGGGCTTTTCCCCCCATTTTTTCCTGCATGGAGACTTCTAGAACAGAGCCTGTTAAACAGATGCAAATGTTGTGTTGTTTTTATTCTTTTATTCAGGCCCGAGGGCAAGGAATAGGAGTTCTCTTACTCTGCTTTCAACAAGAAGGAAAGGGACTGTATGATACTTTAAAAATGATGGTGAAAAAATGAGCACTAGCACAGATATCTGGAGCAGATCCCTTGGTTTGGCTTCCCTTCCAGCATGGCCTTTGAGGAGCAGAAAATACGCTGGTTATCGGGAAAGACACAGAGCAGCATGAGGCAACGATTTTGTCAGGGGGTCTGGTGGAAGTGAAACCCTGCTCCCAAGCCTCAGAAGATTAACATCGCAGAGAAAAAATGTTTTGCTTTTGCCCAGGAAACCTGCAATAGGTCTCCAAGTGAAGTCAGAGGATGCTGCTCAGGGATGGAGATGTTTTGTCCTCAGGCTGGCAGGCACCAGGAGACATCCCACTGCACAGGGGACACCTCATGCCACATGGCTGTGACCTCACATCTCCAGCACTGGGCTGATGCACACAGCTAGCTTGCTTGAAATGATCCCAAGGCATGGTGCTCGCTTTTCCCAAGCAAAAAGGGACAGTCTTATGATGGGGACCAGAGATATGAATGCAAAGAGGAGGCTAGAAAAGAGACAGGAGAGGGGAGGGAAAGGGGAGCGGAGAGCTCACTGGCAGAAGAGTGATAATGTCTCTGCCTGGCAATGTGACAGGGATCATCTTTTAACTACAGCCAGGATAAGCGAGACAGTTGCATGGGAATGACTCAAGTTGTTTCCTTGAGAGTTAAGCCTTGCCAGGTGCAAAAATTGGAATGCCTGTCACAAGCCCATATAGTGGTGCTCTTACTCATAACACTCATGTATTCTGTGATTTCATGGCTGTGGTATTTGCTGAAGAGTAACTTCATTTTTGCAGTCTTTAGGTTGCTAAGAAAAGCTCCTTAATGTGAGTGAAAATCAAACCCAAGTCCCGAGGGCCCAGGCACTACCTGGGAATCCTGACCTGTCCTCAGCCATCCCAGCAGGCCCAGGCCCTGCAGCTGCTCGGTGACACCCCCAAAGACCAGACCGATAAGCCCTTGAGCAGAGGCAGCCACCTGGTAGGAGGCCATGGGTGACTGCCAGGGTGGGAAACCCCAGCCTCAAGCTCTTCCCTTACATACGCACCAACCCCTCTCCCCTCACCATGCAGTGATCACAAAATTGGCAGCAGCCGGAGGCCCAGCGAAGGCCCAAATGCCTCAGAAGTGTATGACCCTAAGCAGGACTGATTGCATGGCCAGGTGCCAGCCTTGTCTCTCAGAAGGACATTTGCACCACAATTTTCAGTTAGACACCTCTGTTGCAGTTAGAGCTGGTCAGAGATTAGCCCCGAAGAGCTCTCTCGGGAAGAAGAAAAAAAAAAAAAAATTCACTCTGCCATTTTTTTTCTGTGTGAAATTGTGGTTTTGCCAGTTTGCTAAGTGATCCATTGTGAGGACAAACAGGCTACGTAAAAGAAAGGGTTTCCAAAGAAATTGAATCCAAAATGCTGCATTTCCTGTCTGTAGTATTTACATTTCAGTTTCTGTACCTTCAGTTGTTATTTTTATTTCCTTCCTTCCTAGGTGGAAATCCTAATCCATGGACAGCTCTGGTTTGAAAAAGAGTTAATCTCCCAGGATTTCTTCTGGTCCTCCATCCTAACATTATATGAGCTGCAGATGCCTTGAGTCTCATGGTCCTACATGCCCCATCTTGCACCATCTCACCTCAGGACTAAAGGCCATGCCATAGTACCATTCAAGCAGTTTTCCCTGACCACAGAGAAGAAAAGGGAGCCATCTCTGCATGACCACTGTGTCCATCCACCTCTGCCATGACAATATCCGCAGATGTCTGTTCCAGCCCCTACTCCCCTCCCTAGGTATCCCAAGCAAGGGAAGGGTAATCCGCAGTATTTCCTTTGCAAAGCCTGTGGGAGCCAGGAGCAGATTGTGACAGCGACAGTCACAGCCTCCCAGGCTGCTCCTTGGGTAACCTGCTGTGTCTGACCTGGGGCAAAGTCATGGCTGAGCCCTTCATTCTCTTATTATTGATTAAAACATCGGATGAAATCCTCAGCTGGAGTAAATACTCATTGCTCCTGGCCCTCACCCACTGGTTTCCAAAAGCACACAGAAGCAGCCACATTTATTTTGTTAAAATTGAACTTGGATCACACTTCTGTGGTCAAATAAATAAGTATCACTGCATCCCATTTAGCTCTGTTAATGCCACATTAGAAATGGCATGTGTTTTAACAAAACCACACTTTCCTCTTTTTTTTTTTTTTTTTTAAGTCATAAATGAAGCATTAAAAGTCCCAGTCTATCATGGTGACATCAGATCAGTGGACTGTGACTTTTATGACATCAGAGCAATTGATTATATGACTCTTTTATGTGTAGCTTGCTATGCAATGATTGCTCTTCTCTCCATATATTACACCCTAACATCCTGGAATAATCTCTAGAGATAAAAAGGAATCACTGTGAAGCAGTGAAGTACAGTAGTTACAGAATTGCCATAAAACTGTCATAAAAATTATAGAAACAAAAATGCCTTTAAAGATGGCAATGTTCCATTATGGGTCCCTAGCTAATGGTCTGAGTTGCCTTATGCATACATTACTATATTTACTGCTTCTGGATATTTCTATACCTTTTTCCCAGAAGCTTATGTGGTTACCAAGACGTGCAAGGCTGTTGACCTGCGTACTGTAAGTGCCTCCATCCCATCACGTCATCTCTAACAGGTCTAGTGCCTTTTGTACCAGGCTACAAGCAGAGCTTCTTCTCAAATAGCCAAAAAGAAGTGACAGAGAAAGGGAGGTGTGAGCACTTTGTTGCTAAAAAATTGCTGAAAGAAGATAGACATTCTGTGCCTTGAATTGAATTTTAACAGCACCTTTCTTTATAAGCACCACAGAATAAGTAACTCTTTCTTGTTGAGAGCTGGCATGGAAACTCTGCCCAACAGACAGAGCTCCATCTGGATTTTTTACAATAAAACCACCAGTGCCTGAGCCCAGCCAACATGCAAGGTGCTGTGCTGTATGGCTGTGTGTTTTCTTGTGCTCTCCAGGTCATCTGCACAGGGGTACTACTGGTAGCTGTGAGCAAGCTAGTGTTTCTTTTTCTCAGGCACAAATTTGTTGCTGTGTGGGAGGCTAAGTCCCAAGAGGCAAAGATAAATACTTTCTTTTCTCTCCCCCCCCCCTTTCTAATCTGAAGGCAATTTAATGTAAGCAGTAAGGTGCTACAGTCCTAAGAAAGGTGTAAGTCATCCGAGAAGTTTATGCCTCAGGATTCTGGAAGCTGAGCTCTGACAATTCTCGTCCCTGCTGCTGCAAATGTTATTGTCCCCAGCACCTGCAGAGGAGAGTGACCAGGTCTGGAGTGATGTGCTGCTGTCCCTTGAGCAACAGCAGCTGCTGCTGCGGTACACGTAAGTGGATGCCTGTAGCTCGTCCCCAGGTCGTCTGCCTCACTAGGGTAACACAGCAGCTTCATGAAACATTTCAGCATCTGTAAAATATTTTGAGATCCTTACATAGACGGCATCAGTGAAAAGATGTATGTATAATAAAATTTCCTTGGGCAGCCCTTGACACCAACATCCTCTAGTCACCCTCAGAAATGATGCAGTGCAGCCCTCTTCTTCCTCTATCCTTCCCAAACAGGCATATTTTGGCAGGCTAAGAGACAGTCTAAGCTATCTAAGGTGATGAATCGTTAGCACTTATCCCTCTCACAGGGATCTGAGCTCTATTTTATTAGGGCTTGGGGGGAAGAGATGTGTGACTGGGACCTTTACAAGGGGGCTTTGCAGAGTCCAGGGTGATTTCAAGGGCGGCTTGTGGCATAGGATATTGACAACAACAGAGCCCGGCTTGAACACCCACCCCTAACTCACTCTAATTTATATGCAGACCAAGCAGCAACATTATTGTTCAGCTGGGGGCATATTTAATTGCAGAATGTTCTGCAGATGTCTTCCAGGCTGGATAGATAAAGGCATTTAACTTGCTGACTTATAACAGCACATCTTTCTTCTTTTAACATAAAAATTCCTTCCTTTTTTGATGGATGTGGAATTTTTAGGACCAAAATCTTGTGCTAGTCTTTTAGAATATTTTAGAAAGTGTTCAACTCCCCACCACTGTGAGGAAGCAGTTAAATCCTGATGACTTTTCATCAGGGGGAAAAAAAAAAAAAAAAAAGGAAAGACTATATTT
>VXAV01007172.1:189532-200529 GCA_013399715.1 Alectura lathami | reverse complement strand
AGCTTAATTACTGTAAAAGCAGTGCTTTTACCTGGCATAAGATCAAGGAAGGTCCATTATTGTTTCTCTAAACCCAGCAGTTTATTTAAGTGCTAGCAGCCTGCTCAGAGCAGAATGAGACATACAAGGAGTCACAAGCCTCATCCCAAGGAGTGTGACCCAAGGACAGTCATGCAAAGAACTGCTGGTGCCAGGGTCCTGCACAGCTCCCGTTCACAGGAATGACATAAGGTGCCAGGCAGTATGGAATCAGGCCCATGAACATAAAGCTCTCTGGGAAGAGGTGAGAACTGTCTTGTCTGTCTCTAGGCCATAGCTTATACTTCAGNCAAATCCCTCTCAACTTGCAAGAATAATCAAATTTTAAAATGGATGTCCATTTTTTTTTTTTTTAATGACTCCTGTGATGCCCTTCCTGGCTTGCATCACACCAGGACACCTCTGTCCTAGTGACTTAGGTGTCTGACAATTTGTCAGGGAGATAGCCATAAGTTAGGCAGAAAGCGGGACTCCATTAAAAAAACATAAAAGCTGGGAGGAGGCAACTTGATGTGGCATGGCTCCTGGCAATGGGGAAGCATGAGTGCATACTGAAGCTTAGAAATAGAAAGTGATGTCCTCATAAAAATATGGCTCCAGGCTGGTGTGCCACTAGAAATTCTTCTGTCAGTTTAGAATATTTAGCTCTAAGGGATCTCTACTTTCAAATGGATCTTTTGATGCAAAATAGGCTGCACAGACGGAGATAGTGTTGAAGAAGGGAGAGCTGCATTTGCTCCCAGTTATGCTTGGCAAACTGAAGATTTTTAGATAGACTTTTTGATCTTGAAGTATTGAGTGGGCAGGTGGGTTACCACACTGGTGTGCTAGCTCTCTGGGCCCTTCTAACTGAAAACCTTTGCTGATGTCTGGGCAACTACAGAACACCGAAAGCTTCTACACTGCTGGTTATCAGAGGAACCTCTTTAGCCTAATTTGAAAGCTCAAAGCTCCAGGCAACTGATTTTTTTTGGTTACAGGCTCTTTAGTGTGGTGTTCCAATGCAGTATAACCAATCAATGATATGATATCACGCACAGTACCATCATGTGGATGTTTATTCCCCTATGTTTTGTATTTGACTTGTTAAACTGCAAGAAGAGTTTGGGGAACAAACAGAAAAAAAATAAAAATAAAAAGCAGCTCCTCAGCTCCCCTCTTCAGACATTTAAAACTAGCGAATACACAAGCCTCAATGCTCCAAGAGAAATGAAAAGAGCGGAAAGTGAAAATATATACATATGTATACACATGAACAAAACATGAGCCACCGTCATGGCAATCTGGGCTCCAATGTGCCAAACGAAAGGGGTTATTCCTCCAAGCAATATTTGTGCCATAAAATTTAGGACACAAGGCTGGTTTATGATCACATTGTAGATTCCACTGTAAAACTATACAGTCACAGTACAGTAAATTCCACTGAACATTAGGGCAGGCTGTTTCTTTGTTGTTGTTGTTGTTGTTTTTCCCCTGTTGTTTTTGTTTGTTTGTTTTAAAATTTTACATCTTCTAAAAGAATCAACGTTAAAGATAGTCTGCATGTGGCATGGGGGCAAGGCTAGTGATCAAGATATTCATTCTTCTCTGATTTCTCTCACACAGAGGAATTTAAGATCATTTTGAGGGATTACAAGAATTGTGAGGATTCTTTCCACATTGATTCTTTTTTGCACAAATAATAATGGGCCAGATCTTCATATGAAATAAAATAGCCCAGACAATTTCGTTTACAGTGTGTCTGTGTAAATAACCTTAAATAGATTGTATTTATTAGGATGCCAAAAATAAAAGTAACAGTAAGCTGCACAACGAATAATTCACTTACAGAGGGTGCCTGATACCTCCTGAGGTTTTGGCCTAGAAGAACAGGAGCATTTTATGGAAACTCCCATGTTTTCTAACTCTTTCCATTTAATTTGTTGTGAGCTCTTTCATCCACCCAGTAAAAACACAGGAGGTGGTTCAGGACTAAGATTCAAGCAGGGTTAGATCATAAGATTTTAAGACTTTGGAGCAGAGATTCTAGCTCAACTCAAACCATTGTTTGCATAAAGTACATTTTTCTGTGTTTACAGGAGTCTGCTTCCAGTCCAGCTTCTCTTCCTACTCTGCTCTGAAGCAAGCCACAAGCCTGCATTTAGGGTGCTGTAGCCCCTGGTCAGTGAGATAACTGTAATAATGGGAGGTTCTCCTTGTCATTTCATATGGTCAGTCTCAAATGAGAAGTCATATTCAAACCCTAATATCTGCAACGATGAGACAAATGGGCAGTAAACCTTGTCATCTGACAGGGCAAGCTTCCAGTATGCAGTCTGATTTGTTTTCTTACACTGGGAGAAAAATCCCTTTTTTTGGGTCGATCTTGTCAATGCTGAGTGACAGCTGATGGTGCTGATAACAGTGTACTGCCATTGACATGAGCCAGACATGAGGATGCTCCACCCTGCAGGGCTGTATCCTGCACTCACCATCACCCTGGGGCATTCAACAGGTAGCTAAATCTCATTTTTATTTTTTGCATCCTAAAATATAAAGTCATCTTGCCATTATTTACACTTTACTCTGGAAGCAAACTGACTGTGGACATACACGGGCCTCAAGTTCAATTAACACCACTGTCATTTCTTTTCATTAGCTCTCTGCCATGTGAATCTTCACAGCTAGTTCACGACTACTTTGTTGATTGTTGTCATCAGTGAAACAGTGAGGAATGAAGCAATACTTCCATTTTCATATTGGTTGTATTAATCTCATTCACAAGTGAAATGTCATCTCAAATTAAAAGTATTGACAACTTCATAAAGGAAACACTGCTAATGCCAGGTACACTGTAGGTGGGCATAATCATGAGACCTCCCTTCTCCTCTAAAGGCTTTTGTATCAGAGTAACAAGCCAAAAAACTTGTCAGTAAGTGTTGAGCAAATTCATCCAAAACAAGCAAAATTGTCTTTTTTGCATCTGTTTGTCTTTCCCTCTGTGTACACAAGGTTCACATCCATTTGTCCACCTTTTAGATGGTTTCAACTTGTGCCATTTATAGTCAGTGCAGAGGGAAAGTGTATAGAAGCAACAATTGCCTTTCTGGTTACTTAGCTAAATAATGAAAAAACAGCACTCTCCATATAGGAAGCACCCCAGGAGAGAAAAGAATTAGTGTCATCTGGAAACGAGGTGAGCCAGCTAGGTTCTCACCCCAACAAGATGGAAAAGATCAAAAGATCTGCCCAAGACTACATAGGATCTGGGCAGGTTGCAGGAGTCCTGCAGGTTGTGCCAACACCTGCCGAAACGTGCCTGGGATGGCACATGGTTGCCTGCAAGTTGGATTCTACTCAAACTTGAAATGAAACTCAGCAGAACCAAAACTGAACAAAACTGGCAGGTTTAGGCAGCCACTCTGCAAGCACACAGGGCATAACCAAGCAGCAAGATACTGGAAGAACAACAACAACCATGTTGGCCGTCCCATGTAGAGACTGTGTTTATTTCAATGCCATAGCCAATAGATTCATGAGTCCAAGTGTGGTACAAGCCCTGTGCTCAAATGATGAAGCAAGTGGCATTAGAAGGAACGGTTTTTATACCGCTGAAGGTAATCTGGTGTGAAACTACATACAAAACTTAATATGTTGACAGTACAGTGACAGTACCCACAGCTTATTTTGCCAGTTGATATGTGACAGGTTTGGAGAGACATTTTGCTAGAACATCATGATCCAGACATCCTGGAAACACCAGTATCACCATAAGCAAGGGTTTCCCATTTTGCTGCTGTTTGTTTTCCTTTCCTGATGAGGGAATGTAACAAACATGTAAAGTTATATGATAGAAAGTATGCACAAATGAATACTTGTCCTTAACAATAATGTCAGAAATAACTCTTTTTTTTTTCCAAATAACAAGTTTTAATTGCTAGATTAATCTAGTATAATAACAATACAGAGGCTTTAGGCTTCAGTTCATTAAAGCATTTAAACATGCTAAAGTATCATTGCACTTAATGAGACTTACGTCTCTGCCTCAATGTTTAGCTAGTTCAATGACTTGATACAGGAAATGAGGAGTAAATGTTCACTGATTAAGTCAGACCACTGATAATATGATTCCATAAAATAGCATCTGAATAAAAACTTCTAAGCGTAAAATCTAAGAATGCGAGTGAATTAACAGGCTGAAGGGCAAAACAAATCACTTAAAGCCAGTGAATTCACTTGCAGCTCCGATGAGCACTCGTTCAAAGGAGGAGCTGATTGGCATATTCCCATACAAAACACAAACAGTAAAAAGTAATCAAATACCATCATGCCGCAGAGTCCAGCAAGTCAAGTCTTCATGCTAACAAAACACATTCTGAGAAGGCGAAATTCCCTCCAAATGATAGTCAGGAAACAGTCCACCTCCCATCACTGGAGTGTCTTGCATACAGGGAGAGTTGTCACCTACAGCTGCTCAGAGAAACCTGATGGCTGGGCAGGGTGACAACACTGAGAGCCTTCGGGTTGCCTGTGATACAACCCAGCCATTTCAGAGCACAACGTTTACATACTTCCCTGCAACTTTCTCCACTCTGCCTAGCAGTCTTTCCAATTTTCACATTTTTCTCAAAAAAAAAAAAAAAATTTAGGAAGAGAAACTATTCTGAATAGAATATTGATTGATTAGTACATAATTTAAAAGATAGAAAATCCAGAAGTAAGGGTTTACTGCATAGCCTTGACTTTGTCTTCTCTGTTGCTGATAGATAGACAGACAGACAGACAGATAGATATGTGCATGCTTATATACACACATACATGTAGAAGAGGACTCAGTACTACCACACCCATAAAGGATTGCCTGTAAAATGGGGTAATGTTTAAAACCTGAACAAAACATTAACAGAACATGTTTACCAGCAGTACTAGACGTAATATGAAATTGCAGTTTGTTTGCTTCCACAAGCTTACACTTCCAATCTATGGCATGATCTCCACAGTAAAATGAATGTACAGAACAAATTGGAAACGAGAAGTACAACCTGGGGTATTTAAAGCCATAGGAACTTTGCTGTTGACTTCAGTGAAAATGAAGTTTCCTTGGAACATACAAATCACTGAGGTGCACTGAGTAACTCTTCGAAGGGTCCAGGAGGGTGGTGGGCAAGTTCCACATGCAATGAAGTGCTATGATTAAANAGTAAAACACCAACGTACATTAAAAAAAAAAAAAAAAAAATCATTACAAGAAAGGTGGAAACTTAAATGTTCCAGTTAGTAAAGTTTTGCAACTAAATTAGAGAAAAATGGAAGATTTAAAACACATATTAAGAGAAACAAAGTAGAATAGAAGATTTAAAACATATTAAGGAAAAATATCCTGCAGCTGTATAGTTAAGGCCATAGAGAGAAGTTGTTGCATCAACTTTATTCGAGAAGAAGATTGTGCCTTTGTGATCTTACGACACCATTTCTCACTGAAAGCTGGCAAGCCTGCAAGTTCCTTTCACAAACATAAGTCATCTGCACCAACATTGGATAGTTAAGATGATTTATTTGGATTTTCTTCAAGCTTTTGACAAGATCCCTTACTTAAAGAAAAAGAAACTGCAAAAGCTGCACAGTAGAAAAGGAGTGTTGTTGTCTGTTGTAAAAACTGGACTGGGAGACAGGAACTCCCACATTCTCATTGTATTTCCTTTGATCTATATGCTCTATTCATAATAAGCATGACAGTTATTCCTCCTGTGGCTTTGGGCAAGTCATATAATCTCTCTGCCTCCTTTTCCTATCTTGGGGGCTATTGCATGGATTAGTTGGTCAATGTTTGTAAAGCAGCTGAAAGAGTATTGACCCGATTCTCCCAGGGAAGCAGGGACACTCAGCTTCTTGGGAAGTTGTGACCAATAAATTCTAAGGCTGTTTACAGAAAATAAATACCAGAAGAAAAATGAAGCCAGCTGTGACACCAACTATACCTGTTTTAATTCAACTTGTTCCTCCAAAAGGCTGAACACACTACCCCACCTCCCACAGCTGACAAGGAAGCCCAGGAGCCTCCTGAAGGTGATTGACATCTTTCAGGCTTGGGTATGTAGCTGTTGGTAAGAAAGAAGGAAGAATGGGCTGCTCCTGAGGGGGACACAGGCACCACTCCCAGCAAATGTTTGCACTAGTGAGCTGCAGAGGAAAATAAACAGTGAGCGAGTGACACTTGCTAATGGTACTCATTGTCCCATGCAGCTGAAGAGGATTGTGAGAAGCTTGAGATGAACCCTCAGTTCGGGGATGACCGATGATCAAATGAAATTTGTCTTGGACAAGCATAATACTGTAAACTTTGGCACCATTCTCTCTGTGACCTCATTGATTTTACATTGAATGAAGTTTAGCTTGAATTTGCTACACAGTCACAACATGCATGTTTCCACATCTATCTGAATGTGATCTCAGAGAAATAAGAAGGAGGATTGCCCCTGTGATGGCATCAGAGTGGGTTGCTTAGCTGACCATTGAGTTAAAAAAAAAAAAAAAAGCAAAAAAGCAAATTGAAAACACATCCTATGAGAGAACTGGAGAGAGGCAAGAGAGGCAATATCTTGGCCAGTAAGGGGCAACAAATGGCCAGGCAAGGAGGAAGAAATGTTTTCTCCGTATTTGTGGTCTTTCCTGATAATTTTGGGTATGTCTTTTCACTGTTGACTGATGATATGAGGAGAGAAAGAGAGCTGCTGCTGTATTGGAAAAACTGTGTTTTCTACTGGGGCAGAGAAGTGCAGGAGACAGAGAGATAGGGCACTTTTACCTGTGCGAGTGCACTTTGGAGTAGCTATTTGTGTGTGTGGGTAGCACATCTGCAAAATGAGGAGAAGGCAGTCAGCTGCCTTGACATAGAGCCCTAACCCTTCCTTTGCACCAGGAGCTATGTCAGCTACAACAAGCCGCAGACTGTTTGCCAGCACTTTTTGCTATTGTAACTGTCAGGGGAGTGTTCCTAGCATAGACGTGGCCTTGGCAGCAATGCTTGCTTGCCAATGTACCCTTGTGAGGCGCTCCTTTCACGCCACCTTCCCTGAACTGGCTCTGTGTTTACGTTAGGTGATCATCATGTCCTTTCTGTTCTAGAGGCTCTCCTTTAGGATGTACACTCCATGGTTCAGTTACTCACAAGAAGACTGAAGGCTGGAAGACAAACAACAAAACCCCAAGCAGGCTAGCAGGAGGTTGGCTGACAAGGTAGGACTTCTCTCAACATCTGCCTCATGCAGGTTGGGACAGAGAAGGGCTGCCTGGAGGTATCTGAGGGAACACTGCCCTTGCACGAACTAGCACAGCAATTTTCATTGACTGCAGCATGAGAAGGAGAGTTTTTCCAGATGGGCATTTTTTCCTGGCAGACATTTTCGGCCTTTGCCTTGGGAGATGAGTGACTCTATTTTCACAGGCAGTCAACTAAAATCCTCTTTAAACTTGTAGGTCTCTTCACATCCCCCTAGCAGCTGTGACAGGACCAGCAGGGCATGGATTAAGATATCGACAAGCTTCTGGCAAACCACTACTTTGGACCAGAAAATGAACAAATAAGAATGAGGCTGCAAGGTTCATACCTCTGACTGCTGCCTCTACCCAAAAAAACTACTGTTGTCCAGCACTACTCAGTGCTTACAGGTTCGTCATGTAAAACAAACAAGGTACTGGGCCATTACTGAAACATGAAAATCATCAATATAACTGCAGGTGTGATGTACACACTATATATGGAACCAGGAATGAAGCAGACAGTAGCTTAACACTTGCACACCACTTCCCCTTTGCACAAACCCATCCATCAAACAGGGTCAGACTAGCTCAGCTTCTACAATTCCTTGCAAGCTGGGAAATTACGATGATGTAAAATTGGTAAGAGGTGAAAAACTGCTGATTTTCATGAAGTGGCTAGGAGAAAAACATAATTGATTGAAAAGTGGATTTCTCCAAAGTATTCCAAACAGAAAAGTACAGCTGCTTTCCATGGGTTCCCGTTTCTGCTAAGAGATAGCAAAGGTACATTAGCAAGATCAGGTTTTCAAAGCTCATGTTTACATGGAAAGCTTAGGGTAATTTAAAGAAATAGAATACAAGCCATTACGGGTATTTGTTTTACAAAGCCTTACAAGCAGTTGCTGCTTCTTTAGTAGAAGGATACTGAGTATCTTTCAAATATATACGTTTAAAAAATACACTTGGTCTACAAGGAGTGCAGAAAAGAGTCTGGTTCCAAAATCTGCCAATCTTTTATTATAGTAATTACAATAATTATCTGAAGGTTTAAAACCTTCAAATGGACTGTTTCTGAAGGGTAAGCCTTGTTCAAATTCTCGCTTCTGACCCTTTTAACCAGATCAACCACTTAACAATCCCAGACCACTGCTCACACTCCCAGGCTTTGGGGCTATTCAAAACACAGAGATGGATCCCAAATTTACAGCCCAAGTTTCTCTTGAGGCTGTATTTCTTATCCCTTTGAAATATTTCTTCAGTGGAATAGGATGGTTTGTTGGGTAGAAATTCATACCTCAAGTAACTATCTCAATGTATTACCACATTTCACTAGTATGCCACATTTTCTAGAAGAATGTGTATAGAAATACAGCTATATTGAAAGAGAGAAAAGAGAATACTGCATCATCAGTGCCAGTTTCCTCTCTGGAAACTCATGATACGGTTGAATAATGCTCCTGAGAACGGTGGTTTTAATGTTCAGAATCTCAGAAGGAAGGATGTTGGTGCGTTTTGTTATTTAACAACATCAAATACCCCTGCTCGTTGGCTCTATGTACACTGATATGCTCAGGGAATACTTTTATGGGTAGGAAAGAAGAAAGATTCTGACACCCAAAGGATGAAGAGAGATACGCTAACATAAATTTCTATGGTGCCCCGAAGGTACCACCACCGTGTTACAGGGCTTCTTGCATGCAGTTTTGGCTCAGACAATAGAACCATGAAGAAAAGCTAAGCGGTTCTGGACCAGGTGAGCTGAGAATGAGGCAGATTATACTACCCCTGGAAACCATGTGTTGTGCTGTAGAGTACCAGAACATAAAAGCGCAAAACAAGTTAATCAAATGCTTATTTTACTCCTTACCAATTTCCCCCACGCCCCCCAGCATGCACACACACACACGCACACACACCCTTTACTCTCTTTTCCTCAGTGTAGTCTTTAATTAGAATTAGTTGAGCGGTTCAGTTGGAATGGTCTTAGAGCAATTTGTACAATCTCATGAGATACATTATCAGTTATGCCCTGAATTCTGCATGTTTTATCTAACAGACCAAGTGAAATTTCTTACATGTTCAATCCTGCTGGTATTTCACACGATCCAGCCCAGAAAAGCTTTACAGCGGCCGTAAGGGTGGATCAGTCGTGTGGTAAAGTGGACTTGATCTGAATAAAATATCTGCCTTGTGTTGGGGTGGTGGAGGGAAGAAGTTTAANTGCAGGCAGGAGAAAGAGGCACGGTGGTACTGTCCCGTTGTGCCCCTCAAAAAGCCTCTCTATGCAATCACCAAGCAAGCAGGGGGGTATGCTTCTCAGGGGAAGGAGTAAGCGGAGAGGGAAGTGGAGAACGTCAGAAAAATGCAGAGGATTTCCCAAAGTTCATTATAAATGTGTATGTACTAGGAGGCAATTACACCAGGATTCAGTTTCCTGCATACTCAAAGACAATCTTCTAAGCCCTCCCTTTTTCACCTAGCCACAAGTGTCATGATTTGCTGGAGTTCTTAGCATCTCCAGCTCCCATTGCTGGTTGGGGGATTTAAGGGCACTGAAATCTTCTGAAAGAAGCCCACAGAAGAGCCCCAAGAAACTGAAGAGAGGTATTCTATGAAACCGCTCTGTGGTCCCTTGATTACCCGTAGAGTCTGTAAGCTCATCTGTATCTTCCCAAGGCACCCAGAAGCTCTCAGGAGATTACGACATACCACAACCTGATGTTTCTGGGAAATAATCTAGCTCAATCTGTGAGTTTTCATACCAGTTAGAAAAATTGCATACAAAGTTAAATGAACTTCATCTCCCACTCCAGTGACACTATTTCTCCTCAAACCAGCTACCCACAGACACTGCTCTTACTCCCTGAAGCAAATAGCTGGGAGAGCTTGGAGCTCGAGGTACTGCGATGCCAGGAGAGACCTCACCTCCTCCTGCAGCGCGTGACAGGCAGGGCTGTCGTACCTGGGCAGCTAAGTGCAGAACAAGGGGATCTGCATGGAAAGCAGCTGGCAGCTGCAGTGGAACACAGAAATGTTTAGCTTCTGTTGTTTTTTCTAAACGCAACAGGGCATAAGAGGCATAAATGGTAGTGGTACTCTTTAGGGACAAGACAGAAGAACTTGTGGCTGCCTTAGTTCCGCCACCATCCTATATAAACCCATGGTTTGATTTCCCATTATTTTTCTCACAAATGCAGAAGTGGTGCTATTGCTTAGCCTGCTTCACTGCTCGCTATGGTTTGCACCACTCAATCCACTTTACAGATAAATACTAAAATCTATTTCTTCAAATGCTGCATCAAAATGTTACAGATAAAGATGAAAAAAAAAATACAGCATTTTCTGTAGTCTTTGGGAAAAAGAAATCTGGAGAACTGTGTCTGTAAACGTCTCCCTTTGAATGCAATGTAAAAACCTCTTTTTTTTTTTGTTTGGTTTTTTGTTGTTGTTTTCCTGAAAAGAAGCAGGAATCACACTCAAGTGTGCTTTTCTATTCCTACAGCTTCTGATTGGATGGAGAGGGTCTGCTGGAGAGGGTCCAGCGCAGAGCCACCAAGATGATTAAGGGAGTGGAGCATCTCCCTTATGAGGAAAGGCTGAGGGAGCTGGGTCTCTTCAGCTTGGAGAAGAGGAGACTGAGGGGTGACCTAATTAATGTTTATAAATACGTAAAGGGTGGGTGTCAGGAGGATGGAGCCAGGCTCTTCGCTGTGACATCC
>VXAV01007172.1:155663-184634 GCA_013399715.1 Alectura lathami | reverse complement strand
GCGGCTGAGGCGCTGCGGGACGGCGGCCGGCCGCCCCGGGGCTGGCCGCGCTTTCCTGGTCCCCGGGTGTCCGGTGCCGGTCCCCCAGGGTTCGGTCCCGTCCCAGAAGAGAGGGAACGTTGGCATCCTAAGAAACAAAAAAATATTGAAAAAAAAAAAAAGCCGTTCGCCGCCTGTTTTCAATCAGCGAGATACAAGTTTATTCGAGAATGCCCCGCGGGCACCGAGCGTGCTGGGATTGTTCGGGCAGATTAAAAATGGGCGAAAAGCTTCTACCTTCCCGGCGGCGGGGGCAGCCCGACAGACCGCCTTGTCTTCCCTCCGTCCCTGGAGGGAGAGAGGGAGGGAGAGAAGGGACGGAGCCACCCTGCTGCACCTTCAGCATCTCCCGGTGTGCGGGGGGGACGGCACCGGGCTGGCGGCTCGGTGTATTGTTTTTGTAGAATCTTCACGCATCCTCGCTGTCACAAGCGCTTCTCCCGAAACGCAACTTTCCGTCTCGGTCCCCCTTGGGGATCACGGTTGGCCGGGGGCTGCGCGTGGCTCCGCTCTGGGGCCGGCGCGGGGCAGCGCGGAGCGCGGAGCGGGGAGAAAACTTGGGGCAACGCGAGGAAGTTGGTGCCTGGAGCACGCCGCCCGGAAAAAAAAAAAAAAAAAAAAAAAAAAAAAAAAAAAAAAAAGTGGAACTTGAATTGGCGCCGCCGATCGGGTTAAGCCGAGCCCGTGCGAGGATGCTTCAAAGTAGTTGGGAGGCACTTAAGCGAAACTTCCCCTCGCGTATTCAAAATGACTGCGGTGATTTTTGGTGTGTTAATGACGCCCCGAGCGCCGCACGCGATGCGGGAGCACACGCTAGAGGTCCCTCTCCTAGCTGTCGGACGCCGGGCGTTCTCAGGTTGGGCTGGCGGTGGGGTTTTTCTCCCGGTTTCGAGCAGCACGGGCTGTGGCCGCAGGCGTGAGCGCGGCGTGCGCTCTTCAAACGCCGGAGAAGAAATCCGCGATTATTTTTTGTTGGTGCCGTGGCTGTCTGGGCGTCAGCGGGTGGGTTAACGAGCACAGAGCCCTGAGCTCCGAACAACGAATCTGAACGGAGCTAATGTCGCGCCGCGATGTGTGGGTTTTCTCTGGAACACCCCTGCAGTTTGTTGTTGTTGGGGCCAAGGTCCGAACTGCATCCTGTTTTCTCGTGTGAATCCTGCGGTGGAATTGAACAGCCTAAAACTTGAATAAGGATTTCAGGCTGCGGTTCATGGGTTTGGAAAGAGAAATATGCATGCAAGTAAAAATATGAGTATTAAGAATATAAAGAATCAATAAAGGTGGTGGAGGTGACTAAAACCTACTGATCCCAAGCGATGTTCATAGCGATGTTCATATCCAGAGCTTGTTACAGAACCAACTAGTCCCCCCAGTCTTCATGTATTACAAGCGGTATTATCACCATTTTACGGATGGAGAAACTGAGAAATAAAAAGAAGGTCACTGACTTGCCTGGAGCCATATAGCAAATAAAAGATAGATCTGGAATCAGCTAGGACAGATTTAGATCTCTTGTGGATTTGCACTGCTGTAACCATTGATTTCAGTGGAATTCTTCTGGATTTAAGTCAGATTGAGACCTTAGGTGTTGCTCCGTCCCTTAGAAACTGCCTCTGTTCAAATTCCAATTTGAACAGGACTGAATTAGATGCAAGAATTTACGGAGAGTGTTTGGTGTACATCTACTTTTCAGAGGACAAACTATTGCAAAACTTTAGGACCATGTTGGCTCCTGATCCTTTTCTTTTGTTCTTTCCATTACAATTTCATCTGTCACATCAGCATCCTTCCCTAGTTGGTTTTTGGTATTGTTCCTTTAATGAACAATTTCCTCATGTCTAGTGCAGCTTTTGTTGCTGCTCTCTGAGAAGCGCTACTTACCAGATGTCTCCGACTGAAGCCTTCAGTTTGAGGCTGGAACAACCTGAGAACAAACGATTTGGCATGAGGAAGACTTCCACTCATGCAGAAATGAAAAATTGCATGACTACCGTAGATAAAAGAGCCAGCCTTTCGCCTGCATAGTCATGTAGAAGACCTGCATACATCGGCTCTTTATTAGATTATGTTAAGTTTATGTATGGAGAAAATGTGACCTGAAAGGAAATATTCACTGATTGTAACAAATGTGAGGACATTATTCAAAGTGGGGTCTCTCACTGTTAACAAAGTATCATGTCTGCCAGTCACAGTCGGGAAGAATTTCACATGAGCGCACCTGGGAAGGAAAGATATTTCTACTTTCTGTAGTCTGACTACTTTAGAAACATTTTCAGCATACGGTAAAACAGGCACAGATGCACAGATTGTGATTACGGTGCTTTACTGCTCATTTATTGATGTGTGTGGGTATAGACAAACCGCTGCCGCTAAAGCAATGTAGAATTCCTGCTTTTTGTAACTCGTCACCAGCTGGATCTGGTAAGCTGCTGCTGCTTCTGGGAGCCCATAGTCACCCACTGTTGCTAGCACTGCTGTAGCGAAGGTCAGACCCCCACCTTCATGTGTGGGGCAGCAGGCACAGGGCATGGGTGAAATTAAGAATATTTCTCCCCCACTCCTGAATTTGGGCTTATATATCTAGGAAGTTAAAGGCATTTAGGTGGGAACTAGCCCCACAGAGTGCGCGTGACTGAAGATCATACACTGATTCACAGGCTGAGCTGAGTTTTAAACTCCAGAGCTTTTACCCCCTTTCACGTTCTGTGCAGTAAACTACTGAGCCTCACTTGCAATGTGTTCAACTTTTCGCTGGTACCAGAGGAAAAATAATGCTGATCAGAAGCAAATTCTAGTGGAGATGCCTGCTGTTACTTATTTTGGACCCTTTTACACTGCTGCAGAGGAGCCAACTTGGATCTCCTTCCAGGAAACAAATTTAGTCTGTTGTAGTTGTTTTTTCTTTTCTGACAGAAACATAACTCTTATTTAAATGGAATCTCTTCTGTTGGTCTGCATTGCACTTATGTTTTCTTTTCACAGCCTGGGTAAAATTCATCTCTGGTATAGTTCCTCCGACTTCTGTGTTATTTCACAAAGAACTAATTTGCCTTACTGTGTTAAAATATGGATTTCTGTTGTCCTACTTTCCACAGAGTACAAATTCTTTTTTTTTTTTTTTCTTTTCTTTGAAGTAGAATAACATAAAATGCAGATCTTCATTTTTATTTTGTCCACTTCACTGTTTGTGCAGGCGGAGGTATCTCTTCTGTCCCTACTTTTCTGGTAAATTATGTTGAATATATTTATACACTTTGAGAATGTTTATGGGCAGGGGGAGGCAATAACTACTAACTTCCTAGCTGATAGTACCTTCAGTATTTTCTTAAACGTACATGAAAGCCATGAGCACATTCCATACTGACAGTGTATGTTGTAGTTTTAATGATCTTGGGATGTCTACTGTGAATTTTAATCATGCTTTTGATCCAGGAATAAAATAAACAACACTCCATACCCAGAAGAAACAAGGTGAATGCCAATGCTTGTTGCTTTAAGCCCATGTTTGTGAAATAAATGGCTCACCTGATAACCTTCTCCTGATCGCTGCTGCTGCTACGGCTGCCTACCCCACCAGCAGTGGAAGCTGCCAGCTTGATGTGGTTGGCAGGTTAGCACGAGTGTGGCTTTGCAGGTGGTTTGCGTGTAGCTGAAGTGTAGGGGTGAGGGATGCAAACCTTAGAAGTGCTTGTTGGGGCAGAAGACAGATCATCTGGCAAATTATTTAGCGGCTTTCACTCAAGTGGCTTTCCTTGCCTAACGCACTTATGAATACAAAGCAACCCTTTGGGGGAAAAAAATGTAGCACTGCACAAGAGGGTTGCCCCTCAGAAGAGAAGGATTTCTGTCTCACCCAGGCTTTCTACTTGTGATTCTAAGGTGAGATCTGTACAACATCCCCCCTCAGCCAGCACTGGTGGCTCAGTTCTGCCCCAAACCTTGGGGTCAGCGTAAGCATTTGTGAGGTTTCATTTATTTTCATGGGAATAATTCAGGGTGATTTATGGGATAGCTAGCTTGTGGGACTGTAACTTGTAGCACATAGGCTCAGTCCTGCTTCTGTGTGAGTAAGGTGGCCTCTGTCCCTGGGATTTGGCTGGATAGAAATTACAGGAGGTTGTCTCAGGTGTAGCATTTGTAGCAGTCATGAAGAAATAGTAATACTTCTGTGTAAGGCACAGGTGAAACTTAATCTAGAGCAGGGTGTGCTGCTCAGAGTGCCCATCTTGCAGAACAATGAACTTAAGCTGGAACCAAGGCTAGAAGGATGAGCAGGGAATGGAGCGTCTGTCAGTGTTGTTAGAAGAGCAGGGGGAAGAGAGGAGGGGGAAACACTGAGAACATTTGTATAATTGTTGGAAACTAAAGTGTTTGGGGGCTGTTAAAATTTCTCAAATTTAAGGCAGAGTGCTCTTAGGAATTACGAACAGCATTATTTCCCTGTGTGAACCAGACTTGGAGGTGGCATTGGGTGGAAGAGACGCTCTGCATATTGTGCCTTACAAGGGGAACGTGGGCCCATCAGCATGACAAAGGGATGGAGGCAGGAGTGCCGTGGTCGCCAGACCTAGGGGATGGGGTGAAGTGGGATCTCTGCCCAAAATACTGATGCTCATCTCCCTAAGGTGTGCTTCTCTCCAAATAACCCAAGCGGTTATCCTGAAGGTTTAATTAAGATGTCTTATTAGGAGACATCGATGGCCCATCCATTCAGCATTGGGACCAGCGCTGAGTTATTCAGGGGATCATTATGCTTTCTGTAACCCACTATGTACCCATCATACTAGAGACTTTTCTAAACCCTGAAGAGAGTTGCTAAGGATCACTCGCACAATGTAAACACTGACCTTCCTAGCTCACAAGTAGCAGGCACGTTTGACACCATTTATATTTAGCAGCCTAATTCATTCCAAATGGTGTGTCAGGACAGGGGTTAGATGGGCTTACGAAGTATTGGAGAGAGCCTTATGGGTGATTGTCAAGGCAAGTGAGCCAGTGACTGTGGGTAAAGGCATGAAGTCCAGGAGAAAATGAGAAACGGGCAGAATAGATCAATGGAGAAGAATTACCATCCTTACAGAGGTGGGGAAACTAGGGAGAGCCTTGGAGAAAATTGGCAGATGCAGCACCAGAGGAGGGATTCAAAGAGAGGCAGAAGAGAGAGCTGAACAGTTATGGCTAGGGGGCTCCACTGTGTGCAGACAAACGCCCTAGATGTCAGGAGATGGTCACTGCTGAGATCCATGCGGGGTCTTACATGGATCCACAGCTTGTCTCTGGAGATGGCTGCAGATGTGAGCTGAGGGGAAAAGGGGCAGGCAGTTCCTGCCCCTCCAGCTTTTTTTTGTGTTGGTCTTTGTGGTACAAGGACAGTCTGGGATTCTTGGAGGCGAGACGAAAACATGATTTTAGCTGTTAGCAGAACTGAATTTCTAAGGCTGTTGATGCTGTTCTGAGGAACAGGCTTCCTGAAAAGTGTGTCGGTTAGAATGTTCCTCTTTTGGGGAAAACAGCTGCAGTTTTTGCTGGATCTTCTGCACTCAGGCAGGTGGCATACAATTGGGAATATGAAGATTAGCTCTTTTGCAGGAAAAGAGATGTTTCTTCCAGGGGAGATATGTAGCTTTGAAGTTTTTCTTTAGCTAAAAAATCTTCTGTATTTATTGCTGGTTATATATAATTGTTCCTTTTTCCGTTAATGTTATTGATTGATTTACATCAATGTCCTGCAACTGAGAGTTCCATGGGTTGCTTAGATGTAACTGGAGGATAATATCCTCATCCATTTATAAGCTAATGCCTCTTTGAATTTCATTAGGTACCCTCTTGTTTTATGAAGGGCATTTGATTTCTCCTTCACACCATTCATTATTTTATATACCTCAATTCTATCATCTTTTACTGTTTTCCTTTCTAAATGAAATGGTTCTGGTCTTAATCTTTTTGTTTAGAAATGCCCCCACATGTCTCTAATCATTTTTGTGGCCTCCGGCTATCTAGCGTAGATATCTAGCACTCCCATCATTGCGTCTCACTGGATCTTTTAAAGCTAGTTCCAAAGTCATCAGCGTGAAGGAGACTGAAGGATGGTCTTGTGGTTAAAGTACATCACCAGGAGTCCAAAGTCCTGCTTCCACATCTCCTGCCCTATGACCCTGGGCTAATCACTCAGCTGCAGAGATCCGCAGCTTCCCTTTTAGTCCCAGGAAATAGCACTGGGAAATTTCAAGTCAAAGATGTTAAGTGTTTCTCTACGCCTGGATGGAAAATATTACAGAAGAACAACCGTGTTACATGTAGTAGTTTCGATTGTTTTTCCACGATGCATCTGCGTGTGTGTTGAAATTTGTAACTTCTCCCTGTTTGATTGTGTGATGCTTGACTGTTTTCTATTTGTTACACTGCTCTGATACTGGGTTCCAAACAAATTCAATTAAGTCATTTCTCGTTGTTATTTTATGGTGAACTTCATATGGAAAGTATGAGTTACAAACTATTCGGGCCAAACAGACACATGACTTTCATGCATCCTTGGGGACCTGGAAAGCCAGTGCAGCCCTGCGAAAAGTGAAAAAGAGAATCAGATTCCAACCTTTTACATGCTGGATATGGCCCAGTTCTTGGACGTGCTGGGTACCCTGTGCCCCCACTTGTACTTCACAAGTATGGTATCAAGATTAAGGTACTGCTGGCTTGTCTCCAATCTAAATGAGCTAATTAGCCACAATCTGTCGAGACTCTCACAAGGAGCATAAGACTCACCCACATGGTTCCCTCCTCAGACATTTGCAGCTAGTTCTGGCTGTTATGTATTTCTGTTACATCTAGTGCTCTCCAAAAGCCCACTTCGGGTCTGGGGCGCCTCCCTGGCTTGGTGTGTCATTTGTGTCCCATCACTTCTGGCACATGGGATCCCATGTATACCCTACTGTTACAGTTCCATGCTCTAAGGAACCTTACAAGCAAATGTGTTCCTAAAAGTCATCCCTCACTACAAAATGGTCATGGCTCAAGCATTGGGAAAGATCTTGGAGGTGTCTGAGCTATTAAACCTACTTTTTTTGAAAATATCTTGTGACACGAAAGGTGCTAAAAGGATAGGATGCTACTCCAGGAGAATAGCAAAAGCAAGCTGCTCAGATATTTGTGGTGCAAAAACAGGGATAGCTAAATTCTGCTTTAAGCTGCATTTTTTCCTCTTGTAATTATCCTCCTAGCCCCATACCTTGCCCTCTTTACCTTGATGTCCCTCTTTCTTTTTATGATCAGATAGTCAGGTACTGCTCCTGTGAATACTCCGGGTGGCACTGCCTTCTGCTGCTGGCTGGCTGAAGCCCCTGCTCATATTCCCGTGCAGAGCCACAGTTGTTCAGCGCTCTGGTTTCTTTGAGAAGGAATGAATCCTGCAAGGCCCTCCTGATAACCCTGTTTGTGTCAATAGGCCTGTTTGTGTAATTAAGGATAACATGGTGGGGCTCGGGGATTTTGGTTCATCAAGAATCTTTGCAGCTTGAAAAGAGGAAAAGGGTGGTTTGGCCTTTGGTAGGGCTTGGAGGGTTTTGTTTCCCTTATGCCTTATAACTGGCATTTTGTCAGAGCCTTCTGCTGAGTAGCATTCCCACGACACATGAACATGCTCAAAGGAAAATTTCCTGTGAGAAATCACTGGGCTTCATTAGATTTTCAAAGTTCAGAGCTGTGATCCTCTTTGCCCCTCTTCGGCAGCTGGCCCTGCCAGATTCTGACTGCTTAAGTGAACATTTGATAAATCTCACTGTGGACTACATTTGCTCTTTCACCCGAGCAGTTATCACACACATTTCCCTAACACTTTAAAATTATGCCTGCCAAACATTTTCTGATGTAAAGTTAAAAGTCATCTATTACTGAAGTGATTTTTCAGCCCTCCTGGGCATGTTTTTCTTTCTTTTTTTTTTTTTTTTTCCTTGTGTAGTTCAGATAGTTTCAAGCTCTTTTAAACAGGCTGCCAAGGGTCAGTTTCAAAATACATATCTTTTTTTAAAATTTTCCGTGCCCTAAAAATACATTGGTGCTATTCTTCTCTTTCACACCATCTCCTTTTAAAGCCAAAGTCAAGTGAATGTAATGTTGCCTTACTGCAGGACTTCAGCTACCCAAGCTGGCTGCAGCCGAGTAAACCCCACATCACTGTGGGGAAGTCGAGGAGGGTCTTTCTGAAGTGACCTCCACTATATGTGGTGGCACCTGTCACCTCCAAACCCTCCAAACCAGGGACACGTGAGCCCCAGCTCCTGCCTGGCTGCCATGCAGCAAAGGGCAGTGTGTTCCTGCCCAGAGCCAAACTGGGATGTGGCTGCATCAGGCACCCAGATGGTAAACACTCCCAGGTCCCCTAGTCAAAGCTGGTCCTGAGTGGACTTGGCTGCAGCTTTGCAGCCCGGTGATTTGGTGTCATTTATGGCCAGCCTCTGTATGCAAACTCATATTCAGAGCCTTGCCTCATCCTTTCCTCATTTTTCCTCTTTTTTTTTTTCTTCCTGTATGAATAATACTCCTGCTTTCATTGTGTGAGCAGAAGGCAAGATGTCAGTTCTTTCCTCCTTGACCTTCTCATTTCGCCCCTTCTCAGTGCTCGTGGTGTTTTTGTTTAAATGCCTCTTTTTTCCTTTAGGTTTCAGGGCTGATTGAAACTGATTAAAGCAGTTTGTCCTGCCATGGCAGGGAGATGTTAAAATAAAGCATGTGTGTGTCTGTTAGTTTTAAACCAGGATTTTTCTTGCAATTTTCCCAGTTTCTTGTTTAACATAGTTAAACAGGATCACAGTGGGGAAAAAAAAAAAAAAAAAAGCATCTCCTCCCGTCCTAGAGAATGCCAGCCTGGCAACACGTCCAGCTTTCTTCCAAAACCCTGCCGGTGCCCTTGAACTTATTGAAGCATGCTCCAGCATCAAACGCTCTGACCAATCTTAATTTGTCATTTCCACCTCAAAGTGCCTTGGCAGGACCTTTATCTGAAATTGCATTTGCCACTTGTTTGTGTCACAGCTGTGTTTTGTGCAGTATTTGGAAGTGTAGAGGCCTAGGCCAGCCTTAAACAGGGAAGCTAATGCAGATGCCTCCCACCCCAGTACAGAATAAGAAGCTCAAAACATCATACAGAGCCTTCCAGGGTAGAGAACCAAATCTAATAGGCAGCTAACGTTTAAATTGTACAGCAATTAAAATATAATCCTTTAAATTTCTTGGATTTGGAGGGAGAAGAGGGTTGGAAAGAAGTGCAGCAGAGGAAACTAGTCAGAAGTGAAGGCATTACAGTCCTTAGTCTCAGCATGGAACTACTTAAGCATACCATAATTGCATCACAGAAGGTATGCATACCCCGAAACCAAAAAGGAAGCAGGAAGGCAAGAGAAAACAAACACAGTATGATGAACCGAACAGGTAACCTTCAGGAAAAGGAAATCTAGCCCTGGCTAACCCAACAGAAAAGAGCATAAACTGGCAAGGAAAAATGAAAGATGGGAAACAGGAGGACTGAGAGGAAATTTCAAAAGCAAACAGACAAATTCCTAGAAACAAATGAGAAATACTAATATGTGAAAGAGAATTGGTGCGTTTGCTATATCAAAGGGGCAATTAAAAATGACAAGTGTACTGCAGAGCCTGCATTACATTCTCTCATCAGTCTTTAGTGGATGGAAATATGTTCACTCTCTACATATTTTATTTAATTACTAAAGAAGAGTATTTATCAAACATTGACATATCAGAAGAGAAACTGTAGGACTGCCATGCTGAAGTAACAAGCCTCCCAGAGCAGATGGCATTAATCAAGAGCTGTTGAGAAAATCATGCATCTTTCCCTTAGAAATGGACTATTCTGCTATAGTAGAACATAAATGGAACATAATGTGTATTTTGCTTTAAAACTGAGATAATCTCAGCATCATGAACAGGAAAGAAAGGGTGAAATATAAGGTAGTGAGTTATAAGACCTGCAAATGAGCTTAATGCTAGACTTAACAGATTCAGTAAAGGAGAAGTGTGCCTTTCTACCTTCCTAAAAACACCTTGAAGTCTCTCAGTGAAGCTATGGATTATACAGAACCATTATAGAGGGGATTTTAGAAAGTCTTTGATAACTTTTCTCACAAGACGAGAAAAATGTTGTTGTAAAGAAAATCGAGCAGCCATGAGGTAAGATGTGAGATTCTGCACTGGCATCTGATTTAAAATGGAAAGCAAATATGGCCAGAACAAAAAGTGAAAAGTTAGGGAGGTTAGCAAGGATGGCAGCAGAATACCCCCAGGCAGAACCTAGGGGTCGTCTTTAACTCTTTGGTCAACTATCTGAACAGTAAGTGGGGTATTTGGAAGGGACAGTAGTAGCTTGTAACAAGGAAAGTGGTGTTGTCGCTGAAAGATTCTCTCAGCTTTTCTGTATTTCTGCCCAGACTGGCTGCAGCCATCACTCCTGCCTGTTCCCATCTGTATTTCCCTACCTTTGCCAACTGACACAGCCAGGGCAGTATTCTCCCACCCATGGGAAAGATAGCACCTGAAAGTGTGAAGTGGTTACGAGGAACTGTATTTTGCTACAAACAGAAACTCCCTGATACAGGACACAACTGACAGCAAATCCTCTTCAGCTCAGCGTGGCCTGGAACAGCGAAGTTCACCCAGGCTGGCCCTTGGGAAGGGGCGGGGGAGAAGGCTGTGCAGGGACTGGGAAACGCTGTGGAAGTGAGAGGGGGCAGGAAAGAGAAAGAGGAGTAGAAAAGTGAGAAAGGCAGAAGTAGGAGAGACAGCCAGGAACAAGGAGAAAAATTGCCCTAGATTATACTCAGGATGGAATTGCTACCATGACTGTTCGAGCCATCCTCTGAAGGTGAGGATCTCCCCAAAACAGTTCTGGGAAGAGCCACATCTAGCAGCATCAACATTACAGCTGAGATTTTTTCACTTGTGTGTTTCTTCAGAACTCTTTGGTTTTGGAAGACTCAATATATGATGCTAAAGAACAATGCAAATATAGCAGACATTTAATGAATTTCTAGCAAAAACTGTGAAAGGAGTTCTAGGTTATAGGATATTTATAACAAAAGAAAATCTCTGCTTATGTTTTAGATCTAGGACAGAATGTCCAAGTTTAGCATGTGAAAGCACAACCTATTCCCATGGCCCGTGCTTTTTTTTTGGTTGTTTCCAATGCAAAATTGAAATCCATCCATGAAGTGTTGATCGTCCCACAGATTTCTGGTATGCCTCACTTTGCTTTTTAGTGCCCTACAACAAAGCTGTTGTCCATTTTTAATGAGGACTGTGCTGGACCATTCGTAGTTTTTATCTACAAAAATTATTAGATCTTGTAATCCAAATGTTGTTTTCGCTGTTCTTTGTGTATTTTCCTTCCCTTACTCCTATAACTGTGAGGTTCTGCTGCAAAATTGCTGATAAAAGAATGTTCAGTTTAGTATGTGGTTATTTGGAATTTTTTCATTTCTGGAGTGGGCAAGACAGAAATGGAGAGACACTTGAATGAGCAGAAATTCTAATGTGTGGAAGTATAGAGAACATGATTAAAGCACAAAGAAAGCTCTTTTCACCTTGCAGTACATACAGTATTTGTGAGATGTGAGAATTACAAGTTTCTTGTGAATAACTAGTGTTCAAAATACTCTTATTGGTAATTTTGCAGCTAGTAGCACTTCAGGGTCCAAGAGACATCCAAGGAAATTATAGAGAAGGAAATAATTTAGAGGAGAAACTGAAGTTTATTATGGCACAAATGACAGTGGAGAAAAGGAAGATAAATTTTATTCCCACATGCAGTACATGCTATAGTCTGCAAGAAAAGAAATTGTAATACACATCCCCTCTGCCTAACCTGATCAACAAATTAAAAGGATTGAATTTCTGCACCTCTCCCTGGTACTAAAGAGTGACAGTATGGGTGAAATATTGGTGACTCCAGAGTGATATTGCAAAACAGTGGCATGTTTCTGTTATTTAAGTAAACAGAAATGAGAGAGATATTTTTTCCTTTTTAACCATTGTCCACAGTGGATGCTTCTGTTCCGGCTCATCCAGAATATGTTATAGGAAAGTACATTTGAAAGCCTAGTATTTGATTTGTGGTTTTGTCTAACAGGACTGATAATGTTAGATGAAAAACCTCAGATCTGTGAGAATCAGCAATCATGTCTGCCAGCCTCAAAACAGCAATCTGACTGTTCAGGGCATCCCTCGCTGTACCTGGATTTCGGTGGAGGTGGTCAGAACCTCACACAGTTAGACACACTGGACAAATCCTGCCAAATTTGGCTGTGTACAGGGAATTCTCCCATTTCCTTGGCTACCTATTATGTTTGCAAATAAATGTTCTGCTAAAATGGTTAGTAAGTGCTGTCAATCACTTCCTCCATCTATTGATGGGATCAGGTTAAAACTGATTGCCAGATAGAAAGCGCACTGTGTCCTGGTAGGTTGGAAGTCATTGTCCCAGGGCAAAGAGCTGAATACCAGGGTCTGTCCAGAAGCTAAAACACAGCAAGTGCAGCATGCCCTGGTCACACATGGAGGAGAAAAGGGTTGCTGGGTACACCATGCATTTATGAATGTGTACGGGTAAGCAGTAAAGCAGGGAGAAATGTTTTTGTGCTCTGTTCTGAGTGAAATGAGTGAAGCAGGCTCCCAGAGGGCACAGGTTTACCTGGAGAGGCAGCCTTCGAAATTGTGAGCATTCCTATTTTGCTCAGGAGAACATGTCTCTTTCGCTCTGAGAGGATGACACCAAAGGTTAATTTGGAACTATGATTATTTGGATGGAATGACCACAGACAGTAACAGCAATAATAATGGCCATCTCTTCCATGGCACTTCTTATCAGCTGATTTCAAAGCCTCTAACAAAGGAGGTGTTTAACTTCGGATGCATTTTGCAGAGAGGGAAGCTGCTGCCCAGAAGATGGAGTGGCCTATCCAGCTTCAGCCAGGGGGCGTCTGGCTGAGTCAGGAGGAGAAACCAGCATGCCAGCCCAAGGGGGAAGGCTTTTTCAAAGCACATAGAACCAAGGAGAAATGCGAACAAAATTGCTGCGTTTTAGCAGTGAGAAGCATGGCTGCCTTATTCACCCTTTCTTTAGAGTATTAGTACACACTTTTTTTTTTTTTTTTAAAAAAAAAGACAATTAATCACTAAGCTGACTCTGCAGT
This sequence comes from Alectura lathami, assembly GCA_013399715.1. Classification (NCBI taxonomy): domain Eukaryota; kingdom Metazoa; phylum Chordata; class Aves; order Galliformes; family Megapodiidae; genus Alectura; species Alectura lathami. The sequence goes on along the minus strand of VXAV01007172.1, from coordinate 171,399 downwards.
TCCTCAGCAGGGTGAAAACAAACACTTGAACCAGCCTCTCCTGCCACTTCTACCCAGCATCTCCTCAGTTATAGCAAGTGGATGAGTGCCACAGACCGGATGTCAAAATGATACCAAAATTTGACACCGCACAAGAAACTGTAGCATACTGCAGAGAAGAACTGCTCCTATAGTAGTAACATTGCCCAAATGCCAGATTGCTCTGATCCTTGGTAGAAGTGACGTGCAGAATACACAGACAACGAAGCCTGCGGTTGCTGCCGTCACCTCCTGAAATCTTTCCGTCTCTTTTAATAGTCTTGCCTAAATTTTTTGTACATCAACTGTGGGAAGCATTGCTGAAAAAGGATACAGAAATACTTGGCTGCAGTCTGGGAGGGATGGGACGACAGAGTCCTCTCCTCAGAAGAGCTTTGACTACACCTACTTGTGTAGTGCATAGTAAATAGGGCCACTCTGTGTGCTCCATGCCACCCTGGGCACTGGCTGTGGACAGGTGATCTCTTCTGAGAGACTGTCTGTCCCTGAAGGACGAAGACATTCAGAGATTGTGCAGAGAGGAGCATATTGTCACATTAGGGTGCAAGTCTGACACGTGGCTAGTTGGGGTAGCACTACATTGAGTCACACGGCTCAGAAACGCCCCCTTGCTTTCTAAGCTCCTTCTCAAAGAGGAGTCTAGGTGCAACTAGGCCCAGTCTTAGTCCCAGACTTGGTCAACAGTTTACATCTAAGGGATTATATGCGTAGCCACTTATCAGAGTTATTGTTTGCCTATTGTCAGAGTCCTCTCTGAGACGGTTTCACGAAGTTGAAAAGGTAACAGGTTTATTGAGGTGGTAGATGTAACAGATGCGGAATTTATTGTTGATAAATATGCTCGCTGTGTTAGTGCTAAAGATCATGTCAGTGGTTAACTGAGCTACCTTAACAATTCATCATCATGGTACTTTGTGGAGTACCATCCACAAAGCAACAAAGGCACAACTTGAAACCAAAAGAGGTGCCCCTGCTAACAGGGAAGAAGAATGAGTCAGACCCATCCATCCACCCAGGTCAACAAAGTTTCTTCTCTTAACAAAATGTTTGCAAGGGACTAGCTTTATACTCTTAACAGGTGGGACTGAGTCAGCGTTGTGTGCTGATAGGCATCTAACGCGGCTTGCTGTATTGTTAATTAAAGGGAGGGAGGGAAGGTTGAAGCCAGCATTCGGCACACAGGTGTGGTTGCTCTTTCAGCTTCACTGAGACAACACCGGGCTGTGAGGCCACCACCTTGCCCCAGGCGTCACTCAGTCGCTATGGTCTATGGTCGCTGGGCTTGTCCGAGTGTGAAACCACACACCTCCGTGTCTGTCTGGAGCTTTGGCCAGATAAGCAAGTTGCTCAGCTCTTGCCATTGTTTGAGCCCGGTGCAAGATAAGCGTGTAGATTAAATAATGTTCTTCCTTAGGTCAGACTCATAAATTCTCTCCTTACTTAGGTCAGTCTGTATTTCAACACAGCAAGCCTGGTAATTTTCTACACATACGTGTGCAAAGAAGGTATGAAGCTTGGACACAGACCAGTGACAGTTTTATTCTAATTTTTTCAAGAAAGTTGTACCAACTGACTGCTGTGAGTCTGAAGCAGGGAACTCTTCAGAGCAAGTCTGAAGGCTTTGCAGGTGGGATAGATGGCTAGGGCTACTGGGGTTTCCAAGCAGGTTGGTCGCCCTCCAAGTCTGTAACATGGAATGACAGCCTGAGCCAGGTGAGCTCTTCAGGAGCTCTGGAACATCCGTGTGTTGGATAGCACAACAGAGTTCAGGTGAAAAAGATGCCTTTGCAAGCCTAGTTTGACTTCATCTACAGCAATGACCTTAAGTTTGAGCTGCCGAGTATCAATCTTTTTGGGAATATTTAGCATTCTTGTAGCATTCTGCTCCAGTTGCATGCAATGGGTGTTTAGCTCTTTCACAAATGGTATCTCGAGTGATTTGAGTCAGGCAGCCACTTTGGTTTGTTTTCAGTGACTAGCCAAGTATCCTGGCATAGGAACTTTGTGGCATAGAGAGGGGTAGAACCAAAGGATGTATCCTGAGTTCCAGGGAAACCTGAAAACAAATTGTCAGACTACAGATGCCTATTCAATGAGTCCCATCCATCCTGGGCACAGAACAAGGCAAAGGCTCTGTATAAAAGAGAGGATGTGATTAGATCGTTAAGTGCAAAAGAAGAAGCGTAGCCACGCAGGCTTTAATCTGACTAGGGGAAATGGTTTTGTTGTAGATGTGGCTGTATGGAAGACCTCAGTGTTGGGTGACTTGCATTAATGCCATAGCCTTCGTTACTTGAGCAAGTTTACCATATTCCACTTCATACTCACAAACCCTCAACAACAAAATAAAGTCAGGATCCATCCTCAGATCAAAGTTTAATCATGTTCCTGCTGCCTTATCGCATTCTCTCTTTTTGCAATATGCATGTGGGATCACACAAAGTAGGCATGACCTGAAATACCAAGGCACTGCATATAACATAATGGTTGGTCAGGAAATTTACTCATTTTTAGTGTTCTGTAAGGTCTTTAAAATACCATCTATTTCCAAATCCTTACAGCATATTTGTGTATCTCTGCTTTTTAGAGAAACCCTGGCATTATGTTCATAAGGCACAGGAGTTAATCCACATTAATCATTAACTGACTCCAGAACAATGGCATGTGAATACAAATTCTTTATGGATATTAGGCCTCATTATTTTGTTCCCGTTGGAGTGGTGACCTCACCGTATAGGCTTGTATAGTCTTAGTGCTGTCTAACACCACGGAAATTGAGGTACTGGAGGTTTTTAAACATGGTTATCAGTTTCTGTGTGAATTAGTAGAGGTGTTTTTTTATATCACATGGTTTTGTAACACAAAATTTGCGACATGTCACTCTAATTCTTAAGTCAGAGGGCAGGCTCAGTAACGTACCCCAGAAAAAAGAAGCAACATCCATCTGTAGCTACACAGGGCTTTGTCTGGTGGTAGTGATCTCAGCAGAAAGATGACTTGTGTAGGCCGTCTTCACAACAGTGCAAGTGTAGCAATGTCAGTAAGACTCTGTAAGTACCATTGTTGGTCAGAATAAAATTAAAACTCTTCCCATTAATCAATTACTCCAGTAAAACTACCAGGATTAAAAGTTCAAAGAGGGGCAGAGAAGAAGGAATGGTCTGAAAATAAACTGAGGAGGAAGGAAAAATGGGGAAAATGAGTCAATGAGAATGAATCAGAGAGTTGTTTGACAGCTGATATAGGAGATGAGTGTCAAATAAATGCCTCTAAACTGCCCAGAGCCCACATTGGGGTCCAAATCAAAGTTTTGGACATTTTCCTTCAATGCACTCTCCACCCCAATCTGCCTCAGAGCCAGCTATCTACCCTCAGTCATCTAATTGCCCTTTAGCAGCCATAGGAAGTGACAAGAGGAAGGGGCATCCGAGGCTGTGGTTTCTGTGGCTCAGAAGATTAATTTCCCTTCATTTAAGGATTTGTCTTTTTTGAAGTCCTAAGAATGACTGCTCAAATATTCTTAATTGTGCGTCTGCTTGCCTGATGGGAAATGTGTAAGAGCATTTGGGGTCTGTGGCTTTGGTACATGGCAAATGGCAATTAACAGAACAAAATCTGCCTCTGGCAAATTAACCTTGCACAGATTCTAGAGGTTTTTTCCATCCCTTTTTATTTTTATTTGCTGTTGTGTTTTTATTTGCTGAAGCGCAGGAAATTGAGGTTATAATTTCAAAATATGTATGGGGTTGGAGTCCTTCTTTCCTGTCAGGTGCACGTATTTTCTAGCCCTCCTTTCCCACTTGTATTTGCCTAGGTATTGGCCTGCATCCTTTAGTGTGTATTGCCTCTGATGTCTGACTCATTATGGCAACAGAAGCGTTGATGCCAGGCCCAGAAGCAGTACTTAAAAACCTGCTCCTTCAAGCTCAAAGCTAACCCAGTTTGCGGCAAATGAAAGAAATGCAATCATTTGGCACCTTGTCCGTGCATCAGTTTTGAAACGTAGGACCTTTCTCCTCTGCTTTTCTGAGAGCCTTTTTCCATCTGACTAGGCTGTCATAAAGACCACTGACTCTAGGGTGTGGAGTTTAATTCTTTGGAAGGAAATGACTGGTTTATTGTGTTCTTTCTTGGGTTGCCAAGCCTCTTCCCCCACCTCACCTTTCAGTATATTTCTCAGAGTCTTATATTCAGGAATGAAGAGACTCTCAGATTTCAAAAGGGGAAAATCTTTCTTAGCCCTTGTTTGGGATGGAGGGGCACTGGATAGGGCAGTGGGAGAAGAGGAAGGCAGAATAGGACTTACAAACATGCAATCTGAAAATTCAAAACTGAAGGATCAGTGAATTCCCCCAAATATACTCCTTAAAAAATAATCACGTTTTTGTTTTCTTTCCTCATGCATTTTTTGGGAACATCTTGTGGTTATGAATACTTGAGGCTGGCAAGTCCTGGGCACTGTTGTACCCAAAACTTGCAATGACGTAGGCTGAAAGCGTGGGGGTTCCCCGACATGTGACTGAGGAGATTGGTGCTGGCAGACTGCCTGGTGCCATGGTGAGTGGAGCATCATGCCTGTTCCATGTCATACGCCAAGGTAAGGAGGTGGAAGGTCCCAAGGGGGCAGGCAGAGTTACACAAGAAATGGAAGGATTTGGAAAAGGATGGTGAGGAAAATCTTGTCCTTCTCACAAGCAGCAGCATTGTGATCATTTGTTTGCATTTCCCAGTAAGAACAACAGAGCAGCCAGGGATTCTCCCCATGCTGGGAGGTATGCATGGCTCAGAGAGGAAGGGAGTTTTCTCATTCCCTGCTTTGAAGCTGGCCAGCATGCAGTGTTCTTCTGCCTGTTTTCAGGGGATTGCAAAGGAGACAAGTAAAGCAGCAAGTGATAGTGGAAGACATGTACAGGGTAGTTTTACACATCAGCTCAGTGTATTTTCTGCCTTTCATCTTGTCCGTCCCCACAGGTAGAAATATAGCCTCTGCTCATTCCTGAAGTAAGAACAGGTGGTGAAGGAGAGGGCATGGGAGAAAGAGCAAGGTGATTTGGAGAGAGTGGAGGGCAGATAAGGAGAGGAAACATTTTCTGAGCTGGGACTGTTATGTAGTATTTGAGATAGCTGGGTGTGATGCACAAAGGAGAGGGGGAATATGGGGAGTTTCTTGTAGAAGAGCAGCAGCAGAAGGGAGAGTGCCAGACACAGGATGCTTATCAGCCATTTTTACCAGTGTGGGACCTGACTGCTGAAAGTGACATCAAAGGAGAAAAAACAGAGGGGGGCTCAGAGTAATTTCTTGCAATTCCATTTAATTGGAGTGAACAATGGGAAACTCATTGGTTCCATACCCCTTTGGGGGCTGCAAAACAGGAAAATCAAGAACCATTTGTGCGCCTTAAAACCAGACTTCCTGTTCACTTCTGGGGCAAAGCGACCCTGGCTGCAGACAGCCACACTCTCTGCAAGATGTGTGCCATTTGGCACCACTCTTTAGAGCCCTTATCAGTGTCCTGGGAGAAGTCATTTATTGCCACTGCAGGCACAGCAAATTTACTTTGACTTTTCTTGGGACACTAGGGGTTTGATCTGAGACAAGGTTGCTGGAGGTTTTGAGCAGAGTTGACCAGAGGCTGTAGCAATGCAGAGGGCGACAGCTTGCTATGGGGAAAAAAAATATCTGCACCTGAGCCCTAGGAAATGAGACTTGCTCCTGCTCCTCGTAAAGGGAGAGTCACTGCTGAGAGGGAAAGAGCCAGTTCCTGCCTCTTGCCAGCTGCGGGATGGAGGAAGCCTGGCTCTATGGCACCCTTCTTCTATCTCTGTCACATCTGCCCACCTCGCTTTTCTGTGTCAGATGTCCTCTGGCCCTGAAGCCCATCTACTACTGCCACATCACTCAGGCAGTAAAGTTCATATTCAGTGGTGCTATTGAGAAACCTTTCCCTGTGTGGGGCTCACAAATGCATCTGCACGTGTCTATGCATCATCAGGGCTATAGGAATGTTCCCATGGTGACTCTTTCCATCCACTGGGACAACTGATGGGAAGAAACTGCAGTCAGCCAGACCACAGCAAAATATTGGATGAATGGCACACAGTGTGAAAACAGGATGGCTTTAGGGCTGTAAAAGTTCAGATAATTGCCAACAGACTTATGGGACAGGCAGGGATTGTTGGAGTAAAAGACAGCCTGAACCAAAACAATTTCAGAACCACTTTGGATTAGTTTTGTGGTTCAGCACCAGTTCCCCACCTTCTCCTGTCATTCACCTTTATTCCACCTTCTCTTCCTTGGCTGACCTATAGCAGCCCTCAAGCCCCCACATCATGGTAGGACAGGGCTAGGACAGTGGTTCAAAAGGATCAAGAGAGGATGCTGTTGGAGACAATAGCCATCTGTTGATATGTGTTTCTGGTGTTTTTTTGTGGTGGTTTTTTTTTTTTTTTTCGGTGGTGGTAGTGGTGGGTTTTTTTGTTTGTTTGTTTTTTGGTTGACTGGTTGGTTTTGTGTGTGGGATTCTTTACTCAAGAGAAATGTCCATGGTGAATTTGTGTTTCCATCTGTTATGCCTTTGCAAGTCATTTGCGTCAAATCGGTTGTCGTGAGTCCAAGCTGAGCTCCCTGTGATACGGCTGGTTTTGCAATCATGTTGGGAGATTTTATGTAGAGTTCCTTCTCCCTCCTAGAAGATCTTCAGGAATGTGAGCTCTTTATCAACAGGGGAACATGAAGGTCTCACGTACATTATTATGGTACATCAGCAGTCTTGGCATCCTCACTGTTTACTGAGAACATCCTTTAAAAATAAAATAGTAAGCTGAATGACAGCTGACTGCACAGAGCAAGGAAGCTTCCTATTTCTCCCATGAGGAATCTAAGCCAAATTTGTGATGCAGATTATTCTACCGGAAAGTCTTTAACTCTTGTGCCCAGATTACTAACGTTTTCCCCCAAGGTGTATACATTTTGCAGAGAGCACAAACAGTGTGGCATAGATCACCATGAGGTCGCAGATGACTGCAAACAGCTGAGACTCAGTCCTCCTTTGCCCAGCCTATTTGCCAAGCCCTACTCTGTTGGCAGATTGCTGTATTAACCCAGAGCACAAGGACAGTCCTCATGGCAGGATGCAAAAGAAGAGGGGCAATGAGTGATCTTAGAGATTTTCTCTTTTCTTGCTCTTGGAGTGATTCTTGGAGTGCTGCTTTGTGGTAATTGGTAATTTCCACATGACAAATGTGTCTTCATTATCCAGTTGACTGTCGTCAAACTCATTATGCCAATACAATACAATTACTGCCCATTTCTGCAGACTGCTCTGTTGATTCAGTGACATTTTAGATATACTTGAGGGAGAAGATCCCCTTTAGCAGTGTGTAAATCTCTAGTGTCACCCAAATAGGAAGTTTTATTAGCTATTTTCATTTTAAGTTTTCTTATTAGTCTATTTTCAGCTTTATTATTTTTAATATTCAATTTTAAAACATATTCAAAGTTGTCAGACATTCACAACTTTTTGGTCATTTCATATCCTTTTGGCTAAGCAGAAGAAATAACTCTCTCCAAGGTTAAAATGGAAAGCAGACTCTTCATGTAGGCAAGTGTTACCTACTCTTAAAGTAGCTGTTTATTCATAAGAGCTTGTGTAGCTACTCTAGGGCCAGCATTTACCACCTTTGATTTGTGGATTTACTGATGAACTATATGGAGGAGACTAGCTTAATATTACCGTCAGATGTTTATGTTCAGACTATGATGAAAGATGTGTTGACTTTTCTGAAGTATTCAGAGAGTGAAAACTTCTCTTGCTGATTTATTTCAAAATTCTCCTGTTGACTAGCAGTTAAAGACATAAAAATGCCATAAGTGCACAGAATCAGACACTACTCTGATAAAATGTCCAAAAATATTGAATAGGTATTGGTTTTGATCTATTTGTTGTTTTAATAACAGTTACCCAGCTTAGATAAGGCCTCAGAGACTGGACATCCATGCAGAGAGCCTGCACAAAACCAGAACTTGTCAGCCCACCAGCTTGGTGGGCTTCCTGGAGGAGGGATGCCATGATGCCCTGTAAGAATTTTCTTCCTGTAGTGTTTCAGATGTGGCCAAAGCCAGGAAGCGGCAGGTGTGTTCAAGCAGATTTCCCATCCATGGGTGCTAATTAGAGCTGCTGACCTCAGTGGGGCATCAGAATTTTTCTGGTTTGTTCAGCAGCATGTGGGGTTCTCTCTGCCTGGTGCAAATAATGCCTTGCAGTGCTGGCCAAACTGACATCCAGAAGACAAACCCCTGTCCCTCCCTGTTTGGGATCTGACAAGCTCATTTGTAGGGATGAGTTAACAAATGACCTCTAGAACTCCCTTTAAAATAAAGTGCCCATCCTGAAAACAACTAATTAATCCACATACTTCAATCCCTTTAGCTTCTCAAACACAGCTCCTGTCATTCTGCATGTCCACTTTCCATTTGACTAAGATTCCTAAATACTTACATGTCATTACTTTCTGATAGGATAAAACTAACTCTTAGAGAATATTACTAAACATCTTAGTGTAATCCAAGCTGAACAAAAGAAAAGCTCTAAAATTTGGGAATTCCAGTGAAAATAGAACTAATTAAATGCCATATCTAGAGCTGGGCAGAATAATCCAATTGGAATTGCTGAAAATACAGTGAAACAGAAAGAGCTTTTGTTAGAAGAGTCCTAAAAGTGACATCTAGCTGGTTTTAGAGACAAATATGGTGGTACAGAACATGTAAAGTCCAGAAAGGCTGTCTTTTCCTTCACTCTTCTACCAGTGTGCCAGAAAGACCAAAGGTCAGGTTTTCAGAAGAACGCAGTGTTCACTAACTCTAATTTAATTATCTACATAAGTAACCACGCTTGCGAGTGGCTAAGCACTAAGCAGCTCCCATGGAAACCATATCAGGTGCAAGCCTGTTTAAAATTACAGCTGGTTTAAATGCCTATGCAGCAGTTTTGGAGTGTGGAGACTTCCCGAAAACCAAAGTGAAGTTACTGGTTCTGAGAACTAGGTGTGAATTTGTAAAGGTAATTCCTTGCGATTCTTTGATTCATCAAAACATATTCCCAAAGAGGGAGCAAAAAGGTTAGTGCAGAGTTTGGCTGGCGTGTTTTTGGGGGTTGGGTGGTTTTTTAATACAGGTATATAGGTGAAGAAATCGTGAGAGGAGGAGGTCAGTAACAAGCAGTGTTCAGAAGTCAATCTTAAAAATCGCAGGGATTTCTCACTTCTGAAATTACAGAACTGTGATTCTCCATCTGATTTCCAATTTTTTACAGAGCAGTCATCAGAGGTTTCAAACTTTTCTTCCAAACTCTGATTTTCTACATACAGAGGAGGAAACTCTAAAAACCCTATCATAAGACTGTGTGAATTGGCAACCCTGTTATTAAGATGTTACTGTCAAGGCCAAACTCATAGGAATGACCTTGGAATAAAGGCCCCATTATCTCTCACCAGCTCTTCAAGCTCTCCATCCCCCAAGAAACCCCACAATTGGAATAGGATGCTGGGCTGTTTGGAAAGAGATTAAATTGTTCACAGCTGCCCGGGAATTAACAAACTTCCTCTCCTTTATGTTGGAATGCAGCATATTTGCAAGCCAGGTGGAGGACGGCATGTGAGGTTCTTGTAGGACCTAGAGTTGGCATGAAGAGCAACATTTTCTGCACATATATCTGAGTTACCAGGGCTCAATAATAATTTTCTGGCAGATTACTCCTGCCCTACAGCAGGTTTGTGTGATCACTAAAGCCAGAATGAAAGCAATGGGTCTGGATTTCACACTTCATATCCTTCCACACTGAAGCTTTGATTTTAAAAACTGCTTTTTTCCTGTGATGCCGATCAGCAGGAGTGAGTCTGACAATGCGCAGGTAAACAGCTGAGGGAACTGCAGGGACAGTTCTGTAACAGGCGAGGTGACAGTCCCGTATCTTGGAGGAAATTGTTCCAAATAAGTTGATAAACCTTTGCCAAGATTGCTAATGGAGAGACTGTACACTGCAAAATGCGAATGCCGTCTCTTTTTGTCCAAGGCAAAAGAAAAGCTTATGGTCTTCTTGTGCTTATTTTTACAATGTTCATTGATCCTAAGAACCAGCACCTTTTCTAGCAAATAGCTACCTCCCTGTAATTAAATAATTCAGTCCATGAATGTGCAAAACTTCAGCTCCGAGGGTTTTCTGAATGATTTTTATTTATTTGACATCTTCAGTTCTGTGAAAAGGGAGTGAATTTTAACCTTAATCATTAAATAAGGAAAATTTGGATCGGGCAGAGCTTAATCTTTCATGGATACAAAAAGGCAAGGCTATTCAAAACAAGGTATACCTCAGGGATGGAAAAAAAGCATATTGCATCTAAGCATTCCCCAGAGTTGTAGGAGTAATTTTTTGGTGATGCAAAATGCTAACAAATTACTGATGCACGCCAGCTGTAAGATGGTATTTTTCATCTGCTTTAGAATCATCTGATACTAGGAAAACAAGAGAAGTATACTCAGTATAATTTTTCACTGAACTTTGTATGATTTCTTTGCTTTAAGAAGAATCATTTCATTTTTTTATTTTTATTTTTTCTAGGGTTTACCCTCTATAACTTAAAATACAGCTTTCTTTCATTCTTTCATTCCTCTATACATCGTTCCTTCCTTACTTCCTTCCTTTCTTTCCTTCTTCCTTGCTTTCTTTCTTTCTTTCTATCTTTCACCTTCTTCTACACCATGGCCATAGGCTTCAAACCTCAAATGAAAGCCCTGACAATACCCTGAAGACTTTGCCACAAGTTTTTATCTGAAATTACACAGTCATTCAATTTGTGAAAGTACTTTCGCATAAAGGGCCAGTCAAACTGAAATCAGTGTACCGCTAGTTCCGCTTATCCGATAATATTCGTAGAATCACAGAATCACAGAATGGTTGGGTTGGAAGGGACATCACCCAGTTCCACCCCCTGCCGTGGGCTGGCTGCCACCCACTGGATCAGGCTGCCCAGGCCCCACCCAGCCTGGCCTTGAGCACCTCCAGGGATGGGGCAGCCACAGCTTCTCTGTCCCAATTCTGTTCTACAACTTTCCTTCTTGATAAGAGTAAAATCACGGACTGATAGAGGATGTGGTGGGGGCTGGCGATAAACATGCTAGATTTTGTTATCCCTGTATTCTTCTAGGTGGTCTCCAAATTAAATGGGGGAGAATGAAGACAGGGGCTCAGGAACTGAGCAATTGGTTTTGATTGTAAGTTCCTGCTCCAGCAGCAGCGAGGTGGGCAGGGTGAAAGCCTGCGTGGGGCTCTGACACTTGTGGACAGGCGGGTGTCATGCTCTGCGAGGTTCGTTTGAACTCACTCCGTTCTAAAGTTGCTTGTGCGGGGTTTGTGTCAACCCAGCAGAGACAACTCAATCGAGGGAAGAAAATCCAAGTAGACAGGTCATTGGTACTGGGGTTTTTGCTACATAAATACCTGAAAAGGAATTTCCAAATCCACTGTGACACAGACATAATACTGGTGGAAAAGGGGAATAATCAGTTTATTTCAGTCAGTAAGTCAAAACAAAAGTATATTGACAGTGAATCCATGGTGTAAAGAGGCTCTAAAGCCACTCGCCGGCAGTGGGAGGAAGATTCCCTTTTCCAGGCTGTGCCGAAGGCCAGCTGCTGCCCTGTCCCTCGAGAACCCTGAGCCCTGAGAAAAGCCTGGTGTGAATGAGTGTGTTCTGAGTACGTCCCCAGCTCTGGCCTCACACAGGATCAGGGTGCTGAGCCCTACCTCGGGATGCACAGGGGCTCCAGCTCACTCCCTGGGGGTGGAGAAAATAAGACAAAGCAGAACTCACGCAGTACAGAAACAAGGTGGAAAGTGGATTTCTTCACAGTCTCAAAAGCAGCATTTTATTTTTGTTCGTTACATTGTGAGGGCTCAAGTTTTTCTTCCTTTTTTTCTTAAGGGAATGATTAAGAAATCTTCTCCTTAAGAAGCCTTGCTGCCGTATAACCATTCGCTCCTCGCTGCATTTATAGATTTCATCCAGCCTGGTTTGACTTCCAGCCTCAACTTTTAGTTCAAAACAAACTTTTATTGGAAGATTATGTATGGAAAATAGGATTTTGAGAAGTCCATATCCAATACAGCATTAATTTATGCTCCATTACATAGCACTAAAAACACTATAAAAAGCAAAAACCTGTACTCCCACAGACCTACAGCATCTACAAAGGAGGATTTGTGGTTTTGCAGGGATTTCTCTCTGGAGTTTTCTTTCCTGAGTCACTGGCTTGGTCCTTCCAAATCTCCTTCACCTCCATGTAGGGTTTATGGACCCAGCTGAGGAGGACTAAAAGCCAGCCTGCATTATCACCCAGGCGCAGAGAGCCATTTCCCTCTGCAGAGGATAAATATCATGTCCCCGACGTACTGGGCTGCTCAGTGTCAGCAGTTCCTACACACAACTGCTGGAGCCCCCACGCCAGCCAGGGCTGCGTTCCACAGCAGCTAATTTGTTTCCAGAGCCGTCATCACCACAGAAGCAAAGACAAACATAAACTCAAACACAGATAAATAATACATTAATATACCTCCTGGCAACCTACCCCCAGCACATATTAAAAGACCCTTAAAGCCTTCGTGCAGTGCAATGCAATTTACTACCTGACAGTCTTCAAGCTGTCTGACAACGCAGCCGCCCTGCATTTTTGGAAACATAAAATGCTCCAGCTGCTTGACACTGCAAATAACAACGATTCACAGAGTCTTGGCTTTTAATTTGCCAAGCGTGCTTCCTTGCAGAGATGATGACTCAGGTTTTTCTTCATTTTACTTGGAAAATGGAATGATCAGGAAATAACCTTTCTTCAGCGAGAAAAATATTGCTATTGTAAAAGAGGAGAAAAAAAAAAAAAAAAAAAAAAAAAAGTGAGTGTAAACCAGCAAATACCGGTGCAAAAAACTGTGAGAGCACTTCTGCAGCACGCTCCCAGCTCGCAGCGTGGAACTTGGTGAGGGGAGGCTTGGTGCTGCCTTCCCGTGTCACAGCGTGTCGGCAGGAGCCGCCGCTTTGATGTGCACAGCTAACACCTCACAATGTGACAATCTAATAGGTGAGATAGCGGTTGTGCTTTAAAATTCATTAGAACAGCTGCAACTTGGCTCTGATGGAGACATCATTGCTTTCCTAAATCAATATCTCCTTTGTTGAGTTAGGTAAAGCTGTTTCATTGCCGCACAGACAGGAGCCACTAATCTAAAAGAGAAAAAAAAAAATTAAAATAAAAGAGATTTAAAATCTATTATAGCACATTATATGGCAACATCAGCTGTCCCTAGTACTGAGAAGTAATGAAACAACTGAAATTATCATATGTGCAAGTAAAAGAATAAAAGAAAAATGCAGTAAAGAGCTTGAAGTGTCAGTTCTGAAATGCTAAAAAGGCTTATCTCAAAACCGAGTATTTCTGGGTGGGAGAAGGATTTCTAGGACATGCTTTTTCCCTGAGTGAATTTTCCAGGAGTCCCAGGCGTTATTTGCCTTCCAGTTCTGTGGTGTCAGTGTGGATTTCTCACACCAATTTCCACATAGCCTGCCTCCATGGGTGAAATAGCTTGTGTTTAGAAAACATATTAACACATTTAAAGAATACATTTATTGTATTTAAACTAACAGTAAAAGTATACCTGGAGAAAATGCTGTTCTCTTAAAATCATGCCATGTGGCCAGCCTTAGGGTTAACCAACAAGCTTTCTCTAAGCGTTGTTTTTTTAAAATGTTTTCTAGATGCCTAGACTGGATCCCAGGGAGCAGAGAGGTCTGGGGGATTTTCTTTGCTCCGTGGCTTTTGCGGGATGTTCCTAGAGAAACTCCATGAAATACCTGTCAAGAACACAAAGCCATGTAAAGGTGGATGTGAGTCGTTCGGGGGCTACAGGAGAAGTGGCGTGTACTGGTCTGAAGGAGAATAAGGCTGTGGGGTCTGATTGTCTGATGGTCTGATTGTCCACAGCTCTGTGCTTGCCAGGAGTGAGACCGGGGGCCAGGGGGAAGAGGAACATGAAAAAGAAGTGAGGAAAGGCCTGAAAGTATTTGGTAACACAACTACAAGCATTACCTGTATTGTAAACAAGCTGCCTCCAAGAAGAGGCTTTTTTGGCTTTGGTTTATAACCTGGAATGCTAATTCTGTTGCATATAAATCAACCTTCAAGTATATGAAAGGAAGGAAAGTCAAGTCTAGGGTTTCAACCCTAGTGGGGGCAGGTGCATTATTAGTACTCTGTGGGTAATTACATCTTCTTTGCTGACAGCAGTAATAAAACTTATCCTCATCGTGTGGACAGAGCTTACATTAGCATCAGCCTCAAGTCCTGAGTCACAGGGGGAAGGCTATCTATTTCCGCACGGGGCTCTCCGCAGGACAAAACTTTGATTAGTGACGTAGAGAGTGCCGTGGGTTTAGGTGCAATGTCAGAATGCCAGCCTCCATCAGACAACCTTGTGCAGCTCAGGCAGTTGTGGAATGCAGCTCGATTACCTGGAGTAGCTTGGAGCTGGAACAATAGGATTTGGGTTTCTGGAATGCAACTGACTGAATTTTACCTTCAGGAACACAGAGAGACAGATAGCTTACATGCCTCTGTGATTAACATACTCACATATACACATGCATACACACATACACACATAGGTTATGCAGGTATATACGTTATACGGGTGTCTTCCCAATTATGGTTGCCCGCAGCACCCTAAACACCTCGTTTGCAATTCTCTGAATTCCCCCTGGCTGTTGAGGTGCTCCCAATTGATGTGTGTAATATGGATGTTCCATATATATTTTCCCCCTCCAACCTCACTGCGAGTCCTTTATGTCCTTTATACTTACTCCTAGTATCCTTGGCTCCATATTCATCTCCAAGTCTGTCAACACAGTTCACCTCCTGTAATCAGGAAATGGTGATTAAATGAACATCCAAGTACAGAAGCTGTCAACCTGGTGTTCATCTTTTTTTTAAAGTTAGGGAGAAAAAAAAAATAGTTCAATTACCTTTTGCACTCATGTGGCTCTGAAAACCTCTTGGAAAAAAAGATGAAGATGGAAATGGAAAAGAAAAAAAAAAAAAAGGAAGAAGAGGATAAGAGAAAAGGGAAAAGGGGAAAAAAAGAGAGAGAGAAAAGAGAAAAAAGGGAAAAGGGGAAAGAAGAAAAAGGGAAAAAGAGGAAGGGAAAGAGGAAAAAAAAATAAAAGGAAAGGGGAAAAATAAAGAGACAAAACGAGAAAAATGGAGCTTCATCTGTTCTATGACCTTAGCACAGAATCAAGTTCGAAGGTCAACGCCAGTTGTGTCATTTTTAGCATTTACTGGAACAATAAAGGAAACAGAAGATCTCCTTAGAAAATGTGTGTGCCACAATCCCTGCTGTTCTGCGTCTGCTGGGGTGGGTTGTTACAGCTCCTTACAGGATCTTGTTTGGGACATAGAACCATGCAACCTTAGGATCGTAGAATCGTAGAATGGTTTGGCATGGAAGGGACCTTAAAGACCATCTAGTTCCAGCCCCCTGCCGTTTAGGTTCCGACGGTCTTTCTGCTTGGCAGCTCTCTGTATCGGCATCTGGTCCACCTCACTGGGAGGTCTCGGAGACTTTGACTCCGTGTTGGGTGACAGGGAAAAAAA
>VXAV01007172.1:46977-145534 GCA_013399715.1 Alectura lathami | reverse complement strand
TAAATAATATAAATATATTTAAATAATACACATACATATATTAATTAATGTATAGTAGATTAGATTTCACAAGGCCCGTGCCCACAGTTTTGCTAAATAATAAAGCAAAGCAAGCAGGAGCTCCTTCAGTGCCATGGTCTGAGCAGTGACTGTGGAGCCCTGCCCTGGGGACATGGGTGGCTCCCTGAGCATGTTGCATATAAACAGGTACTCAAAGGAAAAACTGAAAGGTTTTCATTTTTTTTTTTCCCCCCTCTATTCTTTATAAAAACCAAAAAGCTCCAAAGCAAGCCCCCAGTCTCAAAACTTTTTATTCTCTTTAATGGCAGTGGTCTGAAATAGCTGTTATCTGAGTGGAGGAGGAGAGCACAGATGAGCCCTCCAACCTATCTGGAAGTCAGCAGGCAGGGTTAAATAAATGGGCCAGCTGGGCTTTGGGGCTAGGACACAGGAATTTGGGAGGAAGGAAGAGATCTGGAAAAACATTGAAACGGAATAAAGAGGAGAAGCAAAGCAGGGTGAGAAACCATTACCAACCACCTTGTTACAGAACGTAAGGTGTGAGCTGGATTCATTTCTATATGCCAGCACACTTCTGCTGGGTCAGTTTGGTGGGTTAAAGGGATGGGGAATAATGCCTCTGTTTGAACTGGGGCTGGAATTAGAGGAGGAAATTAGGATTAAAAAATTCCTCTTTCCTAATACTAAGTAACACATGTAGAAGACATTGAAGTGAGATATGATCAATGAAAAGAGAGCCAGGGGAGTGGCAAAGAAGAATCATGTGTTTTATTTGAAGTAGAAGCGCTAGAGGAAAATGTAGGACTAGGGTAGAGGGGGAAAGGTCTTGATTTTTCTTCAGCTTCGAAATCAGTTAGAAGAAACTGAGTATGACTTAATTTAAGTATATTGTATTCTTGCCTCTTACGGAAATTAGAACCTTACGGGTTTTTTTTGTTGTTGTTTGTTTGTTTGTTTGTTTCTTTTCATAACCTTAAAAATGTGACATTTAAACCAGTGATTGCCTATGGAGTTTTGTTTCAGAGTAAGTGCTGGTTCTTGTGTGTGCATCCCAGAAGAGATCCACTGTCAGCACTGTGGTAAAGCAGCATATAGGCATTGTGCTTGGTTTTATTCCTAGTGGTTAATAAACTAGTTTGCTCAAGCTGCTTGAAATATTGCTTGTAAAGTGAAGTGTCCAGATGAATTTCTCATTCCCATCTTATTAAAACTCCGTGAGGAAGTTGGGAAAGCATGGTTTTGAGCAAAGTGCTGTATTGACTGGTGATCTACCCCATTAATCTTTAAGCTACTTCATAAAATTCCTCAGAGAACTCCAGTGGGTTCCTGCTTCCAAAGAACACCTTATCCCATCCCGATGCCACGTGGGGTCCTGTGGCACTGCAACGGGGTGGGAGCACGCACGGGTCTTTGCAGGGACGGGAGGACAGTAGGCAGTGTGTTGGTTGGGTGCTTGGTTCTCCTGTGCTTATGTGGCTCCTGGTTTACTAGGGAAATGCTAGCAATGTTAAATCACTGCGATGAATGGCTGTCTGCATCCGAAATTACTTGTGTATGCTGCTCTGTTCTGTATGTTAATGCCTGTGTTCTCATTGTGCAGTCAGTTCGTGTTATAGATCACAACTTTAAGAGCTTCAGTGGTGTGCTTAATCAAAACTCTTTGGTTTTGCCCCTCAAGAAACAAATGCAGGGTGCTAGCTCCGAGAAGGCAGGAATTTCTTGTTTCTGGTGGTGGATGGCTGAATGCTAGCTTTCAGCAAATAATTCTTTAGAAGTAGTTAAGCTGCTGTCATCCTGCAGTCCATTTTTCATAAACCTATTTTAAACTTTTATATAGTCTCTTTTCAGATCTCTCTTCTATCAAGTTCCTGCCTGTGCATTTCAATGAGTGGAAGACCTCAGATTGGTATTTTCAGCATCTGTTTCCGCACTTTATATATGTAACTATAACAAAATACATGATCATGCACTCTATTATGAACTTATTCAAAGAGAGGTGTTTGTCTGCTCTGCTTATGGTTAGCTGCGGCAGGCAGATGCTTTGAGCGCTGCTACAAATCAGCCGTATTGTTTCAGAGGCACTGCTGAATGTGCTATTTTTGTCTTGCCATGAGAATAAAAGCTTTGTGTTTTGCTGAGAGGAAAACGAAGCCCACAAGAAGTGACCGCCACAACACAGAGCCTCCATAAAGCCTCCCTGGGGCCAGTGGGACCATCCCATGAGCGTGAGGTTGTGGTTCAGGAGATGGAGATGGAAGTGCTGGAGGTGGCTGAGAAAGCTGATAAGAGATGGTAATCAGGACCACCAGCAATCTTAGCCCAGAGCAAGGTGGGGAAGGAAGTCATCCATAGTAATGGGAAGCCATTAGCCATTCTCTGCCCTGGTGAGGCCCCACCTGGAGCACTGTGTCCAGGCCTGGGGCCTTCAGCAGAGGGAAGAAGTGGAGCTGTTGGAGCGGGTACAGAGGAGGCCACAAAGACACTCAGAGGGCCAGAGGTACTCTTCTATGCAGAAAGGCTGAGGGACCTGGGGTTGTTCAGCCTGGAGAAGAGAAGGCTCCAGGGAGACCTCATTGTGGCCTTCCAGTACTTAAAGGGAGCTTATAAACAGGAAGGAGACTGATTTTTTATTTATTTATTTTTTTTTACATGGTCTGACAGTGATAAAACTGGTAGGAATGGTTTTAAACTGAAATACAGGAGATTTAGGTTAGATGTTAGGAGGCAATTCTTTACACAGAGGGCGGTGAGGCCCTGGCACAGGCTGTCCAGAGAGGCTGTGGCTGCCCCATCCCTGGAGGCGTTCAAGGCCAGGCTGGATGGGCCCTGGCAGCCTGATCCGGTGGGTGGCAGCCAGCCCACGGCAGAGGGGTTGGGGCTGGGTGAGGTCCCTTCCAACCCAAGTCGTTCTATGACTCTTAAAGCAGGCTTTTTGTGACATACATGAAAGGTAGCAGTCTCAGCCTGGATCCTAGTGGACGAGTGTCCTGCCAGTGGAGGAGGCCGTCGTGACTGACAGTAACTGTCACTGTTGCTGGCAGCGAGGCGGGGAGCATGAGCTGCCTCCGTCCCCAGCAGCGAGCTCCCCCTGGGCTGAGCAGGCTGGTGGCTCTGCCCGCACTGTGCTGCTGTCGGGGTGGTCTGCTGGGCAAGATGTCAGCCAAAAGCAGCACAATCCTGCACCAATATAAGTGGAAAAACAAGACTAATGGCCAAATCCTTTGTCTTTGTTGCTTTCACTTGTTGTGAAAAATAGCTGTTTGCTTTTCCATCCTCCTGGCTTTACCATCTCCTTAATATAACTGCTCTGACTTTTACTGATGGCTTCTTGTGCCTAATCATTTCTTAATGAAGCAGTGGTCTATACTTTATTCTGTCCTGCATGGGCTTCTTTTTGTCACTCATTCCTGTTTTCCCTCCACTCTGTTTCCACTCCAGGCAAAAATTATTTCCAGCTGAGAAGGGCTGGATGCGTGTTGTTCCACAGCAGTTGTAAATGGCCGCACGGTTTTGCATGCAAACAACAGAACACATTTCCCCCCTGTGCACACTCCCTTATCTCACCTCAAGTGCACAAAGGGGAGGTCATCTGGGGGCGGACCCTGGGGCTGGCTGTCCCTGTGCCCCGTTCCCAGACCAGTGGCCAGGAGCAGGTGTCTGTAAAGAGTAGGAAATGGACAAGAGGGGATGCTTGTGGTGGCCTCAGGTGCTTTTCATGTGGGTGCAGTAAAAACAGCAGTTCCCCTCTGAGGTGTAAGTGACATTCATAATTAAAGACCAGATATTAACACGGTAGCATGGGGTCTGTGGGATGAATGGACCCCTTTGCGTTTTCTTCTCAATCTGTTTTGATGGGAATGTTGATTACAGACAAGGTAAACTTGTTTGTGCTTTATTCATTAATAACAAACATAAACTGCCCTGCCTCCCCTCCCGACAGGCAAGACACTTGAGGAGAAGCCAGGCAATTAAAGCACTTAAGGCAGTAATTACAGTCAAATATACAACAAAAATAAAATCACTGCACAGGGTTTCTTTTTTGTGCTTGGTTTTGTTCTCTCCGTTTATTAAACCACAACTCCTGCCTCACGACTGAACAGGAATGTCTCAGTCGGTGGTACCAAAGCGTGCGACAAGCTTGCTTTGGCTCAGCTTGTAGCAGCCTCCTCAATGATCTTATGGCAAATTCTTCACAGCTCTGAAACTGTGTTTTTTAGATATGTTGTGCTCAGTATATAGGGCTGGCAAGTCCCTGACTCTCAGCAGAGGTGTGATACCAGCAGTCTCCTGAAACTTTTCCTTTCTCGCTCTTCTGATTCTTGTTGTACACAGCAGAGCATTCCTCAGGTTGCTGTGATGCTTGGGAGGGGAAGGCTGAATTAGGCTGAGTCACTTCACTCAGACTTGGCTTCAAGTATTCAAATTATCTGGTGCATTTTAAAATTCAGAAATAAGTGTCCACAAGTCTGACTTGCTGTGAAGCTATTTAAAGAGCTAGCGTACTGCAGCATTACCTTGTGTGTGCACCAGCTCAACATATTTCAAGTGAAATTCTTAGTGACTTCGGTGTTCCAGATAAAGTGCACTTTAAAAAGAAAGAAACTTAGCTGTAATGAGATCCAGCTGGTGTACATAAACCTTTCACATTACATTACATAATTAAGTTGGTAAGTAACGTATGGGGAAAAGATCCTGTTGCTTATTCTTTTGTACTGGCGTTTTACAAGGCTATATAAATACTGTAAGTATTTAATGGGGGAAAAGCAGGATTAAAAGCAAACAGCAGAAGACGGATGGCACAACAATGTCATAAAACAAATGAGCAATATTACCCTTGTGGTATTTAGTATTAAATAACTGAATTGTGATGGTGTGCTGTACATTGAAATCGCTCTCATAAGATGATTTTCTAATTGATCGGTTTGGTTAACGTGATTGCTTTAAAGGTAAATTGGTTTATGCTGAACAATACCAGAGCACGGATTCCCTCTGGTTTTGGCCAGCCTTTTTTATTCAGTGAAAGCTACACCGCTGTGGTATTCAAAGCAGGGTACGAGCTCCTGGGCTCCTTACCATAACTTAACAACCTGGTCTGCTTTTAACAAACTGTAATTACAGAAACATAAACTACATCTTCATTTATTTCGGCTGTAGAGCATGGGAGAGGAATGTGGGAAGGAATTCTTTGTACCGCTGTGAATTTAGTTGCCTACCTTGCAGTTGTTTCATAAACATCCTCGAAAGCTTCTGAAAATACTGAATGTGGAATGTGCCAAAAATGGTTAAAACGCTAGACTCTGTCCTCTGGCAGACAAGCCCTGGCAGATCTTAGCTTGCTGCTGCTGCCCTCGGCTGCCCTCCTTCTTTGCAGGAGGCTTTTGCTCCCTTGCAGAGTCAGCAAAAGGTACCAGGACTTCAGCAGCAGCACTGAGCCCTGGTCAACGGATTATGGGGGGCTGTTGTCCTTGGCCACAGGCACTGTGCTGCCCGGTCCGTGATGGGGCACGCACAAGGCACAGGCGTGTGGTCGGCTCTGCCAGCTGCCCCGGGCTGGTGGCCCTGGGGAGAGGAGTGGTGCGAAGGAGCAGCCCCAAATTGCACAGCTGCTTGCTGAGTGATGGTGAGTCGGAGCCCTCAGCTATCCTCATTTAAAAAGGGTGGTCAGGCATGTATCATAGCGTATTTAAAGCTTAGGCTGTTGCTCTGGTGAAGAGTGTAATTTAACGTAATTGCCCTTTTTAATAATGACCCGATCTATTTGAGATGTCTCAATACCCGTTACCCAGTTAAAATGGTAGCTTAATTTGGAGCTGCTGCTACGGGTGTGGGCATGCTGACCTTGAGCTGCTTGGGCTGGGCGCTGCGGTGTGATGCTGTAAGGCTACATAGCGCTCGGGCTGCCGGCCACAGAGAGTTTTGAACTGAACAGAAACTTTCACTGACTTACATGAGAGTTATTCAATGAGAGGTGAAAGGAGCACTCAGGATATAAGTGAATACAAATATCTTCTGGTTTTGTGGGTTTGTAAGTTCCCATAAATCAGTCAGCGAGTTCCCAGGCGTTGTGACAATCGCACGTCCCATGCTCTGGCATTGCAGCTGCTACAAAGCCCTTGTGCAGGCTGCAGTCAGCCCGTAAGGAGCAGCAAGGCAGATGAGTGGCATTTGAAAAACAGGGTGCTGTCTTGCAGTTTTCTGACTTGTTGTTTTGCAGACTGTCAGTGCATCCATAGACTTTTAGCATCGCTCTCCCTCTCCTCCATGTCCCCCACCTTGCTGCTTAATCAAGCAATGAAAATCCATAGTGGGACTTTGTGGCAAAAATGAGCAGAAAACTTTTACGGGTTTGTTTGAAAGGATTTCATGGAATTGTAGAATGGCTTGGGTTGGAAGGGACCTTAAAGACCATCTAGTTCCAACCCCCTGCTGTGGGCAGGCACTAGATCAAATGGCTCAGTGTTTTGTGCTGCTTGCTTCTAAGGAAATGCTCGTGTTAATGAGTATTTATGGTGAGGCATGGAAAAGCAGTTGGTTAAAAGTCAAAGTCAGACAGTGTGCAGAAAGTGTCCCCACTTTCCTCTGGCTGCTGCAGGGGACTCAGGTCCCCACGGGACAGCAAAGTCAGTCCTGTGGCTTCCCGGCCTGCCCAGTGGGATCCCTGTCCAAGGACCTGGCCTGACCCTGCTTGGCTGGAGACTGGGAGGATCGCGGTGCAAACAAGAGGCACTTTGTTCTGCATCGTGGATGCACTCTGATTAAACCCCGTAGTCATGAGGCTGGACTTAGTGGTGTGCTCTCGCTCTTTTGCATTGCACAACAGCACAAACACCCGTCGAGCTAGCAGATTTGATCCATGTTCTCTGAGGACTGTGAAATTCTGGTTGTGTATAAATTTGCTGGCTGAATTTGAGGCATAATTTATGAAGGGTGCTTTGCCTCTTGTAGCAAGCATGACTTCCCTTTCTACAGGACTGGAAGGCGAATGTTGTCTGCAAAGTAACTTCTTTAGTGTGCTATCCTTAACGTGGTTTTGGTACATCTTCCCTGCTGCATGCTTGTTTGCTGAAGTTGTTTAACTGAAATGCGGAATAACTGTGTTTTCCTTAGCATTTGGGCCTAATGCTGGCTTACAAGAAATGCAGAACAAGGCATGCATTTGTTTTGCACTGTTCAGGAGCTTTCTGAAATACTCAGAAGTGAGCAGTGGTTCTTATTTTTGTTCCATTTCCGCTATCTGCTGTTATAAGTGCACTTTCTCTTACTAATCTGCTGCCTGAAATACTCTTTGTTCAGGAAAGCAAGTCTATTTCTGTTGTAATCAGGGCTAAGAATTCAGCTGCAGGGTCACTCTGGCACTGCAGAGTTCACTGACCACGTTTTGCTGCTGGCAGTCCTAGCTTTGGCCCCTTTACACAGATCAATGCCAGGCTAACCCCATTTATTGCTCCTACTGAATCAAAGCTCTGCTGCTCCTATTTAGTTTAGCTCAAAATAGACATAATGCAAACAAGCGTCAGCATGGCAAAAGAGCTGGAAGAAGGGGAGGAGGAAAAAAGGCATGCAGTTGTTTGGGTCTTGGTTGGTTGTTTTTTTGAATTGAAGGTACCAAATTGTGACAGGCTTCAGATGGGAGGAATTAGTTCGCACCGGATTGTTAGACCCTTTATAAAAAACAATAGTCAGCATTGATTCTAATCTGCACCTTAGAGTTTATTTGGTTATCTGTCTGTCTTCAGCTTCCTTTTTATGTTTACAAACCTTTTCTGATATCCCTGCTACTCCTTCAGCTTAGGCGTGTATTCTAATTTCTTGCGGTTTCCACAGTCCCAGTGGTGTCTCTCCCAGTTTGCTTCCACTTGGCCTCACCAGCTGAGCCCTATCCTTACTGCTGGGTACCCACCACCAGATACTTCTGTTTCAGTCTCCTGGAAACTTCCAGACTTGTGTGTGGTCAGGTGGAACTGCTTGGCAGGAGTGCCGTTCTTGGTGAAGCCACCAGGTGCTGAGCCCTTTGTAAGGTCCGTCACAGTGAGGT
Organism: Alectura lathami; assembly: GCA_013399715.1. Classification (NCBI taxonomy): domain Eukaryota; kingdom Metazoa; phylum Chordata; class Aves; order Galliformes; family Megapodiidae; genus Alectura; species Alectura lathami. Next base: position 137,478 of record VXAV01007172.1, on the reverse strand, counting down.
GGGTTACAAGGATTTGTTAAAGGGAGTGGGGCAGGTAGGATGGCAGTGAGTGAGTGGATGTCACACCTCATGAGTGCAATATAATGTTTTTCTGTAGCTGTGGCACACCTCAGTCTGAGAAAATGTCAGAATCCTGAGGACGTTACTTGGAGCTGAGATGACAGGACCTTTACGATGTGGTTGGCATCCCGCCACTGTTTCCAGCTAGGACTGGATTTATAAATTCCACTGCCACACCTCATTCCACACGGCTTTCAAATATGTGGAGTAAGGCACACGCATACCCTCACCGTTTGTTGTCTCCTGGGCTGCAGCCCTGTTCCCTCTGCAAGGCAGCATGGGTGGAAATCCCAAGATTTAGTGCTTCTGCTGAAACAAGAAGCAATCTTGTCCTTCCACTCCACCCCCTTCCCCTAATTCATCCCCTTCATTTCTTCAGCTCCAGGGCACTGTTCAGCAGAAATCAAGTGCTTGGCGTGGGTATGACTGTAATGGGATTTAAGATGACAGTCGTGAGACAGATCCATAATTTAGGAATTGTTGAAGTTAATTTCTGCTCCCCTCTGCTAGGTGATCATCACAGGACTTCTGAAACTTTTCCTGTTTGTTCCAAATGCTCTTACTTTTGTCATTACAATGCAGCTCTTCCTGAAGGCAAGCTTTTGTTCCGTAGGGGAGACCAAAGCCTGACAACTTAAATGTTGTTTGTGTTTCACCACCCTTCTCCACACTCTTGTAGATGACAACCCACCTCTGCCAGCCTACACTTTTCTTTTCTGGCAGGGCTCTGTTGCCCCAACAGGGGAAGCTTTGTCTCCCCTCTCCCACTCCCAGGACATGTTTGGCCTCTCTGTGGCCTCCTGTTCGCACCTCTTGGAGGCCCTGCAGCCTGCCTGTTTCCTCCTCACCATTCCAGGATGGAGCTGCAGGTGTCCTGCACCGTGTCGCTGGACACAATATGAGCAGCACAGCAAACCCTAGGCTTTCTGGCCTTCCCCCAGAACTTACCCATTTCCAGAGAAAGTCCTTTGCGGGATTATCTTCCAGACTTTATCTGGAACTGTTCTTTCAAAGCCTGGAGATGTGTCACTGTGCAATTGTTCCTTCACAACCTGTCAGGTCTTCCTCTTGTGATGCTTCCTTCCTTCCACTTTTCATGTGGAAAGCCATTAGAAGCTGGTGGCTTTGTTTTGATTTTGTTCACACAAAAGCAGTACTTTTGTGAGTAAGAGTTCTTGCCCCTGATTCCTACAGGGGTGAGGATGTATCCTCTGTCCTGTGCACTCAGTGTTGGCAGCCCGCTGCCGAAGCCAGGTGTAGTTCAGAGTGGTCCTGAACTGTTTGCAGAGGATGAATTCCCTTGTTGACATGGCCTTACTGGTTCCTACCAGTGGTTATTACCATTCAAGATATTCATTTGATTTATTTTCTGTAGCTTGAGTTAGGTGATGTCTTCACCCTAGACCAATAAATGATTTCTTCAAGTATTGTTTTGAATTAGGATAATTTCATGTTAAGCTTACTGCCTCATCAGTGGTTGAGTTAGGCTAACCTTCTGGCAGAAGAAGAGCCCAGTTACAGAATAACCTTCCAAAAAGAGAAATCTTGTACCTGAACGTTTACTACGTAGTGGTTGATCCAACTCTGGCAGTGGCAGTGCATGTCCTGTCCTTAGATTGTCTGATGTAGCTTCTCTGTTTTAAAAATGAAGCAACTTTGTGAATGATAAGCTTGGCTCTCATTTTCTTGATGAAGCTGCCTGTTGTCCTTTTTACTTTGAGCTGTCCCAGAATCATCTCATTTGGTTGTCATTCTTCTGTATTGACTTCTATGTCATAAGACAGCTGTCTTTAGCATGAGTTTGCTAGTATGACTATATTTTTTGCTTGTAAATTTTCTTAAAATGTGTGTTGTATGTTGGAGATGATACAAGCCGATAGCTAGAGAAAGTAAGCCAGGCATTTCTTGTTGAGTGACAGATGTGGTCTTTAATGCTTCTTTAGACATTTTCAATTTGTTTTGTTGTCCAAGCACTGGCACTTTGTATGTTTAGTAATAACCAAATCATAAAACCAGACTCATAAACAGACCATGGAAAGGTGATGTATATTATATGAGATTTTCCCTGATATTCCAAGGATGTGTGTGGTCTGTTGTGTTACTGGATCAAGGAGAAGCCTTTAAATATGAAACCAAGAGTTTGCTGAGCTAGTTAGCAGAGGTCATTTTGTCTAAAGCTAGTTAGCAAGCTGCTGCTTCATGAAGTTGGCGGTAGTGATGATGGCTTCTGTTAGCATATAGCTCATGGTTATATAGATTCATGGTTAATCNTAAAAAAAAAAAAAAAAAAAAAGTTAAAATAAGCTGCCAGATGAGTGTTTTTATCATGTGAGTTGCATCAGCTACTTGCAGAAATCCCTACAGGACTGAAAACAATAATAATCAAAATTGTGTTTCTTAGCCTTGGATCCAAAAGTATCTTTTACACATAATGGAATCAAATGAACCAAATCTGAAGTATGCTTTGTTCCTATGCCATATGGTCGCCGTTTTGCCAAGCACGCTCCTCGACTCCCAGAGCAACATCCTGTGTTCTCCTTTCCTCAAATCCTGCCCTTCACACTGCCCAAAAAAGTTGCTGCTTGACCTGATTGTTGTTTGCATACCATTCCGTTTCTCCCTTCATCCCTAAGTGTTCTCTCAGTGTTTAAGAAAACCTCAGAAGGCAGAGAAGAGGTAAAAACAAACTAAAAATTACTGAATTAAGGAGTCTTTTGAATTTAATACAGGCCTTCAGCCCTTTCCCACCAGCTGCCCCAAAACATACCTACTCCTCTAAGGGCTTGAACATCCTAAGAGCACTAGATTTTTGGTATGGCGCAGGGGTAGGAAAGTTTCTGAGTAGCAGAGGGTTGTCAGCTCAGCTCTCGTACACAGAGTGGTGCATGCATAGCCTGCTTGGAGAGCTTGGGATGCCTCAACCATCTTCTGCGTGTCTTCAGCATGATCCTGGTTCCTCTCCCAGCAGCTGTGTGTTGTTACGCCGCCTGTCCCGAGGTATTAAGTAACCTACGCACATTTTGAAATAGCTAATGATAAATAAGGTGATTTCTCTCATGATAGTGCTTGGACTTTTTCATTCTCCTGCTTATTATGAAATATGTAGGCTGATAATTTTAATGAGATTTACAAGAGGAGAGAGAAACTTCTAGCCAGCTCTGGAAATGCACAGGATCATTTTAGAGCCAAGTAAACTCTCCTTATTGCAGTTGGCATTAACCAGGACTCCAAGAAGCCTGTCGTTTCAGTAAGTTCAATCTTCATCATTTCCTTGCACTGTCCTCCCCCTCTTGGTGGTCTCTGTCCCTCTGGCAGGTTTTCAGTAGAGCGTCATTTTTTGCGATGGCACCACTGCTTTGCTTAGGTCAGCGTTGGGAGGGGAAGTGGGCGGGAGAGAAGAGGGAAACCCCGCAACAGTGCAGGGCTCCTTAAAGCCTGTCCTTTTTGGCTATAGTGTTGCGCTGCATCCATCCTGGTGTGAGGGATGTATAATTTAAGATTGCAATTTTCTATGGTATTTCTAATTCTGAACCAAACTGAGCTGTAACTGTCGAACTTGCAGCTTTGTTTACATCTTAATTGTAAATAAGATAATTACAAAGGTATGGTTTTAAAGCCCTTTTGCATCTTTTTTCATTAGTGAGGTTATAGATGAAGCTATCTGTCTGTTATATTGTCTAATCTCATAATAACTAAGTGGACACAATGTCTTCAAAATTATGATTCAGGCTGAGAATATTTTATTATTGGTTGCCGCAAGAAACATCTGGAGAGTGCTTAGAGCTCAAATATGTTACAGCATTTCATAGATACAGTTTTATTGGATCTTTAGAATTTGTCCCTTTCCCTTTCATCCAGCAAGAAGGGCTATCAGAGGCTTTTTTTTTTTTTTTTAAGGTGATTCCAGATATAAAATTCTTCAGGCTATCTAAAGGTGGTTCTTTTTGTTGGCTGCTTGTTCACTCTGAAGTGTAGATAATGTTCTGTTGATATGTTCAAAAATGCATCTTCTCCAGATGGGTCAGTATTATCTCTTTCTGCTCCTAGGCAAATTAATAAAACAAATTTTAAAAGTGCAAAGGAAAGCAGGCGGCTGGCTGATTCAAAGGGAGAGGCTATGTTTTTCATCACCACCCTTTCAAAGCCTCTCTGAATCAAAAGAACCATTGGATTGCGAAGGCAAGACCTATGCCACACCAGAAGCTCCCAGTTCAGCAATTTTCCCAGGGTAAAATTATAACTCATGTTTCCTCAGCACAGGCTGTAACTGGCAGCGTTCCTTCTACTTCTAAGGGTGAAATTGCTGGGGGGAGAACAGACATCTAATGTGCCTCTGGAAGTTTTACAATGGGTGTTAGCCTGGCTTTGTGAAAAGGGAGACGTTCCTCTGGAACATACCCAAGGGCAGGTGCTATTCAAACTGTAGTATAAATTAAATAAGGCAGTGTGGGCTTATTTCTGTTGGGGTTGTGAGTCAAATTTGCAGAAAATGCCCATTTCTCAAATTCTGACAGTTAATGACAATCTTCCAGTTATCCCACTGTAGTCTGCATTTTTGTGTCTTTAAAATCTTCAGATATGACTGCAATTCAAGATGTTAATCTTTATTCATGTACCGCTGATAGAATCTTAACTTGCAAACAAAACAGATGGATTTTAGCACTGCTTGTTTTTTGGTGTTGCTTCTCACTGAAGGATTATTGGACGAATTGCAAGCTCAGTACAAGAAGAATGTAGCCAGTTGCTTTTTCTCCCTGCTCAAATTTTGACACCATCTTTGAGTTGTTTAACTTTGCCTTCAAATGTACCAACATGGTCCTGGCAAACAGAAGCTCTTTCCTTTTAAAACCAGGAGGGAGTGTTGTGTGTTTTTGTTTTTTTTCCTCTTATGTTTTCCTTATGTAAGGACTCTTACAAAATATGCACACAGTGCCTTCTTGAAGTGGATGAAGGGCTTCTCACTTGAGTGAGAAGTCTGACAGAAATTATGCTATTCATGTAACCATCTAACCTGTGGGGTGTCCGTCTGGGAGGAGTGGATTACAGATCCTCTTGTTCAGAGCTTCCCTGCCCTATCCCACCTCCGTTCCTGGTCCACATACTGTGCAGGGCTGAGATGGCTGTGGTATGGCTATTGGCACAGCACGAGCTGTTGGCTGCTCCATGCCAGGCTAGTCCCGGTCTAGGGACAGCTGCCCAGGCGGCCGCTTCTTCCAGGTGGGAGGTGCGGGCTCTGGTAAGTCCCAGGGCAGGCATCTTGGCTGCAAGATGCCGCACCTCATGCAGCAGGGATCTGTTGGCAATGTAGTAGTACCTGGCAGAGTCCACTTTGTATCTGTGAGAGCAAAGGTGTGAGAGAAGGTGACTGAGGTGCCTGGCTGTGTATCTCTTCAAGAATTTGGGGCTGGGCATGTGTGGTTAGAGGAGGCGCAGGCTGGGGAAGGGCTCTTCCTTTTGGTCACTCCTGAATCTTACTGCCAGTTTGAGTAGAAGTCAGTGCAGAACAAACCAGCTCCTCGTGAAACAGGCAGCCTGAAATTGTAGGCATCTGGCCCATCCCTATCGGAGGACGCCATTCGAGGTGGCACAGCAGGTCTGTTGGCCTTCGGTCCGATGTCCTCATGCATCCTCCACAAGGGTTACAGGACGGTTTTGCCAGCTGCGTGCTGGAGTGTGCACCCTGTGATTATACGGTGTCGGGTGGGCAGTGATGTGCTGCGTAGTAATTGAGAGCAGCTTTCAAATCCGGTTTTGCTTGCAAATTAAGCTGCCATTTTTCCCAAGCAGGAATCCAACCAGAAACAAGTCAGAAGACCATAGAAGTCTGCTTCCATTTTGGAAAGCAAAGTGGCTAGTGGATGTGTGCTGGGGGAGGCGATGCACCTGGGCTTGACCCCCAAGTTAAACATGGATTTTTAATAGTTCAATGGGTTGCATATATGCAGAAGATCTTGCTTGCATTATGGGCAAGTCGTGCGCCAGCCACATTTACCACTGGCTTGACCAATGTTTAGAGGGTGTGCACAGCAAGAAGTGGGTAGGCAGTGGAGAAGAATAGAGCTGAACTTGCAGGCCCTGAATATAATAAATGAAAACATTTGGGCTGGCCTCAGCAATGCTTACCCAAACAAGCAGGAGGCTGAGTTAATCTTCCATAAAGAGTACAACATTATAGAATATCTTGAGGGAGATAATAAACTTTTGAATGCAGTTTCAAGGCCTAGGGGAATCTTCAGAAAAGTTTATAAGCACTTGAAGAGACATATCCTGTCTCTGTAAACTTGACCTTTTCTAGATTTTGGACTTGCCTTTGCTGCACTAGTGGTAGAAGCATAGCTCCTGCCCTTATCCCTAAAGCCACCTCCTCAAGTTAATTAGAGATTTTCTTAAGCTCTTGGTGGCCAGTTTGTGATGAAGTTGTGGTTAGAGCTGTTCTGCTGAAGTTAGTTGTACGCTACATGCTCGGCTGCTGTCCACTTGGTTGTTGGGGTTTTCAAAGCATCTTCATGCTCCTGTCCAAGGGCACTTTTCACTGCCCTGAGCCTCCAGGTAGGCAGTGCTCTCCATCCAGCAGAATTACCCTTCATCCCTCAGACCTTGCCTTGCCCTTGGTTCTCTGCACCTGTGGCATTTATTCTAGGTCCTGATCAGCTCCGATGAAGTCCCAGCAAGGCTTGTTCTTGTGCCAAGGAAAAGCAACCACGTTCTCTCCAGTGCTCGCAGCACTGCGCGGGTGGGTGTGCTCAGCAGTGCCCACGTCCCGACGAGGAGGCTGTGAGCAGCCAGCACGTGGGATACGGAGCAAGGGAGCCCCATCTCAAGGGCCCCCCTGGGGCCAGCACCTCTGGGACAAGGAGGACATAGCAGTTAAAGCTGTCCCATCAGGTAAGCGCTCCACTCATCATTGCAGTAGCCACTCTGCTGTGACAGAAGTTCCATCACTGCCTTTGTAGACTTGGTCTGTGTCTGGACTGTTGTGTGATGCAGAAGACCGCAACTCCAGGAGGTGGTTTCAGCCATGTCTTTGTCTTTTGATGGCCTGGACCGTACTCTCTGGCTATGGTACCCTCTAGGCGTCTGACCTCTCTCAGGCAGCCATGTGGCATCCATCTTGTTGTACACATTGCTGCCTGTATTTCTGCAAGTCGTACTGAGTGCTGCGGACATGGCCCTGCTGGTGGGCAGGGTGAGCAGCTGCTTGGTGCAGCAGTTGGACTTGTGCTGCACTCAAGTGCTTCAGTATCTCAAGAAAACCTTCCTGACTTCTCAGGCTCTCCATTGTCCTTGACTGTCTTGTGATGGAAGACCAAATTATTCTATACCTGTTGACAGGCATTCAGGATGTAAAATGAGGCCTTTCCTCCAGAAGTCTAAAATAATTCTACTACTACTGCCGAGTCTCAGGGGGCCTACTATCTCAGCTTACTGTGGCACTAAATTGCAGCTGATAGGGTTTGGGGCCTGTCTCTCACGCAGCACTCAAACAATTGTTTTGGAGTTTTGCTTTCTAAACGTCATTCTTAATGTTCAGAGTCAGCAGTCCTAAAGCTTGCAGCTGCAGGGGAAACAGCATGCAGATTATATTGATGAAAAGCAAAACATTACAGCGCAATCGGCAGATTTTTGCTGGAGAAAGTGATGCATTATTTCTTTGTTTTGCAGACCCAGTGGCACCATTACAGCCCAAACATCTCCTCAGAGAGCTAACGGCGGATGAAGAAGCAGAAAAAAGGGCACTGATATGTGTGAAGTGCAAAAAGTGTAAAGACTTTTTGTAAAAGTTCTGGGATGCTTCTTTGTGCCTCGGTTCTCCAGAATGAAGGTGCAGAGAAGGCACAATGATGACACGTGGGAAACTGAAAAGCACCTGGCACGCTCCATGCTGTGCACGTGGTCATCTCTGAACACCTTGTGGGGCTCCGTCTGAGGGGCTGGCACAACTTGGTGTCATCTGTGGATGTGGTGTGACCTTAGCTGGAGAGCTCAGTGTGGGGAAGTCACCAGCCATGGAGGAGCCCAGGGCTGGGTTCACTCCTTCCAGCAGAACAAGCATCTGGGCTTCCTGGACACATAGCTCTGTATCTCTGTGTGCTTGTTACGCCTTCCAGAAGAGCTGTTTGTACTCTACTGATATTGTTTATATTGAATAAATGCTTTCTCCAGCCTCTTTGTTGTGGTGACTGTTTTTTGCTGAATTGGAAAAAAGCAGGGGATACTTGCTTAAGCATTGTGGTGAGACATGATCATGATTTTTTTTTTTTAATCTTTAATGAAATGTTTATTTTGAAAAAATGGTACACTTCTGCAGGAACCAAACTGGAGAGTCATCTGAATGTTCCTGGTTTGCATAAGGGACTTGAATCTCTTTTGTGCGTCCCCACAGGCAGCCCTAAGCATCAGCCCGATGTTTATTTCAGAGTCAAGGAGCACAGCTGTCCGTGAGATTTGAATGGTTCCTGCTTTGTACTGAAGGAAAAGGCCCTTGTGCCTCTGTCTTCTGAAGTTTTTGGCTGTTTGGATTAATTTTCCACACAGTGGGATGTGTATGTTCAGAGGAGATGTTTCTGCCAGAGATTGTGGGTGTGACTATGCTGACTGCTTTTGCCACTTCAGGTGGTTCCTAGACACAAAGCTGTGAAAAGAAACATCTCATCTGGCTTTCCATTGTAAGAAAAGACAATAATTTGATGCATTAGAATACAATAAGCAGTTTCATGATTGTAATTTCTGTTGCCCTGTCTAGATGAGAAAGTTTGAAATATGTAACTTTGAGTCTCTCAACAGTGATAACTGTTTGAATTGTGGCAGGGAGGATCCAAAAATTTTACAGTTTGATACAAAGGCTAGAGCTGCAGCATACTGAGTAGCATTTATACAGTCCTGCTTGAGCTGGGCTGGCCCATGGGCAGTGTGTTTGCGGTATTAACCCTGGCAAGATGTGCATTGGCCCACTGCCTGAAATAATCCCCTTGGTCTTGTGAGTCAAGTAGATGTTTTGTGCTTGAATGTTCGTGCTCCAGTGAGTGATCTTGGGTTGTCTTGTAGTGGTGCAGTTTTCATCAAGGTTCCTGGCTTAAGAAGGGAACTGAAATGACTTTGCTCAAGACCGCAGAGTGTAAATAACACTTCTGAAACCACTTCTAATCATAGCACCTAACGTGAGTGAATATTTTCGAGGGGGAGGAAGCCTCCTGTCTCTTGGATTTTGTACACTTAGCAGCACATTGTAACACCTTATGTTCTTCAGATATCTCTTATTTCTTCCACTTGCTACCGGAAGGTTGGCATAGTTCCTATGTTGTTCTTTGGTAGACCAGATGCGTTGGTGCACATCTCAGCCCTCCAGCTCCTGTGTTTTTTCAGCCTGGGTGTAAATACTTATTCTTTATCAATGCTTTTCAGTGGAGTTGGTGAGAAGAGCAAGGTAGGGAGAAGAGGTCTGAAAGCTCTCCTCCATCATACTCGGTCCCCTTTGGTAGAAAGAATTCTCAGCCCTAAGGGTTTTTGTAGGCCGCAGGAAGAAGTTAAGGCTGCTTTTGCTTCTGTTGAGCCTACAGGAAGGCTTGCGTAGGGCAGAAAGTGAGAAGCGGGTTCAAATGTACCCTAATGCCGGCCAACTGCTCGTTGTTGAAAGGCTCCTTCAAGTAACAATAAGAAAATGGAGGAGCCCCAAACCCTATTTTCTAACAGGGCAGTGTTTCTGTGTGCTGAACCAATACTGCAATGTCTTGTAAGATCTAAGTATCTTTAATCTGCCCTGCACACAGCTTTTAGTAGCTCTTCTGACTATGTAGTTTCACCAATAAGTTCATTCTGGGTTTGACATAGGATCTCATGAGTTTGAAAAGTTATTGGGATAAAAATCATTGAGTACTAATAATGATACATGTTTTACAAAGAATTTGAAGTATTTTGGTCCACAGTAAGTGGTGTGAAACCTGGGATTTCCTGTTCTTATTGAATTTTTCATAGGATAAATATTGAAATATTTGTAAAGGAGAGATATCGAGTGAAAAATGAGCTGCTAGCAGAGCAGGAAGGTTGCTGCCCCTGTAGCCTACGTGGGCTCTGGATGTGTTTTGTGTCATGAATAAAGTTGGTGCGGTTTCTGAGGCAGAAAACCACCTAGGTAATCTCCCTCCCATGTGGGAGTAGCTATGGTTGAGCTACAAACCCTTCCTGGGCACAGGGACCTACGTGAGACTGAGCACACCAAGGCAGGCTGCCGAGGAGCCTTTTGGTCCTTTTTGTCACCAGCTGTTTTAAATAGCTTGCAGTCAGCTGGGTCCTGCTGAGTTTGGTTTCTACAACTCCCTTCTCTCCTCCTCTAGTTGTTTCTAAGGAATTGTATTTGTAATCACTTCAGGCTGACAGACACTTATTCTACCAGTAGTGCCTCATTGTAACCACTTTTTTCTATCTAAACTCATTCACTTCATATTTGCAATAATCCGCGGTGTTTTTTCAAAGAGACTATCTGCCTGTGTTATCCTTTCCGTAGCTGAACTCATACAACAATTTAACTCCAATCTTTTAAACAATTGTCAGAGTGGTCTTATTGCCATGCTGGCTGAACAGTGATCTTCTCTGCTGCGCTGGTGGGTTGTGCCCCTTAAAAGAAGCTGGGTTTTAATCACCCAGTTCTCTGGATCCAATTTCTGCATCAATTTCTCCAGGGCAACTGGATAGAAATAGTAGAATAGTAGAACTACTATTGCCTAATTTCAAAGCGGTCACCAAAACAGTGGTGAATGAGCTTCATACGCTCTTTGTGAGCTCTTTCATTCAGCTGTTTGTGAGCTAAGGCTGGAGCAACGTTAGCGTTGTTGTATCTAATTCTTAAGGCTGAAAATGTAGGTGTTGTTTCTGGAGGCACAATGAATGCAGGTAGCTTGAAGGAGGAATGTTGAAAAGGAGGAGAGTGAAAGAAAACAGCAAATGTTTTAATATAAATTTATATATATATATTTCTTTGGAGTTTTAGTAGGTAAACTGTGCAAAGGGCCATTTGGTTATGTCTCACTTTTGGAAACCAGATCTTTTTCCTTACTTTTTTTTGCCTTGTGAAATGCCCACGGTCCTTGGATCCATCTCCCATCCTGGCAGTGATGCTTATCCTACGCCTTCTCCTCCCATTTCATACACTCAGTGCTCTCACAGATCTGCTGAATAAGGTCCCAGCCTAACTACAATATTAACCCTGCAAATCTGTTCATTTTCTCCTGAGCAGCCCGGGGCAAGATATACTGGAGAATGTGTCCAATTGAAAAACTATTACAGGCTCGGCAGTGCTGCAGTCTGCTAAATTGTAACAGGGCTGTGTTTTTCTGACAGAGAGGATCCTGGTAAGGAGGGTGATGTTGTCTGTTTCATACAAGTTACAGAATTTATTTTTCTTTTTGGTCTCAGCTTTCTCTGTTGGATTTTCAAATTGTTTGCCTGATTTTGGGCACTGAAATGTGTCCCCTTCCACACCATGCATGCTTTTTCCTCAGTTTGTATCATTTCTTGCCTCTTAGTTCCACCTTTCCAGTTGTTTTTCATTTTTTCTTCACCATTTTACTAAATACCATGCCGCAGATCAGTAGCATCTTGGGTGGTGGTTGTACCACATAGCATTTATAGCAGACATTAGTTTTGCATAGCGTGTGTACCTTATTTTGTCTGGACTTGTCTTCGTTGTGCTGAAGGCACCTCCTCAAGCAATTGGAAAGATTAGGAGTGGTATTTCTGCAAATTTATATTAACTTCTGCTTATAGAGAAACAGGGGAAAAAATAAAAATCAAAAAAAAAAGAACCTCTCTCCAACATATGTACTAGGAGATTTTCTTCATCCTCTTCATTTTTATCAGTATGTGACCAAAGCTTGCTTTTGCCTATGAAAGAAAATTAGTTAAGTGCCTTGTGGTTTATAGATGCCTTTTGTTACATATTACTTGGATTTATTGTGCAACCCTGGCCTATAAATCATCTCGGTTAGACATTTACCTGGCTCACGTTGCCTTTATGGTTTGAATCTTTAACAGCCATGAAAAATGTATACGTGTTTTCAGCAGCGAACGGCGTCGCTGCTCCAAATTCCCCATAACTCTGCTTCTGCAAGGCTTAGTACCTGTCTCTGCGAGATGTTTACAAAGAAGCCATTAGGTTTTGCAGCTAAAAGATGTGTCGAAAGAACAAAGAGAGTTTTGTGATGAAGTGTATCTGACTTCTTACTGCTTTGCTTACCTTTTAAATGTAAAACTTGGTAATTTGCAAGGGCTTTTAGTTCTCAGGGCACCTTTATAAGATTCCACCAGCGTGGAGCTTTCCTTCAGCAGAAAGCGCGGTCGTCCCAAAACCGCTCTGAAACGCATTTCTATTTTAATCCCCAACTTTGAATACAGCCTGCCTTACTGGCTCGGGCAAATGGCTCTGCCCTGCCCCACCCCGCCGGGCGCGCAGACGAGGAGCAGCACGCTGCTTGCTGGCGTTACATCCCTGCCTTTGTGACTAAAAGTTGGTTTCATCAGCATCAGCTCCCGCTCCGCTTCGGGAGCTCGCCTGCCCGGGGACGCCGCTCAGACCCGCCGCCTATGTGGGGCACGCAGGGGCAGCTCTCGCCATCCGTGTAACTTTTAAATGGAAGATGTCTTTCTCAAAGGATGCCGATGCCCAGCGGTGTGCAGTGCGTGAGCAGTTGACTAGTCCCGGTGTTTCTGCTTCTGTTTCTGTGCTATGTGAGTTGGAAATCCAAGAGAAGAGTGTGCAGAATGGAGGAGTTGAGGGTTTGTATTTCTCTTCTGACTGCATAGCGATGACGGAGGGCTCGGGAAGGAGCATAAATTCTACCTGTGGGTTTTAATTAAAGGAAATAGTGATCGTTCTTAGTCTTTCTGGCTGCAGCTCATGGTGCTTGTGTCAGAGCTTTTATCAGCTCTGAAGTACAAGAAGGAGCTTCTTTCTCTTTTCTGTATGGGTCGTCTGTCATGAGCAGTGTTCAGGAAGAACTTGTTCTGAATGCGGTTGCTGCTTTGTGGGTTTGATCCCTGCATTTTGCCCCCCCCCCCTTTGCCTATTTAAAACCCAGCCAGTTAAGATTTTACAGCTGGATTGATTTTAGAAATTGCCAAAGATTTGTCTGTGCTTTAATAAGATGAAAACTGTAAGCCGAGGCTACGAGACAGTGCTGCTGTTGACTGGAGACTGTGGGTTTCTGCGAGGTTTTCAAGGAGATCATTAACCTGGGTCTATTTCTTCACAGGACAGTCGGCCCAATATGTCAAGACCTCTGATCACTAGATCCCCTGCATCTCCATTGAACAATCAAGGCATCCCCACTCCAGCACAACTCACAAAATCCAACGCACCAGTTCACATTGATGTGGGTGGGCACATGTATACCAGCAGCTTGGCCACGCTTACAAAATATCCTGATTCCAGGTAACTTTAAAAAGATTGTTCTGCATGTCTTTGGCAACTCCTTTTCTTCAATTTCATGCTTGGACATCCTGGGACTGTCTTAGAGTGATAAATTTAGTTCCTTTTGTTTCAAAATTAAATTAGATTTCTTTGTTCATAGGAGGTTAGAAACTGACTTTTCTTTCCCTGCTCCACTGTGTTTCAGACAAATGGCATCTCTGCAGATCCCTGTGCTTATGTACTAAACCAAAGTAAAAAACACTGACTTTCTACCACACAGAATTCTGGTTTTATGCCTGGACACCATTTCTGTGGTTAATTACAATCATGTAGATACTGCATTTAAGTCTGAAGGTGGGAATGTTGAGGTATTGTTTTGTTTGGCTTTTTTTTTTTTTTTTTTTTTTTTAACCCTTTTGGAGCAGTAACTGCTTTCCTGTGCTGTCAAAGTATACTCTTAGGTGTGTCACCTGAGGTAAAGGCAAGGTTCTATGTCACAAAATATAGGACAGTGTTAACTTAATACTTTTTATAGAATCTTAGGACTTTTCATGTAATTAGACTCTTAACTCTCACTCTGTCTTCTAAATGAAGAATTTGTGGCTTTGGTAGCTTACTGGTGTTAAGCAATTAGAAAACTTTTGGATGCATGAACAAAGGGTGTATGTAGAGTAGATGTAATGAAAGTGCAGTTTTAAGAGAACAAGAGTTCATTGCATATTTCATTATGGCAGATAAACATTGCAAGGGTACTGTAATTTTAAGAGTGATTATGAGTTATCAGAGGTTGATTGTGTCTACAGCATTAGTCTATGCCTTGCCCTTCACTGCCTGATCCTACTCTAGAGGGAGAACTGTGTTACCTTCATGGTCTTTCCTCAGCAGCATTTGAGTAGGGAGGGAGTAAAATTAAGGCGCAGCTTCCCTTTCTCCCCAGCTATCATGACTGGGACCAGTGCTGTTGAACATCTTGGTTGGCAACATGGACAGTGGAATCAAGTGCACCCTCAGCAAGTTTGCGAACGACACCAAGCTGTGTGGTACCCTTGACATGCTAGCAGGAAGGGATGCCATCCAGAGGGACCTGGACAGGCTGGAGAGGTGGGCCCGTGCCAACCTTATGAAGTTCAACAAGGCCAAGCATAAGGTCCTGCACCTGGGTTGGGGCAATCCCAAGCACAGATACAGGTTGGGTGGAGAATGGCTGGAGAACAGCTCTGAGGAGAAGGATTTGGGGGTGTTGGTTGATGAAAAACTCAACACGAGCCAACAATGTGTGCTTGCAGCCCAGAAGGCCAACCACACCCTGGGCTGCACTCAAAGAAGGGTGACCAGCAGGGGGAGGGAGGTGATTCTGCCCCTCTGCTCTGCTCTCGTGAGATCCCACCTGGAGTACTGCATCCAGTTCTGGGGCCCCCAACACAAGAAGGACATTGAGCTGTTGGACGGGGTCCAGAGGAGGGCCACGAATGTGATCAGAGGGCTGGAGCACCTCCCCTATGAAGGCAGGCTGAGAGAGTTGGGTTTGTTCAGGCTGGAGAAGAGAAGGTGCCGGGGGGACCTGATAGCAGCCTTCCAGTGCCTGAAGGGGGCCTACAGGAGAGCTGGGGAGGGGCTCTTGAGAAGGGCATGTAGCAATAGGACAAGGGGTAATGGCCACAAACTGGAAGAGGGGAGATTTAGGCTAGGTATTAGGAAGAAATTCTTTCCTGTGAGGATGGTGAGACACTGGAACAGGTTGCCCAGAGAGGCTGTAGATGCCCTCTCCATGGAAGCGTTCAAGGCCAGGCTGGATGGGGCTCTGAGTAGCCTGGTCTAGTGGGAGGTGTCCCTGCCCATGGCAGGGGGGTTGGAACTAGATGGTCTTTAAGGTCCCTTCCAACCCAAAGCATTCTATGATTTTATGATTCTCAGCTCTGCACTGCTAGGGCAGAAAAGAAACTCTGCATAATATAATCAGCATAAGTTTGTGGGTTCATGGGAGCAGAAGACCCAGAGGTCCCACTGCCACCTTGATGTGTATCCTTCCACAGAGAGGTGAGGCCAATTCTCATTTCTTCTAACTGGACAGATGGATTGGTGCATGGGGGATTAGTGGGAGATGAGAGGTGCAATCAGTCAGATGCTTGGCCATAGGCACTTGGCAGCATTGTCATTCTTGGTAGCGTTGAGATAATTTTTTTTCTTGTTGATGATCTTGTAAAGAGTTCGAATGATATTGTCCACCACAATTAGACTTTTAATTATTGTTCTGGGACCTAAAGAAATTAAAGAGACTTATAATAAAAGTACTCAGGCTAGTCCGTGTCTTGGTGGCATTCTATCACTCTAGTTGAATCTCATTTAAATGGTTCATTTTGCAAGGACCCAGAAAGATCCTTACTGCAATTCAAGCAATCCAATTCTCTTTTTCTGCTTCAAAAGCAATTCCCACTATTAATTATTGTCCCGTCACATGACTGGTCTCCAGTGTCACCTTTGCCCATTATTTTGAACTATTTTAATAACAGCAATTCACAGCTGAAGAGTTTATTTAGAGAATTTCTTTTGTCTGGCTAAGCTTTTGTTTCCATCAGCTCTTTGTTACTGGGTTGTGGAGGGTGAGTTTGTGAGTTTCTTGATTCCACAACTTCAACTTGCCTTTCCAAAGGGCACAAGCTATACTTCACGGGATATGATTTTGTTTAAGCGTAGTTTTCACTGGTACTACTGCCTCTGCAGAATTACCTGCATAGTTTTAAGCAGATCTGGAGAAGTGCTTCTGACATTAAAAGCTGCCAGTGCTAGGGGAGGAGAATGGTAAATAAAGGCATGTGGAAGAGAAACAGCTGGACACATGGCCTTTCTTATGACAGCCCCTTCTAGGAAGGCCAGGCAGAGCAAAGTAATAGAAGCCTTGTCAGAGCACAGACCCACCAGGAGAGGTTGAAGCAATGTCTAGAAAAACTTGAACTGTTCTTCAGAAATGGAATCTACCAGTTTCTGTAACTTTTCTTAGGACTGGGTTGTGTTCAGCTACTAGAACTGGTGATTTCTTAGTATTTTCTCAGTAGCTGGAGTAGTGATGGTATCTGAAACAGTACGGAAATGCCTTATTACAGTGCAGTAGGAGAGGCTCTTGCTGTTAATGCATGCAGCTTCTGCTTCCATGTCAAATTCACTGGGACAGTGTACTCCTTTTTAAGTGATGACACTCTGAATCGTCTTTCAGAAGTGTTTGGTAGCAGTGGAATTTAAGCTTAATGCATTCTGCATTCAATTGAGCTATTGTAACACTTTAAAGTGGAAGCTATGCCTCTAGTATCAAAGCCATTTTAATAAATTAAACATTTTAAAGCTCTTCAAACATAATTTAAAAAAAACCCAAACTCTTAAGTTACAGTCATTCTGTTTCAAGTCATTCTGACATGTGTTTGTGTCTCAGTTCTGACAGAAAGTGTCTTTTGAACCTCTTGATGAGTGAATAATTCCGGCAGAACTATTAGAATCTGGAATTCCCAGTCACTTCCAGAATTTGAGATTTTTTTTTTTAATGTTGGTAGCCTCAAAAGAGCAATTACTAAACTCATTTGGATGTCAAGACAGTGGCGTGAAGCAATAAGCTGGCAATCATGATATTGCAGTTTGTTTTTGCCTGTGAGAACTTAACATTTATTTCCAGTGGGGCATGTATATGGTGAGTTCTGGGTACAAATTTTCCAGCAATATTTGGACCTTAGTGCAAATTTTTCCTCAGAGCCTGACCTGGTCAGTCTGTATCCACAGACTAACTTTGATAGTGCTGGGTTAGTCTAATCCAAGGTTTTGGCCAACAGTGCTTAATGTTTACTTTTTCTGCCAATATGATGTTTATGAGTGAGATCCAAACTAAGGCAGGATCTCACAGATCTCTTCGGGCGAGATGAAGCCTCCTGAAGCTCACTGTCACATGAAGTATTGTCTGTGAAAAATAAGGTCTTGAATATCTTGCCTGAAAGAGCACTGCTCCAGGGATGAGTCAAAGCATAGGTTGCAGGCTCCAGCACCTAACAGGTTGAGACATGAAAGTCATTAGGCTCCTGACTCGTATTACATGTAGTCTAAGGGCCAGAAGCCTAAAATTAACCTTTCATCTATGGGCCAGGTACCAGAGTCATCTTTCCTTGCGAGATTGAAAGGGTGATATCTAAAGCAGCAGCTTTGGAGTCACTGTGGCTTGCTGGTGTGGAGGAGACCTGTCCTGATAGAGCAGGCTTTACTTTGGAGCAAGGGTGTTCCTTCTCCTTTTGGGTTCAGTAACATCTCGTCTTGTGCCTCTCCATTCTCCCTTTCTTGGACAATACAGTAGGAGTTGGGAAGACTACTTTAAAAAGGGTTCCTTAAACAGTACCAGGTAAAGACTTGCAGCTTGCGGGGCTTGTTTTCCATAATTCTTTTGGTAGATCCCTGGAACCAACCTGTAACTTGACATGTAAAATGCCTGCTGACAGGTATCCATTCATTCCTCCAAAGAAAACCTGGGGGAGGTTATAAAGGCATCTTGCTGCTGATGCTGGCTCCCTGCCCTTTCCTATGGAAAGACCATTAGGGCTTCCCTCAAGTGTACTTGCAAAGAAGCCGAGGAACCGGGGCCTAACTGTGTCTGGCGAAAGGCTGCTGCAGTGAATCAATCCAGCAGACACGCAGCTTATCTTACTGCTGGCTTGAACTGGGTGATCCTGGAATTTAAACTCTGAAGCTGAAATAATGCTTACAAAAAAATCATAAGAAATCAACAATAGAATTCAGAGGATCCCAGCTTACATTCCAGACCAGGGAGACCTTGCTGTTTTCACACCGAAGATCCTATAGGATCATTTCAGCACATCAACAGGCTTCAGGTTCTCCCAAGCCATCGGTGAGACCATGCCTCAGACATGATCTCATGCAGGTGGATAATACAATTTGCCAGAGCTAGGCTTCATGAAAAGGCATTTTGAATCAGTGTATCTGCCAAGAAGACCTAATGTAAGGTCAGTCTGCTGGAAAAAAAAAAAATGCAGTTTTCTTTAGCAGGGGCAGATGTCCTTTTGTGCACCTCTCCCTAAGAAGACTGTAAGCTTTGATGCATTCACTCATGTGCAGATTGTTCCTCCTGCTTCTCAGATGTTGACCAATGGTTCTGCATATGTCTATGTGAGTGGAATAAACAAGGCTGTTTGTACTCTGTGCAAAGTCCTGTACAGGACTTTGGGAATTTGCTCTGAACTAGATGATGCAGGATATTTGGTAACACAGAGTTATCTGTTAAGAGTTTGGGTGCACTGACCTTTTAAGATTACTTTGCTTTTGCAAATGAAGCTTTTCAAGAGTGGATCTGCTTTCAACAGCCCAGAATAAGTCTCATAATTTTTATTCCAGGGAAAATGGTTACAAGATGAGGGTCTCCTAGGGGTGCCATTCTCATCTGAGAGCTGAGACACATACGTATTTTCTCTTTGTTCCTTATGGTCACCAAAAAGTCTGAGAAAACTGGCTTGAGGTTCTAGGGTTTATGATTATGAGCAGAGGAAGCATAGGCCTGTTAGTTCTGATCTTGGAACCTAAGCAGCTTACTCACCTTCTCTCAGTGCATTATCATCTTGCATAAGATTGAACCCTTTGCTTGGAGATGGCATTTCTACATCTCTCATCCTTATGATGTCTGTATAGTAGGTACCAAAAGGGATTGTGCACCAGGCTAAGACAACCTCAAATGACTGTCATAACCAAATGGGAAGATGTTTGACTTTGATCATGTGGGCATCAGCACTGGATATCTCTGTTATCAGCAATATCAGCAGTGTGGTCTATCAAAGATTCAAAGCATCTGGACTTTTAATTAGTTCTGTCCAAGTCACACAGTGCAAACCCTTACATAATGCCATGACGTCGAATTGCCACATCCTATATTCCCACTGTAGAGCTGGAAGATTTCATTAAAAGCCGTATGTATTTTTTCCTTTTAGAATCTTTTGGGGCATCTGTTTGCATTGCTACATCTCCCATCTTCAGTTACTCCCTGAATATGAAGATGGGTTCTTCTTGTATAGTATTTCACAATACTTCCAAAATTTCTGCCCAGGGCTGTTTCAGGTTTTCATGTTAACCAATCCATTCATGTCCCAGTTTTCTTACCCAATCTTCACTCTCAGCCCTCAGGGAAATTAAATTTCACACACTTGGATCTAGTTAGGACACTGCCTTTTTTTTTGGCTGATGACGGTTTCTTTTGCATCAATAGCACAAAATTACTTAGGAGAATGCCCAGACTGTCCTTGGCCTTTACAGGCAGGTTGGGAGCAGGGCTTATCCTTCATAGGTTGATGTGTGGACATACTCTTGAGTTAGGCGGGATACCACTGTTCACCTGTTTCTGAGCTTTGGCAGGTTCTGCTGTCTGAAGTCTGCCCACAGTTCGAGAAGAAGACACTGGCATGGCCCTTAGTACACTCTTCTGCAGGTTGCAACACCGTGCTGAAGGGTTCTCCTTAGGTAGGAGGTCTGTTGTGGTGGGGCTTTCTCACACTTTGCATAGGACTGCCTCTGCAGCACTGTCACGAGAGCAGTCCTGTTACCCATTTCTCACTCACTGTGGATCATGCCCTTCAAACTATGATCATATGATGCTAGTAGTTCAAAAAAAGTAAAAGCAAAATTTTCTGATAAATGAGCCTTTTTTGTTTGCTCTTTGTGTTTTTATGGAAATGCTAATGGAATGGGTGTTGTTACATTTTTACCTCCAGTCTCCTTGTTTGAGTTCCTCTTCCTGGAAGGCACGCCTGTATCAGCAGAACTGTTTGGTGATCTTTCTAGAGTAGCAACATCAAAGCAGGCTGAGGCAGTAATTCTTGTAGTTCTTAAATCACTGTGCTAAAGTTCTTTGTTTCTTCTGCAAGTTTTAAAGAGCAAGCTGCCTTAAAAGCTTTCGATGTTGTTATATGCTAGCTCAGGCTAGTTGCCTTGTTGCAAGTAGTCCAAGTAGCATTTTTTTTTTTTAGTATTTTGTAACATTTCTGGCGAGGGGGAATAGATAGAAAAGGTAGGCAGTGGCTTGGATTAATCTTTGTTACGTAGCTTGGCCTACTCATCAAGTTATTCACCTTTTATATTTTATCATTTGACTGCTGTGTGGTCTTGTAGTAAGGGAGAGAGTTTGGGACAGGGAAATGTGTTGGCTCTGTCACTGACCTGTTCTGTGACTCAAGATAATTGATTTAACTTTGAGCTTTGGTTGCTTCCTGTCAAGCTTAACAAAAAAGCAATTTGTAAGATGCTTTGAGATGATGATTGAAAGTGTGAAAGATTGCTATCTCTCAGTGTAAATGTTTATAGATGCCAGTAACTGCGATAGAAACAGTTGATGATGTTGGTATCATCAGGAGCATGTATCAGTAAAAGATGAAATGTTGATTCAGAAGGACCATATGCAGTACAGTTAGTCCAACATAGTTTAAAACTTTTGTGCTGTCATCTGATGTCTCTTCCTCTTGGACTGCTGTTCTGTATTTTGTTCGGGTTGCTGTAACCACATATACAAATCTGGGGGAAAAATAGAACAGTGAATGATAGTGTACTCCGTGCCTATTTCAAGAAATTCAGAGAATTTACACAACTGGTATTATAGAGAGAAATCTTTTGTAACACACATCTGTCAGTGAAGAGCTCAGAGGGGTATCTTCTGGTTCTGTCTGAGCCAAAATTAATTGTATCTCTAGGTGTGCATATTGAACTCAAGGTATACGTTGAGCTTACTTTGTCTCAATTAATGATCACCATGGGTCAGTCATCGCTGTCGCCTTGGTAGAAGTGAATATTTTCTGAATCTTAGTCCTATGCTATGTTTGCTTTGCAAGGTCAGCAAGTCGTTGCTGTTGCTTGTGGCTAGTAACTGAAAGAAACAGTATGATCAGATTAGCAGGTTTTCACATCATGGGGCTGGTAACTGATAGTGAGTCATCACTGAAAGGGGCCATCAAGTTGATGTCTTCCTGTTAAAGCGTCAGTAAAATCTGCTTTCTACTTGTTATATGGTTTTGCGCTCAAATTTGTAAAAATAATGTAATCAAGATAGTGGATTGTTAGAGTACTCCTCGCACATATGCCGACCCAGAGAAATTAGATGTGTGGACTTTGTATCTCAGGGGTTCATGCCATGGCTGGGTGAGTATGGTAGCACAGATGGAAATATTCAGGAGAATAAATTTCTGCTCTCAGGAGTGTTACAGAGCAAAAAGCTTCATCTGCTTATTTCTGAGGCTAGTAGCCCTCTGAGGCAGCAGATTCTTTTACTGAGGGAAAATAAGAAAATCTGTGTCCATATTGTCAGCATGGCTCACAGGTCCATTTAGCAGTAGTCCGGTGCGAGGGGGTATGGTTCGGATCGAGCTGTCAGTCAGCAAGAGGAGGGATGTCAGTGACTAGTTGTGAAGGGTCTGTGCTCTGCAAAGGCTGCTTGATATCAGCTCCCCGGATGGAAGTGTGTTAGTGAGGAGCAGTTTGTTGTTGGAGCATTTAGTCTTCTCTGCTCAGTATCATGGCTTCATAGACCAGCCTAAAGGCACCCAAGCAGTATTTCTCATTCAAAATGGACAAGAAAATAGGAAAAGAAAAAAAAAGGGAGTGCTGAGTCTGTGGGTTGTGCTGCTCTGATAAGGACAAGCCACTTAGAAACTGAGGTGGCAGCTTCCTGCTTGGCGCTGAAGTATTTGGCTTATCAGGCATTTTTGGTTGGGTCCAGATTTCAGTAACAGCCTTGAGGCTCACTGTTGTGCTTTGCCTTTCGCTGTACCCAGTCCTTGCACTCAGGAACCTCTCTGTTAGCACTAGGTTCTGATCCTGCTTCCACACAAACTGTGCTTCATTGGTCTTTCATAAATTGCAGTGCAGTTGCTAAGCAAATTGCCATCTCGTCTGTAGGTAATTGCAGAAGTAAACATTTGCCTTCCAGTTTTACCGTCAACACCTGGCCACCTATTGGGTGTGTTTGGAGCTTTAGGACATAGATTCTGATTTCTGTCTTATTTCTTTCTGGTAATGATCAACTTTCTGCTGGGTTTCACGTATTCAAGCCTGTTTGCCATTTGGGGATATGTTTGTATAGGAATTTGGGACCAGACAGCTGTCGTCTGACAGCTTTAGTTCTCCTTTGTCATTCATTCTCAATCTTTCTTCCCCCTCAGTCTTCAGCTCTCAGGATATTGCTGTCTCTTAACTGCACCTCTCTTCCATCCCTGTTCAGCTCTGAGCATCAAGCCTGTTTTTGTCACCTGAATTCCCTCCTTGTTTTGTCTTCCTTCCTGCTTCACCTGCATTTTTCTGTCTCTGTCAGAAAGAGTCAGAGCTCACAGAGGTCACATATGATTTTTACCTGACCAGATCAAGGCACATTGCTTGCTTCTTGTCCCTTTCTCCCCACACACACACCCTTGGGTTTCTGGCTTCTGTTAATGGTGAGCATCCTTGGAGTAGTTAAGCAGCCAGCATATTTTATGGATATCTTATATAATGCTTTCCCTTGTAGTGACAGCACTTGAAAGGATGCTCTGAGACTCATTGACATTGATCTCTTCCATTGAATCTTTGAATTGTTAATACAATAAAGTATTATCAACTGTGGTGTGTGTTAGCTCAGATCCAGCACAGCTGTCTCTACGCCTCCTTGACAATATTCAAGGCTTTTATGAGGCACTTTCTGCCTGCCTCAGAGGATCGAGAAGCTCCTGTAACACTTTGAAAGCAGTTAAGCTGAGCTTGTCACAGGTGCTCGTGGCCTGCTTTGCAGGGGCACACCTTTGGGAACACAGTGGTCTCGTGGTCACCTTCCCACCTGGTCCTTCCACTGTGCAGCGTGGTCTGCGGAGACTCCTGGGCTTACTCAGATGCTCAGAGCAGTATGGTACAATGCTCTGCCTGGACTCGTTTATCCTGCTTCCAGCTAATGCAGCTGGGCTGCCTCTGGTACCCAAGCTAATTACTGCAGACCGATCTTTTATATTTCTACACACTACTGCATTTTGCAGTACGGGCACTCAGTGAAAGGAGAGTAACACTGCCAGCTGAGTTTCTGTGAACTGACTTTGTTTGTGGAGGAGTAAAAGAGGTGGAAGTGGATAGTAATAGAAAGATACAGAGATTTTCTTCATAAGATAGGATGGCAGAGCACAGCAATATTAAATGCAATGGGAGCATACTTCAGTAGTTCATCAATTTATAAAGACAAAGATTAATTCTGCTTCCCAGACCCCAGTGGGGTTTTCAAGTTAAAATGTGACTTGTCTGTCAGTCAAACAGTAGGCATAATTGTTCTGTAAGTGACCTATTAAAATACCATTCCTCTTAATTAAAGTTTGTATTTGTGCTCTCCCACAGCCCATACCCAAACTGTTAAAGCCCTTCCTGTTAAAGCTGTGGGACATGCGTGAAATGGGAGAAGTGACGGACGTCCCAGTGCGGCAAAATGGGGCTTGCCTTTGGCTCCCACTGGCAGGCAGGGAGGTGGAGGGATAAGCAGCATCTCCCAGCACCGCACCCAAGCTCTCTGCGTTCCTTGCCTAAGACATTGCTTGTAGTTACTTCTCGTGGCATTGAAAGTTATAGTACAGAGCATTTCCCATAAGTGTGTCAGTTCAGAGCAGATGATGGATTACGTTCTTCCACACCCCAAAAGTATTCTTTGTGCTGTAATTAAAAAATAAACGTTGCGACACTGAATTGGAAATACCTTCTGCCATACAGTGAATTTGTTTTGTTAGGTTGCCTGGATGTAGTTGCAACAATGTCAGGGTATTAAAACCTTGTCACGAGGTAATGGTTTCCTGCCGCTATGCAGTGCCAAGGATTGCCTTGCTTAGCAGCAATATTGCTGTTTACCTCCATCAGCAGCGGTGATTATTTTGCTTCTGTGGAACTTTTTTGCTTATTCTGTTGCCCATATGCATGCTATAAATTACAGTTGTGTGCGAACGCTAACCACAGACCTGAAGGAGTGGGAAGTGGTGCCATGCCAGAGCGCGGCGAGGCCGGGAGATGCTCCCAATCTGCCCAAACTTGTCGGCAGTCTGAGGGGAGACATCCTGAGACAGAGCTCCACCAGCCCCTCTTGCCTGCCTCGAAATTGATTTTTCTTAAACGGTTCAGAGAGCCCTGGGGGGCTCGCGGCTTGCATAAAAAATGAAAGCTCTTCCTGTCTTAGAGCACTGGAAGCGGTCAATACAAAGGAGAAAAATGATTTTTTAAGTGTGTCCCATTGCATCCATTATCTTGAGGGCCCGCATGCGATGCTTCATCAAAACATCATCATCTGGGTGATACATGGGGGAGAGGGCGAGGCGGCGTTGGGGGAATTCAGAGGAGACTCTATGGTACTCTCAGTGCCACAGGACAGGCTAAATATGATGTGAGCCAGAAAATGAGAGCTGCGGCAAAACTGATATGTTCCTCTTATAACAAATTGATTTCATATTTTACATGTTTGAGACACAAGCAGATTGTTCAGAAAAAGTTTGGAATGCTTCTTGTGTAGGTAGGAAAGCCCTGTTGGGCATCTACTGCAGTAATTGCTTTGCTTTAGATCAGAATACAAACTTTCTTTCAGATTTTTTTTTTTTTTTGCGTTGCAATGACAAAGAAAAGGAGAAAGAAAAAAATTAGTGTTTGGTGTGCTGTCAGTGCGTTCTAGGCTTGTTTTGACAAGTTGTCAAGGGGTGAGACTGCACTATCATGAGCTAAATTGGTGTTAAATTTTGGGTTCTTGTGAGTGAGTGTGTCACAGCTGTCAGGTTTTAAACATTGACTTTTTAATATTTTTTGCATGCCTGTGTTAATGATTTGTATGTTTTTCTTAGAAAAAGAAAGCATGAAAGGAAGATCTTTGATTTCAGCTCTTCTGAGTTCACAGTGTTTACTGTAAACTGGTGTTTTTTTTACCAGATTCCATGTTTAAGAACTGATTTTTTTTTGCTGTCAGTGTTTCTTTACTGCAGATAATAAGGATCTTGCACTTAATTAGATTATATGAAATAAAAAACAGAAGTCAGATTTGTTTCCTGTAATCAGTAGTATCAATAATTCAGAAATGCTATTGAAAAAAAAAATGTTCTTTTGAAGGCAGATGCAATGGGAAGGATAAAGAAAAAAGTTTTCCAGAATGCAACTGAGTTGTCAAGCTTATGTCCTTTGGGGTGTCCTCCATTTCCTTCTGTGAAATGTGTGCTTAAATAAACTGAGCAGTAGGCAGCGGGTGTGTGCTTTTGCACAACAACATCCACCCAGGTGTATTGCTGGCTGTGGTGATCCTAGAGGCAGAGTGCTGTCAACATTCCTAATTGGTTATTACCCAATAACGCACACCCTCGAGTGTCTTGGGACTACAAAACACTTTTTACCTAGCCTTCCTACATGAATAATGAAGGACTTCAAATATTCATCCAATTATATCCAGCCTCTCACTTGACTAAGGGTTGCCAAATGCAATTGGACATACTTCTGACATAGAATTTCAGGCTGTATCTGTGTTGGAAGGGCTTAGTCATAATTCTTGACTTCTGGGGAGAGATTAGATAACACCGTGATGGTAATTTCTCCAGCCTCAAAACCTATTGTTTCTTCACTTTTGCTATTAAATTCTGGTTTACTAGCAGCATAATTGCAGAATTTAAAAAATCTGTTTTTTAATTTTATTTGTCACATGAAACAGCGCAAGTTCTGATTGAAGCAGTAAAACGATTCGCTTGCTCTCCAAGTGCTGCTGATCCAACTGCATGTGACTGAAGTCACCAGCAAGCATTTGAAAGGCAGACGGTTACTTTTCAAACGTCTATAGTGTATTTGTTTTCCTTTCTTAAGTTTTTGAATCATTTTGCTACCAATCATGTGAGCGTCTTATTTTAAACTGGATTTTTCTGAAGCCTTGCTACGATGTTGTTACAGGCAGAAGTAAGCTGGAGGAATGGTGGCAGGAAAGATGCCTCCCTGCTTGCATTTCCCCTGTGGAAGACCTAGCTCATGGAGAACGATGAGGAGAAAAGCCGCTGCTTTTCAGTAGCTAATGCCTATTTGGAGGCTCTGCTTTTTGTCAGGCATTCTCATTTTTCCAGCTTCTAATATTGTTGTCTCATAAAGCCAGGCCCTGGGCCATGCCTTTCATACCGGCCTTTCCCTGCTTAGTGGCTAACCCAGATAAACTCATCAGCAGAGCTACAATTGCGCTTTCCCCTTTCCACTTTGGATTAATGGCGCAGCTCCCCGTGACTGAGTGGATGCTGCTCTCTGAGCTGCAGAGGTCTGGTTCCAGGTGAGCCTCTAATTCCTCACTTCAGACACAGAAATAACAGCCCTAATCAGGTGTGTTTCGTGCTTCTCTCCTTTGTAGGCTTAACAAAAGGAGAGGTGGAAAGGTTGTCTCTGCTTGTCTGGCATCATTATATGGTATAAAGCATTGGTTTGAAAATAGAAACAGCTGGTACGGCTGCAAGTTTCAATCGCATTTAGCCTTCGTGTGGGTCATTTTATTTCTTCTGAAAATGTGAAGCAGAGGTGCGAGTCCTTCTTCCTTCTCTTTACTAATGGAGTCCTGAAAACATGGCGAGACATAGCAACTGGTGGAAAACACATCCCAGGCGTTTGTACCATGCCAAAATCATAAAGCTGGTGGTGCCGTTCTCGTTTGTAGAAGTAAATTAGCCATGTTATTTCCAGTCCCATCCCCAAGCTGCAGGAGAGGAGGGCCGCAGCGCTGTGTGAGGTGGGGCACTCCCCAGCAGGAGGGCCGGGGGTCCTGCGCCAGGAGCCCACCTCCCTGCGGCCTGCCCTGCTGTAAGGGAACGCTCTGCCCCTCAAGTTGCATCTTTGCAGGCTGGGGAAGATGAATGGTGGTGAAAGCTTCATCAGCCGGAAACTGAGGAGGCTGTGGACAGAACAAAATAAACGGGGCGGGGTCTGGAAAAGCAGGGCCAGTGAAACCCAGTGGTCAGGTCTGTTGCAGTAGGTTGTTGACTAAACGTGTGTAAGAAATGAGGGCACATCCGTCACAGCACGGAGGGTTTATTTTGCTCATCGCAGTGAGTGCTAATGTTCTGCCGTAGTAACAAAACGTTTACGGGGCGGCACGGGCAGAGCCAGTCCCTGCGGCCATGAGGGGCTCTGCACCTCTCAGCCTTCCTGTTCTTCGGGTAGAAGTGAAATCCCTTCCTTGTCTTCTCTACATGTCCAGTGATAATAAATTATAAGCCAGCAACGTGCTCCCAAAGTTAGATAGGGAATTTAATTTTGCATACTCCAAGGAGCAGGCATGTCTTGACTGACATTGATTCTGCAGAGAAGCCTGAGCTGCCGTCTGCAGCGATGCAGGGGCAGTTCCTGCAGCACGTGGAGTTGTTTAGCAGAGGATTTTCCACAAAGATCAACCAGACCTTGAAGCACAGTGAAAAAATACCCCTTATTTCCTCCTGACAAGCTCTTATGAGGCTCCAGGCTCGGGCAGCATTTCTCTGCAAGCCATCTCTGGCTGCCTGTGCATCCCCGCTGTGGATGTGGCAGGGATCCCTTCCCTCCTTGCAGCGGGGCACATCCCTGCTGGGGATCTTTGAACGTCCAGGCTGTTAGGTACGGGTTGATAGCACTCAGAGGCTCCGTCACAAATCTCCTGTGTGAGTTTTGGCCCTGCTGCTGCCCAAAACTTGAGCTCTGCATGTGTCACTGCATGTGGGCAGCGGAGAGCAGCTTGCAGGCACAGCTGATCTGCGGTGGGGCTGCGGGCATGCACTTGGCAGCAGCACCTGAAAGCAAATCTCAGCCCTCTTGCTGCTTTTCTGTCGGCTCTATCGCTGCAATATCACTGCTAACATTGCAGAGCTCAGCCTGACCGTAGGCCCTCCTGTTAAAGCCCATCATGAAGCTGGTGCTCAGCAGTAGCTTCTGCCTTCTGCTTGACAGCTTGGCACCTGCTTCCATTTTGCCTTCTGTGATTTTGTTGGTAGGCATCTTGCTGCGTACACAGAGGGGGAAAAAGCTGTGCAAAAGTGAGTGATAAAGTACAGCACCGTAGGTTTCCCACATAGAGGTCTGCATGGCTCATGCAAATGCAGACTTTCTTGGATGCAGTGCTTAGCAAGACAGGATAGTTTGATGGTATTGCTTTGTAGATGGAGTTGCTTGCTTTAAAAGCCATCTCTTCCAGATTGTGCTAATTGGCTTCTGCCTGGCTCTAAACTCTTAAGAAGAGTAGGCTTTCAGGAAGGTAATGGGAAATGATCAGAACCTTCCCACAGCCCCAAACCATTTATTGCAGCACAGCAACTTCTGGAGCAGTGGCGGTGGAGAGCTTTGATGAAATAGCACAGCTTTTGATTATCCCAAACTATTTTCAGCCTTCTGCACCTTTCGATAATGTGGTTCTGTAGATCTCCTCTAAAGATAGTAGAAGACAATTATATCTATGCCTCATGGTACTGCAAGAAAAAAAAAAAATCAGAAATCAAACAAAACACCTGGATTTCTTCTAAGTTAAAATTGTATTGCATTTAGGAATAGAGCAAAAAGTATCAGTATTAAGTAGCTACACAAGTGGAGGGGGTAATGCAAGGTTGTTGTAACATGTTTTGTTTTCAGCAAGCACAGAGAGGAAGAAAGCATTTTGAAACAGTTTTCTGTCCTAGAAAATGCTTATATTGAAACTTGTGTTATTCTGCAAAACAGTAGTTTTGAAATTCAGGATTTTCTGTACTGAATTGTTACGTCTTGTTGTTATAAGGGGATTCTGGCCTTGTGGCTTATGCTTACCCATGTTGGTTGTTGATGAGTTTTTTCAGTATCAGTAATTATTGCAACTGCAGCTTGGTAGGAGAGTTGTGCAGCAGTGCCAGTGTCAGGGGACAAGGGCAGATACAGTATGGAAATGCCCCTTAGGAAATGTCTCCTCTCCTTTTTTTAAATCCAAGTGTAGTTGATATTCTGTCTTTTTAGAGAAAGGTTTCAAATGTAGTGTACAGAACAATGAAAATTTACAGATGCAAGCAGTAGCCTGCTCTATGAGCAACATCCAGCTGCTGCTTTAAAAGCAGCGCTCTGCTTTCCAGGTGGGCGACTTCCTGGCATTGCCATGAGGAAATTTTGGCTGCTGGGCTGGGCTGGTGACTACCGGTAAGATCTGATTATCCCGTGAACAGGAGATGCTTGCCTTCACGTGGGCAGCTAGTGCCCATGTGTGGTTCCTGCTGAAGCTTCCCTGCACCATCCCCAGCCCTTCAGTGGTCCCTGAGGTGCCCTCAAGCACCCCAAATGGCACTAAGCACCTGCGGGTCAGCAGCCAAATCCTGGCTTTGAAAGCATTGTAATGTGACATTTAGTTTTGATGTGTGCTATTTCTGAAGGCTTCCTTGGCTGAAATTATGCTGTTTTCACATATGTTGGTTAGTCATTCCTCGTGTCCCTGTTTGTAGGGCTGTATTGCTTCCGTACTGTATCTCAGTTCTTTTCCTTCCTTCTCTCTTTACCTCTCCCTCAGAAATACATCCTACATACTGTTGGGTTAGGTATGGCTGCAGGGATTGTTACACCATGACAGTGTCTAATTTAATAAACAATAAAGCCACTGTTTTGTATATGTAAAGTGTGCCAATGGAAGTAATGTTATCTGTGTGCTTTTTATCACCCCCACCACTAGCAGAATATGCAGACATGGCTTTAGCATTTCTAACCTATGCACTAAGTGTTACTTATTGCTCAGAGCCACTGTCTAAGCTGTTTCAGGTGGACTTTCCTGTCCTCGTAACTGATTAGCGCACAGGTTTTGTATCAACTGATTTGGTTAATGGTGTGATCTTCCTAGTTACTGAAATGCTTAAATCGTTTCCACCTCTATCATAGAAGCAGTTAAACATGTAAATGTATGAGAATAGATTAGACAGGTATAAACACATCTCTGTGTAGGCACAAGGGTGTCCACAGTAGGAATCACGGCAGTGCAATTGTAATGCATGTAAGCTAGGGTTAATCGGAACAATAGCAGTGCATGGCCCGGTGTTCTCGTAGTAAATTCTGTGGTCATATCGCCCACACCTTCCTTGCCTCTATTGTGCTTGCTATCTGGATTGCCTTTCTCAAATAATTTGTAATCTGAGCTGTTCACCTGGAAGTACCGTGCTCAGTCCAGGTGGAGGAATGTAGGAGCAGGTGATCTACATAGTAAAGCAGAACACAAATGTTTGTGAGACATAACCATGTTACTGTGCGGTTGGCCTTGCAGCTTTTCTCAGTGCAATTAAAGTCAACTTTTTAGGAAAAGAACTTTATTAGGGCTGCCAGGGCAGCCTTAGTTTGTCATCTTTGTGGTGTATGTGCTCAGTATGATGCTTAGTTAATAAACAGCTCATCAGCATCTCCTGTTCCTCCTCGCAGTCCAGCACCTGTCCTTTGGCCATATTTCCTGCACATTATTCAAGTCCTGTTCTGAGGAGTCATTCCTGCATGCTTTCTTGCAGCTTTCCTTAGCCTGGTACCTTCTTGCTTCACTTGTGGCAGTTTGTTTGAAGACAGAGATGCAATGTGAAAAGGGCAGAGGTGGAGAGACATGAAAATTGTGACTAGGTTTGTGCTGTGACTGTGTGACCACTGCTACCCAAGGTGTCACAGCACTGCCTTGGTGTGGGCTGCACGACGGAATTCAGGCTGTCAGCTCTCGGCACTTTTGCAAACCAGCTCCCATGTGATATGGTATAGGAGCTCTCAAAATCAGACCTCCTCCTGCTCCTCCAGCAGCTCAAGCAAGGGTCCCATGGGCTGCCGTCCCCTACGGCATTCAGCCCTGGCTCATCTCCACATCACGTGCTGCCTGAGCTGAGGGTTCTGTGGGAAGCTGTAGGTCATGAAAAAACAAGTCTGGAAAGGTTTCGTATGGAGGGACGTGTGCAAATTAAAGTTGCAGAAGCATCGCCAGTGTCTGACAACTTGTGATGCTTGTTTTGACTGCCATAATAATGTTCTTTATATGTGCTGGTTTTTTCTTCCATTTGTGTATTCTCACAGGGTTTTAATAAGCAGGCTAAACATCCTTTCCACCTTCCCTGGCAAATTTGTCGTGTGAAAGTGTGAGCCCAAGTTCAGCAGTGGGGTTGAAACCCCATGATCTGTTTTACAGGCTTCTCCTGCATGGGGTAGCCATAACAAATCGCTGTCATTCGTGTGAACTGTATTTGATGTGGGTGATAGGAACTGTGTAAGTGACTGCCACAGGTATTTGTTGAGAGCAGAGGAATGAGCAATGCTTTTTTCTGACCGAGGCTTGTCATAGTTAACAGCTAAATGTTTCAGAAGCACTTTGGTTTTTGTTCACGAATGAGATGCTGTTACTTAGGCTTCAGTGCAGAAGTGGCCTCTCTCTTGAGTAGTCCTCATAGGACCCCATCGCAGCACGCAGAGGCTGGCTGTACTCTCTCTTGCCTTCGTGGGCACTGGTGCAGAAGGAGCTTGTGCAACTCCTGCAAAGGGCAGGGCAAGTGCCTTCGTGTCCCGTCTGTGGAAGCGTGTTGTCCGTCCTTCTGGAGGAGGCAGCAGTTAGCAACAACACCAGCAGGGTTTCTGGCTAAGGAGCCGGAGCTGTGAAGATGTTGGAATGCTCGATTCGTTACTGTTTCGTGGCAGGGGCTCAGATTCCAGGCATGTCTGCTTCCCAAAGTCACCTCCTGAAGAGAGGCAGAGTTGGTGACGCCGTAGTGCTTCTTAGATAGCATGTAGGTGCCTAACTGAGATCTGTTGAGTTTGGGTCCAGAACTCATTTTGCTGATACTTTTCTAAGGGATTTTGTGGAGAATCTCGTTGTTTCTGAATTTTCAGTGAAATTTTAACGCTGAGCATTCATCGGGGTACATGGGCAATACTGAGAACTGGCAGTGTTTTCAATGAAATTCATGAAAGCTGAGGGATAAGTCTGATGTGAGAAGTAATACTTCAAAGAATTTCCCCCATTTTGAGAAGGTTGGGTTTTGGTGGTTTTTTTCTCCCCCTAAACACCCAGATTTTTGAAAGGGAAATGTCCCTGGTAGCTTTTCTACTTATTTATTTTTTTAAAGTGTAATCTCTTTGTGTAATCTAAGCTTACAGGGTTTATCGATAGACCTTTGAAGATGGCCATTGTTAACACATCTTAAGAAAAATTGTCAGCCTTAAAGCAGAGGGCATTGGAGTTAATGCATTTTTCGCTTTTTACCTAAACATGCTCCCGAGACACAAGCTCTGCTTCAGTACTTTGACTGGGAAGCGGTTCAGCCTTCTGAATACGTAGATCAGCGTGGCCTTTGGGATGTTGTGCATTCACCAGTTTAGCTGCTTTCTGGCTTTTGGTATTGAACGATAAACACTCCAGTTCTGCTCCTATCCTCCATTATCTGTACTCACAGCAAACCTGACCATCTTAAACATGATTAAAATATAATTCAAAAGTTATTAGCTAATTATGACGCAAAGTACTTAATTTGCCACTGCTCCCTAATAACTTAAAGGTACTCCTGATAACTTGGTAATAACCGTATCATAAGCAAAAGGACACGGTTGCTACTAACTTAATAGGCAGCTTCCCTCAAGATAAAACATAAATAACGTACCTCAATGAAATCGGATTCGAGCTTAGTAAAATTATCTTGGCAAGCAAAGAGAATATTTGTTAATTTTTCTGTGAAATGTTATCATTGCCAAGAAAACTTGGTTACAAAAAAATAGAGATGGAGAAAGTATTTGCGTGAATAATTGATTTAACATTTCATTGGCTTAAATGATATTAGGAAAAGTGGTTTTGATACGCACTGGAAAACTAAAAAGTTTTCTGGGACTTATTTGCAAGATGTCAAGCACTGTAGGAGATGTGGGGCTTCAAGGCTTGCAGCCTGCTCTGCAAGAGATCAGGGGGCTGCGGTGCCGTGTTGTAGACAGTGGTTTAGGGACAGCCTGTTTGGGGCTTGCACGGCTGAGTTTCGTTGGGAAGGGCGGTCAGTATGGTAGCAAAAAGGGCTTGGGGGAGTGCCTGGCGGCTGGAGGCAAGCAGAAGCGTGAGGGTTAGTGGCAGATGTGGTGTCCTGGGGAATGTTGGCTAGTCTGGTGTCTATCAGAAGGAGGAAGCCCACCTTGCCAAGAGGGCTGGGGATCGTGGGGGCAAGGGTCCTGGTTCAGGGCCCCCACTCCGCCACATCTGAACTTGTTGGTTTGGCTGCTGCAGTACTGAAGGCACTTCTAAAATGCTTACTTGCCCAGCCTTGTGTGAAAGGATGCACGCTTGGATTGCAGCCTGTTCCTCTTATCTGTCTGCATCTCCTTGGTATAGCAGAAGCTGAGATGTACAAAGCAGAGAGAGAAGGCATCTGGTAAACAGAAACTCCCGGCCCAGCACCTGCACTGCAGGGACGGTGCTCCGCCGGCCTCACCGCGGCCGCAGCATGCGGTGTGGGAGATGGCTTCCATCTGCCTGCGTGTGTCATCGGCTGGCTGTGAGTCACCAGCCCTCGACCTCCCAGCCCGCGTATTTATCCCCTTCCCTTCTAAAATGTCAGCATTTCTACAAGTGCCACTGGGGTCTGGGTGGGCTGTGTTCCTGAATTCGGGTGCTTGAGCATCCCAGGATGTCCCCTTCTGTGTGGCTGTTGTTCAGGCACACATCCCCGCATCTCCACGCTGGTCTGTGGCATAGAAAGCTGCAGCTGACTCTTGTGGAAGTCGCATTCCTGCAACATGA
Source organism: Alectura lathami (assembly GCA_013399715.1). NCBI lineage: Eukaryota > Metazoa > Chordata > Aves > Galliformes > Megapodiidae > Alectura > Alectura lathami. Next base: position 103,300 of record VXAV01007172.1, on the reverse strand, counting down.
CTGCGTGGCGTTGTGCAATTTATTCTCTTCCAGTTACTGTCAGTTTGTCCATGTGGGTTAGATCCAGAGACTGTTAGTTCATTTTATATTATGTCTGGTTTGCTCTTGTCTCTGCTCCTGGTGCTGCCATGATCCGGCAGGTTATAGCAAATCCCACATTTCATTGCTTTGTCTCTGGTGTGTTCCCTCATGATACCACCTCACTCATCATCTTGATCCTCCCCATCTGTCCCTCACGTACTTTACTCTGCATTTGAGACTATTCACCACCTCCCGTCTATCTCAATTTCTTCCAAGTGTTTTATTAGCCACCTGAGTTTGTCCTTACCCTCTCTTTCGCCTCCATGCTTAAATAACAATCAGAGGACGTTTGAAATGGTCTGCATGTAAATGATTCAGTTCTTTAATCTTCAGCAAATATTTCCACAAAGGTTTCCAGCCTCACTTCTACTCAGTATCTGTTATTTATCTGTTCTTTAAAATGCCATGTAACATTTTCTCTTAAATCTCATAAGACCTGATGTTTCAATGTCTCCTCCTGTACATCCTTCTTGCTTTGTCTGCTTTGGCTTCTGTATAAATACCCTTTCTATAGAAGGTTTTATAAGATTTTAGGTTTTCATACACTTTTCCCCATTACCTTCGTTTTACAATCATAGTATTCATGCCTTTTCTAATAACTTGGGAGCTGTCTGTGCCAAGAAATTCCTGAGACTCATGGACATGAAACCTTAAATTAAATGTAAGGAGGAAGAGATAAGAGCACATTATAATAGCACTGAGAGCAAAAGATTACAACAGGGTATTTGGTTAAACTGTGGTTTTCATAATGTATGTATTGCTGAAAATTGCAAATTTCCTCTTTTCTATCATGTTTATGAGGCAACTTTTGTTATGCAGAGTTAGGAAGGTTGCTGGGCATTCAGTCACCGAGGATCCAAGTGACATGAGATGTTCTAAAAGACAGCAGGTTGCTACAGCTAACACGGCCCTCTGAGAAATGAGCAGGAACCTGTTCATTGTGTGTTTGGGTAGCACGGCGTTTCTCCCTGGTGTGGCTACCTCTTCCATGTACTAGCTTCTAGGGGAGAGTGCAAAATGATGTAATTTAGACACACGAGGAAGTAAAACTAAATAGCCATGAGATGAGCATACCATTAAACAGATCTCATTTATAATGGACTCTTATGCAAATTGCCTCTGAGCACTCAGCAGAAGAAAATGAAAAGAAATTAATAAGGACAGTGTGGACTAAAAAGTCAAGGGAGAAAAAAAGTAAAAGCCTCTTCCAGCTCACTGTCTGCACACCCTGGAGTGTGAAATAAGCATTTGCATTAGCCACGTAAATGTAGTGATGAGATAGGAAAACCTGCATTCACTTATCCCTGCTGTCTTTGTCTCTGTGGCTCCAGCCAGGTTTCAACTAAAAAAAATATATACAAATATATGTATATATATTTTTTCCTTTGTTTAATTCTTTGTCATGCAGTTCATTATTTGAGGAAGAGGAATGTGTTTCCATGAGTACTTTGCCCCTTGGTGCCAGAGCTCAGTGCAGTCCCAGGACCCAGTGCTGCGATGCCACGCCTGCTGCATCGCTGCCAGGCCACTAAACAGGCTTTGCTCAAGGAGTTTCCCTCCTTCTTCGCTGTTCTGCAAAAGGCACAGAGAACAGGGAAAGCCAACAGCTTGAAATGGTTGAAAATAGTTTATTGCAAAAAAAACAGTTAGTTTTGTGTTCGTAGTGACCTCTTGTGATAACGAGTAATAATATGCTGAATATATTCAGCAATAAGGAATCTGTATTTTCTCAAGAAAAAAATAAATAAATAGCTTCCTTTCTACCTTAGGCTGAATGTAGTGCAATATTCTGCATGCTTGCAGATATCACGGCTTGCTGCCTTCCCACGTTCCTTGTATCCCTATGATTACAAAAGGGAAGAGTTTTAGCTCTGCCCAGTGAAGTCACTAGAATAGTCTGCAGAACTGTGATCTTTCTCGCAGTGGTAAGGAAGCTGTGCAGTGATTGGCTTGTTTAATTAATATTGGCCATCTTGGTCTTAATTATTGCTTCTTTCCCAAATCCTCAACAGAGACAGAATGTGCTAAAGGAAGGTCTCTTTATGTGTATAATAACACATGCAAATATTTAGATGTTCAACGAGCAAGGCTGTGAACACCTCTGCTGTATATGCAGCCTTGCTGCAGACTGAGTGTATTTTTATACTTGACAAACAGGACTTGTTCTTGAAGAATCTGAGAAATCCTGTAAGCACTGTCACCTTCCCCTGCTTTGTGTTGTAGAAATGCTGTTATACAAGTGCTGGGCTGGGGGGATGAGCATCCCTGCAGTATTTTATAGAAGTAGAACACTGATCTCCTCCACAGCCCTTTGTTTTCTCCCCACTAAAACCAGGTTGCATCTGCACCTGTTTTGTGTCCTCAAAGTAAAACCCAGTTCTCTGGTGGATGCTGTGTTCTGCACCGGTTATAGTTTCATCCCTTGAAGCATTCAATTTCTGACAGTGGATTATGATACTTAAAGCCATAGACGTTAATTATTATCCATTGGAGGTCGCACTTTCAACCCATGGGACATTAATTTTCCTTATATACAGAAAATTCCAGCCTGTTAGTTTTAATTAAACATTTCAGAAGCATGTTTCCTTGTAAATGGACTACAGTTTATCATCCTTTACTCTTGATATTTGGCTATTTCTCCATGTAATTATCAGCTTATTTTGCAAGCATCCTTCAAAGCACTTTGCTGTTTGGAAATCCATTCAGCTGTTACGTGTTTGTCGAAAAAAAAAAAAAAAAAAAAAAAACTTATCTCTGTCAATCATTGGCCGAAGTTGTCTAGAAGGAGATGGAGGGAGAACATCTTCCAGGTTTTCCTGAGAACTGTAATTATACTGAACATGACTTCACAGTCCCTTCTTGTGCCCGCAGCCTGGTGCCACTTAAGCATTTATGATTTCAGCATGAGGCCAAGCAGAAAGAAGAGTGGAGCTGCAGGTGGCAGGGAGGATGGGGGCCCAAATATTACCAAGCATGCTGAGAGAGGCAGGGCATGTTTTACTGCTGTCTCGTCTCCTCTGCTGGCAGGTGCAGCAAATGCAACTTAGACCGTGCTGCCACATTTGGGTGCTCAGTTATCACAAGTATTTCCCTGGAGGATATGAAGCTGGAGTTTGAAGTTTTCCATCTGAAAAAAAAAAAAAAAAAAAAAAAAACACTTTATTTACAGATGTCTCCCAAAGCTGCTTTACCATTTGAAAGCATCCTTGTGTGTTGCAAATTGAACCTAGGGAGGGGAGGAAGTTGGCACTTTGCAGTTTCTTGTGTTTTTCTGTTGCTGGGAAGCAAAGGTAGCACTCTGTTAGCTCTCCCAGACCAGGTGGACTGGCCCCAGGTGTTGGTGCGCTGGTGTCAGCCCTGTGATTTTGTCAGAAGGCTCCATCCTCTGATACTATCTAATTATTCTCCTAAACAATTAATAAAATGAAGACTAAAAGCCTAGAGGTTTAAAATATGTAATTATAACAGTAATTTAGAACTAGGGAAATGCTGCAGAAACCAATTACAATTATACTTTTCAGTAATGACTGACTTGGCCAAATATATGTGTTTTGTGTGTGAATTCTGCGATAGATTCCAAGATGACATGCTTGAGTATGGGAGAAAATTAAATCTAAATGCCTTATGTTGCCATATTAGACATAAATGCTGCTCATCCACCTAGTGAACAGGAGCCTGTATTATATGGCCTGCCGCAGCTTAAATGCTGAGCGACGGGGCAGGCAGGAACAAGTAGCTGTGGAAGAAAGCTTGAATTGTTCTAAGGGATGGCTTTGAGAAGAATGTTTTGTGCTGGATCATTCTGTAAAATATGCTTAATTCCATATATATTACAGATTTCACACAACTGGAATTGATTCAGGCATTTCCTGCAGAATGTTTAATGGGTTAATGAGGTCAATGGGGTTTTATTTCTTTCCCAGTCTTCACCTCTCCCAGCCAGTGAGAAAGAAGAGATGAGACCTATATTCTGTGCAGCACTTATTACTGAGTGTACTATTGTGTTGCCTGCTTTGGGCAAGGATGCCATTTCAGACCTGATTTGGGTTGGCTGTGCCATTTCACAGGAAGGCTGTGGGTATGAAGCATCCTTTGGTCACATCCTGTATCTTGGTCGGGGCAATCCCAAACATGAGTACAGGCTGGCGGATGAGTGGCTGGAGAGAAGCCCTGCAGAGAAGCACTTGGGGTCCTGCTGGGTGAAAAACTGGAGCCAGCAGCATGTTCTTGCAGCCCAGAAAGCCAACTGTATCCCGAGCTGCATCAACAGAGGGACAGCAGCAGGGCAAGAGCGGATTGTCCCCCTCTACTCTGCCCTTGTGGGGCCTCGTTTGGGCTGCATCAACAGAGGGGTGGTGGCAGCGCAGAGAGGGGATTGTGCCCCCCTGCTCAGTCCTTGTGAGTCCTCACCTGCGTCCAGGCCTGGGGCCCCCAGCACAAGGAAGATGTGGAGCTGCTGGGGTGGGTCCAGAGGAGGCCACAAAGATGCTCAGAGGGCTGGAGCACCTCTCCTGTGTAGAAAGTCTGAGGGAGATGGGCTTGATCAGTTTGGAGAAGAGAAGGCTCTCAGGGGAGACCCTGTAGTGGCATTCCAGTGTTTAAAAGGAGTCTACAGGAGAGATGGGGAGCAACTCTATCAAGGGAGTGCAGTGATGGGACAAGGGGGGATGGTTTTAAACTAAGAGAGGGGAGGTTTAGAGTAGATATTAGGAGGAAGTTCTTTACACAGAGGGCGGTGAGGCCCTGGCCCAGGCTGCCCAGAGGAGCTGTGTGTGCCCCATCCCTGGAAGCGTTCAAGGCCAGGCTGGATGGGCCCTGGGCAGCCTGATCCAGTGGGTGGCAGCCAGCCCACGGCAGGGGTTGGGACTGGGTGGGCTGTAAGGTCCCTTCCAACCCAAGCCATGCTGTGATAATATGAAGCCCCATTCCTCAGCTGTTCTCCAAGACCTTGCCGCAAGCCCTGCTGTCCCTCCAGCTTCGGGAGCTGTTTCCATCTATTTGCCTCTTTCAAAATCGCTGTTACTTGCAGAAGTGCAGGTGTATCTCAGCCTGGGACTCTTCATACAGCCGGGAGGACTGACCGCCTCTGAGCTATGCTGGGTATGGGTTTGATTTTTTATAAGAGATCAAAGCAGCCTCAGGGTGGTGGTGAGGAATGGTTGTTTCCTCACGTCTCCTTTCAAAAGGAAAACAGTGTGCCGTGGTTGTTCGATGTGCTTGCTGGATCTGTTTTGTGAAAAGATAGACACGTGTCTTGCCTGTGCCACCAGCTGAGTGTGATCAGGGAACAAGAGTGCCTATGCATCACCTAGATCGGTGCTGGTGTACCGTGATATTATTGCCTGTTCCTTAGTGAACTGCATAGGTTTTTCTGTGCTGCTTCCCAAAACAGATTGGTTATATTAGGACAAATGTTACATAGGAATGAACCTTTTCATTAAAACAATGAAGGCAAAGAATCTGCAGAATATTGCAGAATTTAACAGCTTGTGACAAGGCTCTAAAACCATGCCCAGGAATGTCAGTAGTATTTCATGCAAAGTGTCCACGTGACATATCACAAGTTGGCTATTTTGAGACTGTTCTGTTTACAGTTCTTTGGAGGGGTGGGTGGTGTCGGAGAGAATCAAAAAATGCCTCCACATGCACTACAGGCACATAAACATGCACAAGAAGCCAGACGTATAGCAGTCACTGCTGGTGATTTCGTTGGGAAATGGTGGGTGACTCAGCAGCGATCTGCAAACACCTCAGCACAAAAACAGCGTGCATTTCACGTTACTGTGCTGGCGTTTTGTTCCCAGCTTTCAGCCCTTCCTACTGCTCCGACTAAATCAGGTTTTGTGAGGAACACGTGTAGAAAATGTGTGAGGAAATGTGTGTTCAGCCAGCAGCTGGTGTTGCAAGCATTTTTAGCAAGCGGAGGCTCTCTGGGTGACCGCGTGGTGCTGGGTGGTCTCTAAAAGCTGAGGCATTTCTTCTGGGTATTTTAGAGCCTGCTGGTTGGTACCTGCCACAAACAGTTGGGTTTTACTGTGAAACCATTACCTCACATTGAAACCTTAGAACTTTTGTATCCCCAGCGACTTATTCCCACAACGTTCTGCCGCCTCAGTTGTGCTGGTCCAAGTGTTGATTGCAGTAAATGGCATCCAGAAGATGATCTGGGTTTAAAAATAAATAAATGGTACAATATAAATAAATAAAAAGCTTTTCCTGAGTGAAATTTTCAAGCCAGCTTCACCGTGTGCTCCCCCAGAAAGCAAAATGAAGCCGATGGAGGAGGTTGGTGCAGCGGGGTGGGATGGGATCTCAATGGGGCCATTGAGAGAGATGTCCAAAATGGGATCTGCTGGTGGGAGAGGTGTCCAAAGTACTCGAGGGTTGTCCTCTCAGGAGACAGGGCTGTGGGCAGCAAGGTTTCCCAGTCACCACCAAGCCACACATGGTCTGACCCTGATGTCTGCCTCTTGTTTCCTCTGCAGAATCGGCAGGCTCTTCGATGGCACAGAGCCCATCGTGCTCGACAGCCTCAAGCAGCATTATTTCATCGACAGAGATGGGCAAATGTTCAGATATATCTTGAATTTTTTAAGAACATCGAAACTCCTCATTCCTGATGATTTCAAGGTGAGATTTCCAGGGACTTGGGAGTTTTGCATGTATCTTTGTAAAGGAGGAGTCTGACATGTAATGAAAACAGAGCCCTGGACAGGAGGCACTACTGGAATATGGTGCTTGACTTCAGGTACTTCACAAAACTAAGTGCAGGGTTGCTGCAGCGGTGTCTGTCAGGCTTTTCTGGAGTGGCATCAATATTAAATTTTCCCCTCCTGTCTGTAGTGTAATGGAACAAGCTTGCCATATTTGACCTGGGGAAATTAAAAGCCGTAGGACACTGATGGAGACGGAAAGGATGTTACCGTTTGTAACCAACTGCTCATGAGCCTTGCTGGTTACTTGTCTTCTCGTCCTCTTTTATGGTTCCTTTCTGACTGCAGCAACTCCTGCTTCCACTCCCACGCTGAAATTCAGAGAATTGTGTGGGAATCAGAGTATTGACAAAATAAACAGCACACATGGTAATATTTGTGCACTAAGTCATAACTGTTTTCTTCCCCAGACTCTTGGATGCATACTGGAAATTTAATTTTAGAGTTTTAGAGAAGTCAGGGATGAATAGTTCTACATTTATTATTTAATCTTTATGAAAGGATCTGCTTTTCTTCTTTTTAATAACAAAGTAAATTTGTGATAGTTCACCCTGTGAGATGTCAGCCTACAGAGGCACAGCTTCAGACTCTGGGTGCTTGCAGGTATATGGGTGTAGCTGTGGCGTCAGCCAAGTGAGCGCTGGAGACCACAGTTGTAATCGGAAGAGGTCTCTACGGTTACTTGATGAATGCACCTCAGTGTAGCTGGCCATGCCATCAGTTCACCATAGGAAATCCAGCAATTCAGTCTGAACAGGTGATCTGGAAGGGCTGGAGCAGTGCACACTGCAGTGCAGTCTGTTATCCCTTGTATCTGAGACATTTTCAGGTGTTTGGGGCATAACAGGTGTGAGGTTATGAGCAACCTTGGAATTTCTGCTGTAGATCCGTACCTCTCCCACGCGTGACAAGGGCAGACCTACCTGAATGATGTGGGAGGTTAGAAACGGCTGATAAGCATCACGCCCCTCTTTTGGAGCCTCAGAATGGCTATGTGCTGCTCTCAGCACTTGTCCTGAAGGTAATCAGAGATACAGGAAAAGGAAAAGCCACTTTCCACGCAGTATTAAGACATTATATATGGGGAGCCCTTTAACCACCTAAGCACACTGTAGCTCTGCTGAAATTTAGAATGCTGACTGCTGGCAAGTTCTCCCAGCCAACATGATGCTCAGAGAGGTGTCCCTGCCCCTTGTGCTGCAAGTCATCCAGAACATAGGTGCTTAAAATGCACTGCGACCCTTGTTTCTGAGAAATATATGGATGAGGTGACTTTTTCATTAGACATTAAATGTAAGCAGCATTCTGAGTATGATTTAGGTGTCCCATGCTCATCAAGTATTCGATCTGCACCTCAAATTCAGGGCTGTATTGACTGTTACCAGTCTTCTTCTGTAGTCAGTTCCATTCCTCTGCCTTGTCTAATTCTCATGTATTTCTTTTCCTCTATATAAATATTTTCCAAATTGTCTTATGGTCTTAAACCTAGAAAAACAAGATTTTATTTTTTTATTTAAAATATGACAGTAGACAAACTCGAGACCATCAGCTGTAAATTACATCTGTGCTAGCTATGCTTAGAAAGGCATTCTCTCTGCTCTGGTGTTTGAGATGATGAAGTAAACAGTACTGTTGGCAAAATGGGGAGGTATTAAAAAATACTTAATTTTTAAAATGCAGTAATATGTGCAATTTATTATGTAAATGTCTCACCCATTTTGCACTGAGAACCATTGCAGGCTCCCTCATTTACATTCTTGTACCTGTTACAGTGCCTGCTAGTAATGCTGTAAGACGTGATGGATCCTAGTGATGAATTTTCTGAATCCTGCTTGAATTCTGTTCCATCTGTTTAATGAGGTCATTATCCTGTGACATCACTGTGGGAATAAAGATGGGGAGAAAAGTGGGATGTAACTGCCTGGGTTATTCCGCGGCACAATGGAGCCGAGCAAATGTAACTTCCCCCTCCCCTCACAAGTGCTGTTCTGTTCAGTCTGTTTCAAGTGGCTAATGGTTATTTTTTTTCTTGCACTGTTATTTTATTACACCTTCCCACACAGTAATTATGAGCTATGTCTGAAGGGTTCCAGATCTAGAGCAGTGTTAGCCCGAGTACATTAGCGGTACATGAGCAGTGCCTCTTTCCTAACTGTGCACAGTAATGTATGTGTCTTTCAGGACTACAGTTTGTTATATGAAGAAGCAAAGTACTTCCAGCTTCAGCCCATGCTAGGAGAGATGGAGAGGTGGAAACAGGACCGGGAGAGTGGCCGTTTCTCCAGGTCCTGTGAGTGCCTGGTGGTACGCGTTGCCCCGGATCTCGGGGAGAGGATTACGCTGAGTGGCGATAAGTCCTTGATAGAAGAAGTGTTTCCAGAAATCGGAGACGTGATGTGCAACTCTGTCAATGCCGGCTGGAATCACGACTCAACGCATGTCATCAGGTTTCCGCTGAACGGATACTGCCACCTCAACTCAGTTCAGGTAGGAAGCTGCGTGTGTGTGTTTGGAAGGGAGCCGGCTGACCAGGCGCCTGTGGGTTGGTGTGCTTCTCTCTCACAGGGAGGTTTCGATGAACAAAACCGTGGAGGCTCTGAGCTAGTTACTTCTGTGGGTCAGGGCTGCTTTCTCAGCTTAATTCTCATGCGTCATCAGCAAATCTCTTTGCAAAACAGGAACAGTAGTGCTAAAAACCTGCTTTAAGAGGTATGTGTGCCCCAGTGTATAAAGACATTATGTCTTTGGAGAAACACTTTTGGACGTTTGAATATAAGGCTGAACCCTGCTTCTAGTCCCTTGCCCTGCTTGTCATAAATTGTCTTCTGGATTAATGAGAGGGCCCAGGGATACCTCAGGCCAGGGAAGGAAGGTGCCACAGAGCTACCGTGAGAGCATCAGTCTCTGTCCTTTCACCTTCCAAGGGAACAATTCCCACACACTGAGAAGGGTGGTGGAGATGTGCTGATTTTCTGGAGTCCACAGGAGCTGTGAAACTGAATAGGAAGATGAGAAGAACAAAAAAATAAAGCCCTGATCTCTTGTTCTGGATAACATGTGAGAAGAGAATTAATGTGAGAAACAGGCAACTGGCCATTAGCATTGGCCAGACTCTGAAATGATGGCCACCCCTCCACAAAGGGACAGCACAGCCAACTGCCACCTCCTTCCTCCCATTCCTCCTCCTCCTCCTCCTCCTCCTGCAGTAGGACCCAGTATTTCTGGAGAAGGGAGCAGCAAGCAGCTGTTGACTCAGAGCCTCACAGAGGGGACTTTACACCTTGACTTGGGCGTGCTGGTGGGGCTTTGGCCCTTCAGTGAGACCATCAGGCAAGGTGCAGTGTGAAGAATTCTTGTAGGGCATTAGTAGAAAAGTTATCTCAGGCATGGTAAAAAGTGGCGTATAATTTTTCCAGCCTTACCCAAGTCTTTTGCATTTGATAATGACCTCCCTAAATGTTTCTTGAGTAAATGTACTGTGTCACTGTATGCTTTCACCTTGGGCAAAGACGACTGGTTAATTCTTCCTCCTTGCTGAGGTGGCAAAAACATTGGCACATCTGCTTATTGCAGTTAGGGAGCTCTCCACTTCTGTGGCCTTAGGGGAGGCCCTCCCCTATCCAATTCAGCATAGTAGAGGATGTAGCAATAACTAAAATCAGTGGCATTTGTTTTAAAAAAGATTTAAAATGGATAAGAAGAATTCTGGGAGACAAATACAGGTGTGAAAAAAATTCCACACTCATCTCCATCACGCACATCTAGTTAGCACATCGTGCACAGCCAGCACTTTGGAGCCATCATGGGCCCTGTTGATGGTCTTCGGTTTAGGTGCACCTTCTAAATGCTCCACACTGATGAGCAAGTTCTTACCTGTGATCCCACGCTGATGAGGCCACGTCTTCCATTTTGGGTGGACGTAAGCATCTCCCTATCCCCAGAACAGTGTCATGCAGGGCAGGGACTATTTGTAGACCTGGAGAGGGAGGCACAGACCCAGTGATTTGCTCAGGGCCGGGCTACTTTCCTGACCCACCACATTTTCTCCCAGGACCTAAGTTCTCCTGCTGTATTTTTCAATAGTTTGCGCTGAGACATGCTTAGGGAATTTAGGCATATATTGTCGAAAGCTAAAGATCGGGTCAAACAAAAATTGCACTGACGTTTTGATGTTTGCTCTTCTTTTGGGGCTTCTGAGTCTCTTCCCACCTCCTACTTTTTGAGGTTTGTCTGCTCTGTAATTAGCTGTATTTTGGAAATACATTTGCTGACCTGGAGCAGTGCATGTAAAAGCATGGCATGTCTTGTAGTTGTAGGCATTTTTTAAGCTCAGCTTGCTTCTTCTCCCTCCCCAACACTCTGCTTGCCCTTGCTGTCCCAGTGCACACTGCAAGCCAACGTGCTAAATGGTGATATAGCTGGGAGAAACACGGTATTCCCCTGCCTTCACGTGTGTGAACAGAGCAGCAAGAGTGGTTGGTGGCAGAGGAGATCCTGCAAACATCCCCGCTCCAGCACAACCCCAGTGGGGTCCCGTCCTGCTGGACAGAGGGCCCCATGTCTCCTATCAGTGAGGTGATGAAGTTCTGCCAGTGGAAGCTCTGCATCTTCATGGGAAGATAACTGTAGCAGGGTATAAGTGCGAAAGAGCTCTGGAGTTACAGGAAACAGCATGAGCACAGAAAATTAAAAAAACAGGAGAATTGTGGTGTGGAAGCAGACCTTGGTCTTGAATGCTCTTGGCAGCCTGGGCCTGAGGTCTTTGCACCCTCCATCCGCTTGCCATGCGAGCTCTGTGCGTGTCCCTCCGCTCCACAAGCCCACCCTGTCTGGGCTTTATTTCTACTTTTGGCCAGTGTCTTTCCCACTGGAAGCAACACTCAGGCTGTGAAGACAGAGGAAAGCAGGTGAACAGGGAGAATTGTGTAGCTCCATAATTAAAGCTTCAAGGCCCTATGTTTTACTACCAGTATGAGTACAGCCACGGATCTTTGCATCTGGGGTGGTTTTTCAGTCTCTAGAAGACACGATGGTAACTGTTCTGGAATTATGACCGCAGTACCTGCATTACCACACTTGAGCTGAAGTGTTTGCTCAGCATGCCTTGGTGTCTGATGTGCAGTCCTGTATTTGTCCTATTGTGTTGTAAATTTTGTGAAGCAGAGAATGCGTTTTTCAGCCATTAACCTGGGGGTAGAAGAATGGTCTATGTGCTGACAGGGCTAAAGAATATGTATTTGTCTTCTTATCACCCAGTGGCTAAAGTCAGCAGAAATCAGACAATGTGATGGAGCTGGGGGAACCAGTTGGTGGATCTGCATAACCACTTTTGTTCCCTAGATGGATCCGTTTTGAACACAGCAGCTGTTGTCCTCAGACGGCAGACACTGTTCGCTTACTTACCCCTTGGTGTTTGTTTCCTCTTTTTGCAGGTCCTTGAGAGGTTACAGCAAAGAGGGTTTGAGATTGTTGGCTCGTGTGGAGGTGGGGTGGACTCTTCCCAATTCAGTGAATACGTACTGAGACGAGAACTCAGAAGGACATCTCGTGCACCCTCCGTCATTCGAATAAAGCAAGAGCCTCTGGACTAGAATGGACATATTTCTTTATGCAAAAAAAAAAAAAAAAAACAAAGAAAAAAAAAAAAAAACAGAGGAGAAAAAAAAAAAAAAAAAAAAAAAAAGGAAAAAAAAAGAAAAGAGAGAGGAAAAAAAAAAGGGGGACATTTCATGTGCAGTTTGGACTCCAAACAGGTCCTGGAACTAAAATTGAATAAAAGACACATTTATATCAAATATAGAGACCACACCTGAATTCATATGGGAACACTTGGAATAGTAGTAATAATAATAACCTCAAGGTGTAGAAGAAAACACTCACGCATACATATACGTATGTAAGTACATGTATGTATGTGTGTGCATGTCAGAGGGTAGGGAACACAACAACAAACAAGTGGGAGGTGAGGTTGGTGCTGTGATGGCCATTAAGTGTCCCAGGCCCCCTCGGGCCCACTTAACGGCATACAAGCCATTGCCACTGGGGGAGATGTAGGCAGCTCCTAATGCACTCTCCATTGCCAAACACCCATCCACTTTGCCATGTCTGCACACCTTGACTCAACTTTACTTGCATCTGGAGGTTTGTGTCTGTCTTTTTAGAGGTGGGTGGGCAGGCGTTCCGGAGACAGCCATCCACTGCATTGGAAAGCTTGTCGACTGACATTTTAAATGTAGTTTGTACAGAAGTCGCACACGTTTTGTCTGCCCTCACAGATGTGAAAGCTTAACTTTTCTTTTGAATGAATTTTTGTTGTTTTGTTTTGTTTTGTTTTGTTTTTCAAAGGGGGCCAGAATAATTAATATTTGGTAGAGACGCTCTGGTTTGAATCTGCTGCTTTCCTACAATTTTTTCAAATTTTATAATGTATTAAATACAATAAACTCTGTTTAAAGTAACGAGGGTCTGATTTCAGCCAGCAGGAGCAGAGAAGTGGGGTTTAGCTCCCAAGGCAGCAGGCTCTGTTGTGGGGTCGCGTGTTGGGGTCTTCCTTCAGCGCTGTCCTTTGTAAGCTTTGTCCCAGTTTGAAGAGCCAAGCTCAAAAAGCAACACCAGTCCAGCCCAGGGAAACCCGTGTGAAATGGGTGCCTGGTTTTGTAAGGCTGCTGTAGCATTTGTATCATTCCCTCTTAACCAAGTAGCTGACAGCTCTTGTTCTCAAAGACCTTGCCCGGCTGCGTGTTATGCTGCCTGTTTGTCTTCATGGCCACGTAAGATGCACCAGCAACCACTTTTCCTCTTTTTATGCAATATTCCAGAATGTGACTGTGTACTCAGCCTGGTGTGGAAGTTTCTATCGAAGCAATGGTGCCAGTGTTCCATTCATTTTGGTGACACTTCGCTATTTATTTAAGAAAAAAGAAATTGTTAAAGGAAATACATGTAACAAGGTTTTTAATATAGTCTAATAACCCAAAGCTACCATTTTTCTGGGTTTTATTAAAGTTTGTCAGAGGGTGTGCCTAAATAACTCTCTGGTGGCACATATCAATGGGGCTTTGAAATTATTGAAACATAGGAATGGGTGGGAGGGGGGCTCCGTGAATTAAGGTTCCTTAGCAGGTTGTTAGATCTTCAGTGTGATGCTGTTCTGTCTGTTCCCAGTACTGAAACAGCTGCCTCCTTGGAAGTGGTGGTTTTCAGTCAGCAGCAAGTAGTCCTCTTACCAAATAAATGCTTGCTCTTCCTACCCGAAATTTGTTTGTTAGTCTGCATAGAAGTCAGAAAGTTTTTTTAAAAAAAAAAAAAATCTGTGGGAAATAATAAATACTTTTACCAGCTCTTCTGACTGCTGGAAGTGGTATGGAGTTAACGAAGACGCCTGTCCTGTGGGCTGACAACACTGACCGCTGCTGGTGCAAAGTGACGTGACGTTTTTGGGACGGTTTGCTGCAGAAACCTTCCTGCTCCCCAGGTGCAGCCCCATGTGCACCTGAGGGCACCTTTCCATCTGTTGAGCCCTCCTAGAGCCTGCCCTGCCCTGCTGGGCTTGCACATTGGCATGGACTCCAGCGCAGGCTGGAGGGGCAGCGGGGCTGGGGACAACGTCAGCCCTCAAATTGGCCCTTTGGTGCCTTTGCACAGCCTCAACGTGGAGGAGGCAGGCAAAAGAGGCACCCTCCTGATGTTCACCTCGCTTTTTGCCATCTGTGCTTCTTGTTGTGTTGCTCCCAAAGCAACAGGCTGCGCTCAGGTGGAAGTTGTGCTTGCTCAGTCCGTACCTGTTTGAGCTTACGGCACCGAGGCCACCTCTGTGCTGCTTGTGGCCTCTGGCCGGCCGGGTGGCCTCCCACTGAGGCCACGTTCATTGCTCATGGAGCCGTAAATCACCCTGCGACCATGGACATGAGCGTCACCGTGATTATGGAGTGGTCACAGAGCCAGCGAGGTTAGTCCTTTTTGCACCTGAGGCTTGTAACCATGTGGTTTTGAAATGATCTTTAGAAAAATGGGGTCAGCAGACAAATGAGCAATATATCTAGAAAGGGAAGGGAAAAAAAGAAGGTCCAGACTCCAGTCAGCTCTTTTCTGGAGGTTGGTAGTTTGTTTTGATATGTACAATAGTTCAAATTTCTCTGACTTTTTATTAAAAATTGTGTGCTGTCAGTGGTGCTGTGTTTATCAACAAGGAAAGAGGTGCAGTGAGCAGTCGCTGCCAGCATTGTGCTTGAGCCGCTTGGCCGAGCAGCGGCCAGACGGCGGCTGTGGGCACGCACCGGTTGTGGGTGCCGCTTCCACCCCTTCTGACAGGGAGGCACGAGCAGAGGAGCGGGCTCATCGTCGTCTCCTTCTGTAGGGTGAGCGCTGGAGTCCTGCATCAGCCATCGACTCGAGGTTCCTTCCCTATCACCTCCTGAATGTCCTGAACAACCAAGTAATGTAAGGATGGAGCCTGGCACCCTTGGATGAACCTTTCAGCCCTCTTCCCATTGCCGTGAGTCCGGAAGAACGCTGACAATTTCGCACACGCAGGTAGAGGTGAGGCACTGTTTCTTGAAGTCTGCTAGAATCCATAACAAAATCCACCTGGGACAACCTACTGCCCTCTGAAAGCATAAGAGCTGAGCCACCCACTCAGATATTTTACTTTAAGATAAATAGGACCTGATTTCATCTGGAAGGGAAACATTTTGTTCATAAGCATAATTTTTTACAGCAGCCTTTAAAAATTGATCAGTATACTAATTTACAAAGGGTTTTGCCATGACCCAAATGAACTGTCAAGTGCTTTTTTCTTTAATATTCCCTTTTTGGGGCACTTGGGGGAAGAAAACTTGATTTTAGGGGAGCGAGGGAAGTCTTATTCTTGACCACTGGGCTGTTTTTTTCAGAGAAATAAAAACATTTATTTCCATCTGTCATTTCTTGACTGCCGAGTTCTATATTATGAATTATTTCTAGAGACAACTGGTATTTGTATGTAGACATTCTTGCTGCCTGAAGTTTATTTACAGTGGAAATGAAACAAAGACAGCCCCAGGGCCTGTGGACCAGTTGCTTTTTCTCAGACTTGTGTTTGAGCAGTTTATTATTTCTTGAGGGTCTGGAGGCATCGCCACCACCAAAAATCAATACGTTGCATCAGGTCCCCATGTTGGCTTTGGCTGCCACCTCATTGATCTCGTTACTGGAGACCCCAAAACTGTCTTAGCACTTGGGATCCTCTATTTGAGATTGAAACTGCTAAAGTCTCATTGCTTAAAATCACATCTCTTCCAATAAAAAGATGCAGACACAGCACAAAAATGCATCCTCTTGTAAGTTGAGCTAGTGCGTAGCTGGCAGCTGGGATGCTAAAGTCCATGCTGGGGGAAGACACAGATAGCAGCCCCCCAAAGCTTCCTCCATGTGTGTGGGAGTGAGCTCCAGAACTGGGAGCATCCTCCGACAGATGGGGAAAGTCCTTTTTCCTTGAGTCTGTGTTTTTCTTCCCATTAGTTGGTTTAATACGTTATTGAATCCTGTGCCCTGAAAATGGAGTAGTTTATTTTTCAGCTGGTGTCAGATCCTGTGGGCCAGATCCTATCTCCTACCTTCTGCAGTGATGGTGAGCTTGCCCCGCAGACGAGGAGCAGCACAGCCATCAGCCGTAGCGTTGCTTTGGATGCAGTTATGCATCGTCCCTGTTGTGTGTTGGTTTTCATGCCACAGCACTTCCCACTGACGGTCACTGGAAGCCTGGATTGATCCAACCCCTCTCTACAGGGCAGGGTGATGATGTGCTGTGTTCACCTTGCAGTGGGCACTGGTGTAAAGCAAAAATTGCATTTGCTGATGTCCCCTGAAGTCCCACTCTGCACACATTGTGGCTCAGCTCAACCCGGGTGCTCAGCGAGGGTACAGGTGGGTGTTGGTGCTTCCTTTGGTAGGCCCCAAGGAAATCTCAGTCAATGGGAAAGAAAAAGACAAAGCAACCCCAGCGTGGTTCTTCAGATCTGTGGCAGTGATTTCGCTAATCCTTACTGCTTCTGAAGAAATAAATACTTCAGATCTGGAGGGCTCCCATTAAAAACGTTGCCAAATAATAAATAACAAAACTGGCTATGCATCTCTTTCCCTCATTTATTTCTTCAGTTCGGGAAGCTTAGTTTTCTTCTGCTTGGGGCTGTGCCCAGGCAGCTTAAGAGTAACAATTTTGGCCCTAGCACTGTACTTGGTTCCTTCAAAGCATCGTACGAGCCTTCAGTTGAACATCTCCCTGCCTGTAAAGGTGAAAGGTAGCAAGAAGCTCATCTTACAGCTGGGGGGGCTGATTTTCAAAAACCTGGGTGGAAGCTGTGCTTCAGGATTTCCGCTCAGCTGCCGCCCTGCCTTTTGCGCACCCTTATGGCATAGAGAGATGTTGGAGTCGGTGGTTTAAAGCTGATCAAGCGTAAGGCATTGTTGAGATTTCTGAATAGGCTTAAAAAGTAACGCTGTGACCATGTCAGGCCTGATACACCTTTGGAATGGTTTTCTAATTCCTTCCCAGGCGAGACAAAAAAAAAATCTTCAGAAGCTGCCAGGACATGGGCCTGGGCACCCAGCTCTGGGTGTTCCTGCCTGAGCAGGGCTTGGACCAGATGGACCCAGAGGTCCCATCCAACCCCAACCATTCTGTGACTCTGTGAAAATTCCACTCACCTTTCATGTTTTAAGAGAGCTCTCTGTCTCCTTCCTCTGGCTCAGCTTCTCAGCAGTGACTGTAATTTTCTATTATTTGTGATGTTTCAGTTCCTTACCACACAACCTGGGCATTACAAGGGGAAAAAGCGGCAACAAAAAACCCTGGTGTAATCTGTGAGAGAGCTTTGGTTGTTGATGCAGTGATCACAGCAAAGCCCCGAGATGCACCAGGATGGCAGGAAGGCTTCCAGCTGTGGTTGCTGCCGTGCAGCAAGGCACGGCTGGCTCCTGGCTTGAAACACTCCTAAACTGTATCAGCAGCACCAGAGGACCAGGGCTAAACGCTCCCAGATTATCTTCCTCCTGGAGCATCTGCACATCCCTCTTGCAGTTGTAGCCTTTGGATGAGTAGTCTGAAAACTGCAGTTGCGTATCAGCTGTAACCGCTGCAGCTATTCCAGGAGAAAGCTGCTTGGCTCAGGGACAGACGTGCAGAAAAAATTCTCTTCTGATGCATTATTGATAGATGTAAGTTAAAGCCATAAAGCTTGCAGCTTTATCAGGCAATATCTACTAAATCCTGGAAGCATGTGAGATAACCTAAATGTAATCTACTGCATACCAGCTCCTTCAGTGATGGATAGCACAACAAAAGCAGGACTAATGAAAAATTAATGAAAACAGTTACTTCCATAAGAAAAATGATCTGTTTTCTCCCACCTTTGTATTGATTTTAACTGGCCCTGTAATTGGAAGTGTATAATTTTTTCCTAAGGTGAAGAGGATTGAGGGTGAGGGAGAGGGAGCGTATAATTCTATTCATGTTTGTGACATACTTTCGGGCTACAAAAACAAAGCATTTTCCTTAGGATGTTGAAGCTGCCTGTGAATGCAGACTTCAAGCATATTTTCTCAGCTCAGGCAAACTGCCACGCTGCTTGCCTGAAACCAGATATCGCATGAGCAGAGTGCTTTGAGTGCTTTGAAATGTAGTGAGGAAGCAAAACGGAACAATGGCTGAGAAAAATCAAATACAGTGCATGGAACTTGGTGGTTTAACGTGTTGCATGCATTCAAGTTCATTTCTGATCAATTTTCCCCTTTCCGGAAAGGAAAAATCCTCAGCTTGCTCTTTGGAGGGTGAATGGACATTGGGCTGGTGGGAGTGACCTTCCCTGTGAGCCCAAACCAGCAGCAGCACCTTGCTCACCGGCTCGTCCCCTCACTGGGCAGGACAGGTACGTCCCTGAGTGACCAGCGCTGGCTGTCTCCTCTCCCTCTCACTGATGCCTCTGAGCACAACTGTCTTTTTCCCTAGATGTAACAGAGCATTTGTTTTGTTTTGTTTTGTTTTGTTTTTCACCAAAGAGCAGCATAAATTGGTCTGATCTACCAGTCTGCTGCAAGCTGTGTTTTAGATTAAGCCTGTACCTGCTTAATGTTAATTTATCCATTACGACCAAAGGCTAAGAGAACAAATCAGTCAAAGTAGGATATGTTTTGGTTTGGTGGGAAAAAAAAACAAAAGTGTTTCTCAAAATGTTTAGGAAATGCTTCTTTCCTGTTCCCCATTGTGTGTGGTATGCGTCTATTTTTAACTTATTCCATGAGACATATCAAAGATATGGGGCTGTACTGTGGTGGGAGATAAAAAGCATGATGTTTCTGCACATATGGGTAGTAAATGTTAGTCTTTATCTTAGTCTTTTGCTAGCACCTCTTAGGCACTATGCCTTCATTTCAAACATGCATTGCTACTGCTGGTGAAGGGCCTGGAGCACAAGTCTTACGGGGAGCAGCTAAGGGACCTGGGGCTGTTCAGTCTGGAGAAAAGGAGGCTGAGGGGAGACCTTACTGCTCACTACAACTACCTGAAAGGAGGCTGCAGTGGAGTGGGGTTTGCTCCCAGGTAACAGTGACAGGATGAGAGGTAACGGCCTCAAGCTGTGCCAGGGGAGGTTCAGGTTGGATGTTAGGAAAATCTTCTTCTTTGAGATTGGAACAGGCTGCCCAGGGAGGTGGTGGAGTCTCCTTCCCTGGAGATGTTCAAGAAACGTGTAGATATGGCACTGAGGGACATGGCTTAGTGGGCACGGTGGTGTTGGGTTGATGGTTGGACTGGATGATCTTGGAGGCCTCTTCCAACCTTTATGATTCTATGATTCTATGGTTTAGCCACATCCATGGCTGTTGCTTGTTTGCCATTCTCATTCGCCTGATGACAGCTGCCATATGAGACGAACCACCTCTTCTAATGCATGTCATTAAAAACCAGGGTGCTTGTCTCTCCTCAGTACGTGGCTTGGCTTTATTTTTATTACAGCAGCCTCAATCAGTGTGGTCTTAGGTGCTCTGTAGAGCTGATGTGGCTCATCAGCATGGGCAAACAATGGTCGCCCCTTAATGGTGCCTTCCCTGACTACTGAGCCTTGCTGCGCACGTGAGTGCTCTGAGGGCATCACCTGGGTGGAGAAACCACCCCAAAGTCACAATGGATGCAAGGGAGAGCCAAGGGCCAGGGCAGCTCTGGTACCTGCTACGGGGATGTCTCAGTCTTGCTGCTCCACTGTGCAAGTGGAACTTTGCAGGGCTAAAAGCAGAGTGTGGGAGGAAGAGCACTGTGCAGACAAGGAAGGGTCCTCATGTGGGAAAATGAAGCTATGAATCTTCAGCGATGTTTAACAAGTACAGTATAAAGGAAGTGGTTATGGTCACTGGTAGCTCTGGTGTATGGTTTGTATTTTACATGTTAAGTCATGGAAAAAAAAAAAAAAAAGGAAAAAAATCTTGGCCAGCCAGTTCAGTGAAAAAGGAAAGACAACCTGAAAAAGGCAGTTTTGTTCAGATAACGTTCTCATTACTTTCTTCTTGCAACATTTCTACATTAATTACAAAGTCAATCTTAAACCCAGCCATCCTTTCACTCCTTCTTGCTCAGCACATGCTATGGGCTGTAAGCAAGTTCTCCAAAAAATAGCAACAGTAGCTGATACTTTTTTACAGGAAGAGCTCTTCTTCCAAGTGACAAGGGGGATCTCTGGTTAAACAGGGATAAATAAAACCAGAGCCTTGTGAGTGGTGTCAGAAAAATTAGTTTAGTTTTCAGCTTCCTTTATTCAACTGTAACTGCTGTAGTTCTCCAGTCTCCCTGCAAACAGAATACTCTGCATGTGCTGCCTTGAAAACAAAAAAACAGCAGGGAAATGTCTTTCATCCTTCCTTCCACTTACAGTGATCCAAAGACACAAATGCATTTCTCCCTCTGAGTGTCACTCTGAAGTTAGACCATTTGTTTCTGGATCATCAGAATGGTCTCGCATCTTCTTACAAGTCAGAGAGCGTCATTCTGCTTTCTTCCCTGGCCGTATTATCTGGGTTTTTATTCTGTCCCCTGTGGTTTTTTTTTTTTTTTTTTTTTTTTTTCAGCCACGAGAGATCTTTCACAACATTTTTTTCAGTAGGGAGCTGAACGGGGATTCAGTCGTACTGGGGGTTGAAAGCCGTCAAGTGCCAGTGCTGAGCTTGATGTAACAAACTATATTTAAAGCATTACTCACAGAACGCCTGTGAGCAGCAAAGCTGTGGATCATAATTACGTGGCATTGTTGCTGAAGAATGAGCCAGCGCTCAGCAGAGAGCTGAGAAGGATGGGCCCAGTGCTCCTCACGGGTCCTTTGTGGGGCCCCAGCTCAGGAAGGCATTGAAACCTGTCCTTAGCCGTCGGTACGTTAAAAGTTCCGTCTTCATATCAGTGGGACACTCACAGCAGAACTGTGCATGTATCTCCATACTTCCCCAAGCTAAGACATGGGTGCCTAAAGCATAGAAGGGAGAGAAGACACCAGAAGAAGCTTCTCTGAGTGTTTGTGCTTGCTGAGCTTTTTGTGTGTTTTAGTGATGGTAAACTGTCAGGCTAAATATTGATTTCTCAGCTCTGAAAGCTGAAGACATAGCATCTTCTTCTGCCATGTTCTCAATATGCTTATAAGGAAAAATTACTCTGTGACCACATTTTCCCCTATAAAAATGTGAGCAATTAACACAGCAGGTTCCCAGTTCAATATGTATAATTTATTGTAAAATGTATGTAATTGGTTTGGCAGACAGTAAATGCACCAACACAAGCATAAACCTTTTTATGAATCCATATGTAATACAGGATGTTGATGGATTATTACTATGGCAAGATGTCAAGTTAAATAACTGATGCAGATGTACAGTAGCAAATTACTGTTTTTGCCATTTTCATTAAAAAAGTAAACAAAAAAAATTATTCACATCTCCATTATTTATTGAAGAATTTTTTAATGCACTCACTGCTGGAGCTTCTGAGTGCATTAAACGGATGAATTCAGTATCACATTAGACTAAATCGCCCACAATGGACAGCTGCCTCTTTTCAGCATTCTCAGAAGTCCAAAACATGCTTCCTGAGCATGAAGCACTCATCTCCTCCAGTCCCCAAAGCTGTGTGCTGGCCCATGGAGCTGTGTTCCAGCCCAGGGAGAGGGCAGCAGGAGGGCAGCGAGCTGCTCACCATGAGGCCCTGGTCAAGCAGGAGGGCCAACAGTTCCCGAGCGTTGGAGAGAGGGCAGCAAGAAGAAGGGAGATCAAGACCACGCTCTTGACTTCAAACTCATGGGCCTGGTTCAGAACCTGGTGGCCAAAGCCCATCGTGTGTGGTCACCGTGCGGCCTGGTTGCCATGGGATGGGTCCATGGGAGAAGCAACCTCTCCAGCCGCCGGCTGCCACATGACTACATGCCGTGGCAGGGGTGCAGCGGTGGCACAGATTGCTGGAACATGGGTATCCCTATCCCCAGGTGTTAAAAGAGGGGAGGGGTGTGTTGGGGCAGGGGGGGACGCGATGGAGAAGCCACCTGGGTCTGCCCTGCCTACCTTGCCGTGTGCCCCCTGTTCCACATGAAGCCACAGAGCTCCTCAGGAAAACCAGGGGTTCCTGCAGCACCCTCCTGGGCTTGGTCCCTGAGGTACCTCCGGCAGGGTAGGTAGGATAAAGGGATCCCCCAAACTACCTTCTCCTCCCCGTTACCCCTACCTATGTCTTTTTCTGTCCAGAGACCACAAGCAGCTCAGAGAGTTGCTCAGCTCCCCTGGGGGAGTCTCTTTGCACTGCTGATGGGACTCATACCCCGATGTTGAAGCCCCTGTGTCCATCCCCAACCTCAGCACCTCCTGTGTTTCTGCCACATTTTCTCACTGATGAAGTTCCCCCACTTTTCTCCTCTTTTCACATCTTCTTCAGCCTCTCCCTCATCCCAGAGTGGATTTTCCCATTCATTTTCCCACCTTTTATATGTTCCTCCTCCCTTAACCCATTTTCTATCATCTCCTTCTAGTCGTCTGTTTTCTTTCTTCTCCTATAATCCTGTACATTTGGATAATTTTAATTTGGACTGTTTAACATAACCACTAGATTTGTGTTTTAGCCTTGTTCGGCAAGTTAAAGTCTCCCTTTTCTATCATCTTCTGCTTTTTCTTCTCTCTATTAATCTAGGCCAGGGTTGACAGACTTGGAATCCAGCTCAGCTTCAGTGGGAAACCTCCCCAGTGATTTCCATAAGAGCAGGGGGAAATCCAAAATGTTCCAATATAAGAGGCTAAAACTAATTTTTTGGCCCTGTACATGGCCAGACTTCCTAGGCTTCTCCATGCTCCCAGTACACTGCAGCTTCAGCTGGATGTGTATGTAGGAAGGACAGTGTTTGTGGAAAGCAAGGCACTTCTCCTTGGGCTGCAGATGGTTTGATCCAGAGTGTCTGAGAAGGAACTTGATCTCTGGCAAGTCTTTCTTTGCTAGGCATCATGTGCAGTCCTTGTGCTACGTTTACATCTATCAGTAGTACAGGTGGAAAGACGGAGAAAATCTTTTTTCCCTTTCAATTCATTTCCAGGGGCAGCTCTTAGATGTCCACATGTTGCTGGAGAGCTAGAAATATTTGTCCCATCGACCTACATGGCACACTCACACATTGTCTGAAGGTGGTGCTGCCCCACCCTGTGTGTCCTGTGGACATGCTGGGGCCTTCCCAAACCAACAGCAACGGTGGGTGAGCCCCTCACCCACAGAGCCAATCTAACAAAAATCCGCCATGTGTGTTCACTGCCATGCTAGAAGGCATGCTCCCACCAGCAGGATTTGTTCTTTGGCTGCTCTCTTCAGCAAGCAGCACAAGGGCTGGGGTGGTGATGCCCACAGGAAGCCCACTCAACACCTGCACAACCCGGGCTGGCTGCACGGGCAAAGCACCGCTCATGCAGCCCTGCAAACAGAGTAGCCATGGCTGTTTCCAGCCCTGGTTTGTAGGCAGAAAGACTCCCTCATGGCGCTGCCATCCCATTCAGATGGTTTTTATTCTCCAGTTGTGAAACAACACAGAAAAATAAACCAAACGGATCTCTGGAGTGAAAGAAAAACAGAGAAACAGAATGGCAGCTGTTTTTGAGCTAGGCTCCCTTGTCAAATGGTGCCTGCCTAAACCCCTTCTGCTCCATATGACATCCCACCAGAAAGAGCCCCGTTTCCAGCTTTCCTTTTCGGCAGCTGCCATTGCGTGGCTCGTTGTTCTTGGAGCTGCCGGCACCTGTGTCTGCCCTGATGCGATCTGGAGGCTCTCCGTGTTTATTTCAATGTAAATATTTTTTTTTGTTGAGAAACAAAAGGGCTGGAAAAAGGGAGGTTATGGGAATATTCAGGATGAGATAAGGAATCTGAAGCAGCAAAGAACACACCAATTACCTCAGCTCACACGCTCATCTGCCAGATGAAACCAGTTTTACTGGCTTTTGCCCAAAGGCAAAACACCACAGGGCTTCTGATGTCATGTTGGCCCTTGGTGATGAGCCCAGGTAAATGGGTACCTGGCATGGAGAGAAAAAGGGTTGTGCTGCTTAATGCCAGCATCAAGTATTTATGTTCATCTAGCATCAATTAAAAATACCTCTGTCTCATTCCGCCTGCCTGCCTGCTAGTGTGGTATTCGTTTTCTTTCCAGACCTCTTCAGATTGCCTTGCCTTACAGTTTGCAACAGCAAGAGCTGGCACTTGCCTCCGGCATGGCAGAGGAAGAGAAACCATTTCACTTTTATGCTTTTTTTCCCCTGCTCCAGCTCCGCACAGAGCAGCGAAGGTGTTTGATGTGCTCGTTGTCTTGGAGAGGTGATGTGCATGGCCAGTGCTGTTGTTAATTTGCAGTGCTTCAATAGCACCAGCTTTTTCCTTAGGATTTAGATTGAATTGGTGGCATTGCTGGGACAATATAGTGCTGTAGATCTGAACTGTGCTCAGTGTACTCATCATCTGTCTTTTTTCTTTATTGTATTAACCTTCTTTTTCTTCATTTTTTCTTTTTTTTTTTTTTTTTTACATTTTTATATCGGTAAAACCCAGTGAAGCAGACTTTATGGTGTAATAATTCTGCATGTTTTGGTTATAAATATCCTGAAGCAAAGTTAAGGTTTTTCATATTACTATCAAAGCAACAAATCCGTGTCTGCTTCAGCAGAGAGAGTAAAAGGGATGTTTTACACATAAAAGCTTGTCCGTGGGTGGTAAACAGCTTTGGTCCTAATACATATTGCAAATATTCTGCTGTGGCACAGACTGGCAGCTTTGGTAAAATTGGTAGCATCTGTCTGAGACACAAGAGTTCGCCGTGGTAGCTGCTGTCGTGGGAGCCTCACCGGGGTCCAAGAAATCCCAGGATAATTAGGTTTTTGCCTGTTGCACTACAAATGACTTCTCTTGCTTTTGAAATTTTCTCCTTGGGAGTGGATAATGCCGCAAAGCAATTTAAAACCCAAAGAGGTACAAATCAATAACTTCAGCAACAGCAGCGCAGACCGTTTACCCCATCACAATGTCTGACCGCGGCTTTCCAAGCAGCCTCGTGATTTCGGTGGCTGACTTGGCAGGTGCCCAGTGTGAAGCACCTTGCTCCAGTCAGATTGTCTGAGAGCAGATGCTGAGTAGCTTTTGAAAATCAGAGGTCTTCAAGGGTTCTTGAGTCAAACATCACAAGCTACTAAATATTTCATGTTTTTCTTATTCTTCAGTGTTGTATGCACTCAGAGTGGCAAAACTTCACAACCTGAAGTCAATACACCAGTACTGGTCTACCGCTGCCTTACAATAGCATCTGTCCGAAGGGATGTTTTAACAGTCTGCAGTGCTGTAAGGCGGCTTTTTCTGCGCTGCTTCTAGCAAGGATGTGCTGATCTGAGCTTTTGGTGGCATGGTTTATTTATCAGAACTTCAGTAGCGTTTTTTTTCTCTCCTTTGAGAGAAAATATTAAAATTAAACATCCTTACCTGTGGGAGATGAAAGCACAGCATAGCTCATTCAGGTACTATGACTGCATTAGATACGTGTGTGATTACCCTTTGCTACCTTGATCTCACGTTCTTGTACAGACTAAGCCCCCCCGAGAAGGCCCGCCTGCCTCAGATGCTCACGTGAACAGCAGCTGTGCCCGGAGGCGGCAGCGGATGGACCAGGCCAGGACAAAGATCTTCAGTCTTTGATTCTCCGAAGGCCGCATTGATAGCTGTCATTGATATGAAGGGGGCTTTTCTTTAAGGCTGAAGGAGTGCATGGGGTTTGTGGCCCAGTAATTTTACCTGCTAAGCACAATGCTTCTCGAACCAGAATCACAAAGTGTCCTGAGTTGGAAGGGGCCCGTGAGGATCACTGAGTCCAGCCCCTGACCCCACACAGGGCAACCGAAGAGTTTAGCCATAGATCTAAAAGCATTGGCCAAATGCTTCTTGAAACCTTAAAGCTTGGTAACTCTCCTCTAAAGGTGGGGAGATGAGACCTGGCACTGGGAGGCCCTGGGGACACCAGGCCTGGAGGAGTCTGGCTGGGCAGGAGACACCTCCAGGAGCTCAGCTCCCCCTGTCCCCATCAGAGGCCTCCAGCAATTTCCCCAAGGCCTTGTGCTGTATTTCAGCCCTGTTTGTGTTGGTGGGAAGGAGCTGGCCTCCCCAGCCTGCCTGCTGAGGTCTGGGACCATGCTCAGATGTCCTCCTGCCACCCGGCCGGGGCCTCCCCACCTCGTGCTCGGGTAGCCATTGCCTCACCTCCTGCCTGCAAGCGCCCGTGGGCGAGGGCCTCATCTTATTTGTGCTATAAAGCCAGCACCCCTTTGCAGCTCTGTAATTAAGCACAGCCGGAGAGCAGAAGCAGTCTGTGAGCAAGGGAGAGAGACCGTTCACAGGAGGGAGCAGGGAGCTGGGTGGCAGGGGCTCACGGCAGTCACGCTGGCTGAAGCTGGCCTCCTCTCATCTGGCCGCGCTGTGGCGACTGTCACAGGCCAGGTATGGTGGCGGGCAGGGCAGCACCGCCATTACTGTGTTTCTTTCTCATTTCCCAGCACGAGGCTGAGCTCGGGCAGGGCAGAGCCCAAGCTGGTAGCTGCGCCGGCACGGAGCCCTGCTGCAGGTGCTGCCCTGGCTCAGTGCCTGGTTCTGCGCTGGGGACGCGCGTTTTGAAGTCAGCTCTCACCACTCCTCAGGGACGGAGGCACTGCCAGCGGTTAGCTGGGCTGCCTCACGTCAGGAGTTTGCTCACACGGGTTACCACATCTCAGGCTGAGGGAATGGGGATTCCTCACCAAGGGTCTCATGTCTTGGTGCTGCCTCGCCCAGGTGGACACAAAACACCTGGCTGGGTTGGAAGGGACCTTAAACACCACCTAGTCCCCTGCCCGTGGGTAGGGGCAACTTCCATTAGATCAAGTTGCTCAAAGCCCCATCCAACCCAGCTCTGAACACTTCCAAAGGTGTTACCTAGATTTTAAATGCTTCTCCAGCAAGGATCATGAAATATTCTTCTCACTGGAAATGTCATTAAAAGCCCAATTTGCTGCCTTTTACATGAGCTGCTTTGAAACACAGCCTCATCGCATATGCAACAGGCTATATTTCCTTTTAGACCCCCTCATTTCCCCACTTCTGCAGTAACTAACAAGTTTATTGCTTTGCCTGTTGCCCTACGTGTATATGTGAGTGGCATGACGACATGGAAAGCAGCTGCCCTGAGCTCAAGTACTCAAGTTTGGGAAGGTGGCCTAGTATGACAGCTATTGTCACAAGGACGCTGACACACGCTCTGGCTGGGTGGTGATTACAGAGTGTGAAGGGATGAGCTGAAACTGATGGTTGAGCTTGGGCAGTTCTATTGCAATCTCTGCAGTAAAGATCATGCCGTAGGTGTTGAGGTGTCTTGATTCACAAAGCTTAAATCAGAAGACAGGGGAAGGAACCATGTTACCAGTGCTTGCAGAAACATAATGTATATGAAAGTTCTTCCATCTCCCCAGAAGTAAACAGAAATTAAAATGTGTTCTAAGTTTGCACACAGAGAATCATTAACTTTGAATAGTTAGGGACTAGAGGGAGGGAGGGAAGGGGGATTTTTGGGATTTTTTTTCTCTTTTTTTGCCCTGGGCAAAATTTTCAACATTAACTAATTAATGTTTATAAAGCACTTTGCATATATAGTGCCTTTCATCAGGGGATCTCCAAGTATTAGATTATATTATCTGGAAGGCCTCAGGCCTGTGCATACTAGCCCTATAAAGTATTAGCCTTATAAACTTTAGTAATTCACTTTTTTTTTTTTTTTTTTTTTTTTTTGGGTGGCTTTTTATTTTTGGTTAGGTTTTTAATCTTCCCTCTTCTGAAAATGTGCTGAGCATTTTGGCCGTGTATGTAAAAAGGCGGTAAAAAGGGTGGTGGCAGCCAGAATGACCAGATGAGAAATCAGGGTCCCATCATGCACTTCTCCAACCCTCTAATTGCTGGAGATGGGGAGTAGCAACTGTGCCAAACTCAAATTGGACTCTAAATCCCACACGTCAAACAGGGATCAGTAGGAGGCACGGGCACTGGCTGGGGAAGCAGCTCTGATATTTGCTCTGTGTTACCTGGCAATGACAGCAGAGATTGGGAGCACAAGAGAGGCCTCTGATGTATGGCAACATCGGGAAGCAAAGGCAGGGTACTGCGAAGGAAGGAAGGAAGAAGATCCTGCACGGGGCAATCTGGTGGCTCTTCTGCATCGCATTAAGTTTCCCTTGGTGAAGAAAAGGCTTGGTGGTGGCTGGGAGCTGGGACCCAAGGAAAGGCATGGAAATGGAGCGCCTCTAGGCAGTGGCTGTCCCCATCCCAGCCAAGGCAGGAGGCAGAGTACCCCAGAGCCAGACCAACGGCACTGAATCCTCCAAGTGTCAAATCTAAAAAGCCTGCTTGGGTGTGGGCTCGGCTGATGACTCAAACAATTACTTAACAATAGCCTGTTGCGTGAGCTGGCAGGGATGTAGCCAGGTTCAGAATGGAAAAAATGTGTGGGCATTTCTGCTTTAGCGAAACACATGGGGAGCAGACTTGCTGCTGCATGCAGGAGCTACCAACAGAGAAAGCAAGGCCTTGGGGAGCAGAAACTTGACAGGGACAAAGCAAAGGATGTCTTTGCCCTTACTTGCACGTCTTACAGGTGGAATTCCCCCAGTTGAATTTATCTGGGTAAGGACTGCTGCTCTGAAGCCAAGGAGCGAGCAGCAAATCCATTCTTTCGAGGAGTCAGCGGTATTCAGAAAGGAAGAGCAGAGCCATCCCCTCCGAGGCCATCTTGCCCAGACCAAAGCAGCCCTGTGCGTGGTGAAAGCTCGCAGCAGAGGGTGGGAAATCCCCTTCCTTTGAAGAAGGAGAGGCTGATGGCACAGTAGCTAAAACCAGACAGGTATTGCTTCACATTAACAACTCTTCCAGAGCCTGCACACACTGAAGAACTTGACAGAGAGCTCGAGATGAGTGAAATTATCCACTCATAGACTGATGCTCTGAGTCCCAAAATAACCACTGTGGGCAGCTCCAGGGTCAGAAGTAGCTGGAAGTAGTGTGCGAGAGGTGAGAGGAATGGTTTGCCAGCCCAAGTTCAGGAAGCAGCAATCTGTATCCAGGAATTTGGGCAGGTGGGGTTCAGTGAGCAGCTCTGCAGGCCTGCAGTGTGGACAAGAGGCTTGAAAGGACATACCATGCACCTTACACTGTGCTCTCCCTGTCACCCAGGGAACCGAGTACATATCCGGGGTGGGCACTCACTGTGGGACTTAAAACAGCATTTGGACTGAGGGGCAGCAGCCCGGCTGGCAGGGAGCAGCCCGAGATGCGTCCCTGAAGCCTGAGTTACTGTACACAACCCCAGTGAGCACTGAGAAGAGCAGCTGGCCGCTCTCCCCCTCAGGTCGGTGTGGTTTGGGAGGGACTGGGAGGAGCCACAGTGAGAGCTTCACTGGGGTGTGGCTGGGGCTTGATCCCTGGGGCTGTGACTGTGCAGGCTTCCTTGGATCTTCGCATGCTCCAGGCTCAGCTTGCTCCCTGCTTCTGTGCTACACGCACGGTGTGTCTTCTGCTGGCGAGTGTGGAAGCAGAACTGTTTATTCATGTCAGTAAATGAGGCCATCTACCAGATAAAGGGCCTCTAACAAGGCAAGCGGGCATGTTTACAAGGTGCTGCTGCCGTTGGCTGTGCATGTATGCGTTATTCTCACTTCTTTGATGTAGGCATTCACTTACAGGACGGGTTAATATGCTTGGTCCTGCAGGCCAGGATACTCCCACACTAGTTTGCTGTGCAGCAGGAGGGAATGATAGGTGCTATTGGTATTACTTCCAGTCTAGGGCAAAAGAGGATTAACTCATGCTCATCAATAGAGACCTAGGCTCCCTTTCACCGAGTGCAGGAAGCAGACGTTGCTGCAGGAGGCCCCGGCAAGCCCGGGGGCCGGGCACGGCAGCTCACAGGTAACATAAACCAGCTTTGAGTCATTGCTGCCCTGGAAGCCGACCAGCTCATCAGCTACCGTTGCAACAGCTACCACTCCTGTTAGGCGTTAGTGGTTTCACTGCCCGCTGGTTGTTGTCTTTGCCCACTGGCTTGGAAGTCACCCGGATTCCTTCTCTATGGGCAGCTGGTACAAATGCTTCGAAGCATAACACGCTGCTCAGCTTTGAAGGAGAAAGCCTGTGAGGTTTTACCCATGGCAGCTCCACCCTTCACCAGAGCAGGTGCACCGCTGGCTGCAGGCTTCAGTCTCAGCAGGTCTGGGAGAACCGGAGCTCTTTGGCTGTTCTGCCCATTTGCATGCAATTCCCTCTCGCTGCAGAATGCTCTACCTATGACGGGTGATTTGCCTGCCTGGGGAGCTTGGGAATAGCCATGCAGCCAGGGATTTCCCCACATTTCACACCAATGAGGCCCCATGGGGACGCTCGTGTAACTGTGAGCTGGGACATGAGTGACAAGAGAGCAACGCTACAGGGTAAGAGTGACTTCTGCTGAAGCAGAAGACGTCAGTGCAGTGCATGGAGGTGACGCTACTGTGCGTTGGCTTGGGAAGAAGGCTCCATGGTGCTGCACAGGCAGCCATCCTTGGGAGGCCTCTCCCACACAGGTCACCCTGCTGGTCCTCCAGTGCGGATAGCTGGAGCCAAACGACTGAAGTGCGACCGGAGGGCTTCTGGGGACCAACACCATGGTGCTGGCAGTGGCTGAGGGACTGCAGAGAGGCAGACAAGAAAGGACTTGCAGCAAAGCTGACTCCGCAAGGCTGAGTTGGGCAACAGCAGTTTAGATCAGCGATAGATCTGGAGGCCCTCAAATGAGGCAGCAGAGGGAGGAAGCTGCTGTCTCCTGCCAGCACAGCCTTATTTGGAGGTGTGGGCGAGGGCTGCTGGCTGCCTGGGGGCTCAGGCTCTAACAGATTGGGGAGATTTAGCCTAGCACAGTGGAAGTTTGCCACAGTGCTCCTTTTCTGTTTTGGATTTTTGGGGGTGTGTTTAGGGGAGGGGGTGTTAGTTTGTTCCTCACCACCGATCTACAGGGGCTCAGCCTCCCTCCAGGCAGCTCAGCAGCAGCAGCGATGCTCTGCAGAGAATGGGCAAGGACAGGGAGCAGGGCAGCCAGGTGGGACTGGGGCACTGGGCAGCCGGGATAAGCACCCGGCACAGGGGAGGACGAGCTCCTGCAGGCCTGGGTGCCAGCTCCCGGAGCGAGGGCACCCGCTGCCTGCAGAGCGCTGAAAACAAGGAGGGAAATACCCTTCAGAAATTGCCTGGATTTCATATTTGAACATCAGACCACCAGTCTTGTGATTCCTGGAGATCTGATTCATGCTTTTTGAACGTGTGGGTTTGGCAACCCTGTGCTTGCATTTCGAGCCGTTTCCAAACCCCTTATTTTCCCCAGAGGTGTTCTTACTTTTCCCTTTTTCACTCCTTTATACATGAAATAAACTGCTCGGGGGGCTCAGGGAGTTGTAACCGATAGCAAAACTCATCCATTAAATTCACAGCGAGCCGCTCGCTGAACAACACACACACAGAAATCCCCCACAACTTTGCAGCCCGCAGGAAGCAGGGTGGCTGGCAGCAGCTCCTCTCCTCTTCACTCCTCTCCCCACCTGGCCGGCCGGGTGCCTGTGGGCCCGAGCCCCTCCCCACCTTTGGGCCGGGGCCTGTGGTGCACACAGGCAGGTTGGCCTGTGCGAAGGCACCGAGGGTCTCTCTCAGGGTCACTGCATGGACAGCGGCTGTGGTTGGGAGCTGAGCATGAGTTTGGGAGCCATGTTCAGTAAGGGAGAAAAAAAATCCTGATTTTTTTTTTTTCAGGCTGAGGGAGTTGGGGATGTTTAGCCTAGGGAAGAGCAGGCTCTGGGGAGACCTCATAGTGGCCTTCCAGTACCTAAAGAGGGCCTACAGGAAAGATGTGGAGGGACTTCTTATCAAGGAGCCTAGCGATAGGACAAGGGGGAACAGTTTTAAAGTAAGAGAGGGGAAGTTTGGATTAGATGTTTGGGGGAAAATTTTTACTCAGAGGGCGGTGAGGCCCTGGCACAGGCTGCCCAGAGGAGCTGTGGGTGCCCCATCCCTGGAGGCGTTCAAGGCCAGGCTGGATGGGCCCTGGGCAGCCTGATCCAGTGGGTGACAGCCAGGCCACGGCAGGGGTTGGGACTGGGTGGGCTGTAAGGTCCCTTCCAATCCAACTCTGATAATATGATTCCTCTCAAATCTTTTCTTACCCAGTTGCTGCAGTCACTATATGTCTACCAATGCAGATATCAATCAGGGCACAAGTGCTACCTTCATGCAGAGAAACAACATTACTTACCCAGAGCCTCTGCAGCATGCCGCTCAGCTTCCCACGGGCAGCCTACTGTGGGCAGGGTGCAAGGCAGAGCCCCACGCCCAAGGGAGTGGAGGCTGTTTTCAGTTCCCTGCAAGAGGCATCCAAGCCTGCACAGAGATGGAAGAACAGCTGGAGGGCAAAGGGAGCCCTGATGTGACACCGAATTGCCACCAGCCACTGGCCCCGTGGGTGCTTCGAGATGTAACCTCATTGGAAGGCTTTGGATTCTGCTAAATGCCAAGGATATCTCCGATGTGTGGCACACTGGGAGAGGGAATTACCAAAACTACCTGCGGGGAAATCCCCAACACAGGCATGTAGATATTGGACTGCTGAGAAGTGCTTCCTTCTTGCAGCATTCATTGCAGTGTTGCAGAAGCCTAACAATAGCAAGTTTTTGTTGGCAGTACAGCAAAGTACAACTTGAAGGAGACATCCAAGAGAGAACAGCTTAATAGCTTAAAATAGCTGCAGCTGTGTGGGACAGCCCTCCTCCTCCTTTTTGCTTTTGATCCATAGAGAGGTCTAGGAAAGGAAAACTGCTCCACTCCTGTTGTCCTCTGGGGAAAGGAGAGCCCATGTCCCCAACACCTCAGGAGGGCTGCAGAGTGGGGGCACCGAGGTGACAGCAGAGCTAGCACTCCTTGAGGCTTTCCAGATGTCACATCCTAGATCTGTAACCTCTTGAGAGGGAAAGCGTGACAGGAGTGACATTGCCTAATAATTAACAAAGATCACGGGAAGAGGAAGTAACTGAACCCTCTCTTAGCTCTGTTGAATATAAGTTATCATTTCAACACGCGTGGAGGATATCCAATTGCTCACCGGTTCTGTCTGCAGAGAGGACAGCAGGTCTGCCGCAGAGATCTGTCATGCAGCAACCCAGGCAAGTGGCAGCTGAAGAGTTTTGTGCAGATTTCCTCTTATGGAAGGAAACCAAAGCATCGAACCTCAAGAAAGCTGGGATAGGATGGCCATCATTCAAGGGAAAGATTTCAGGGATGGGGAGGAGAACCAGAGCAGCCGTAGAAGCTGGAAGGGAAGATGAGCGTTTAGGAAGAGCAGAAGTGCCTGCAAAGCTCTGCAAGATGAGGGTGGGAACACCTGCTGTAGTCACTGCGGGGCCATGAGAGCCTCACCCAGGTCACTGCACCCTGACCTCAGACAGCCACATGTGGGGCTCTTAGCTCAGAGGGACACAGAGTAGTTGTGCCATATCCACAAGGGCTCATATGGCTTAATGCCCTTAAGGGAACCTCAACATCCATTGTCAAGCCCTGCAAAGCCAAGGGGCACGGCAAGTCCCCTGGCCTTGGGCAGGCTGGGCTAAGCTATCATCAGAAAGTCAACTTTTGCTCCAAACTGCAAGAACTTCAGCCTGTTACAGAGAAAAAGGCTGAAAAGGCTGCCCCAGGAGGTGAAGGGGCCTCACCCAGGAGTAGTGAGGTCTGGAAGTGTTGGATCCCTGCAAACTTTTCTCAGATTTTGACTTGATCAAGACTATGGAGACATAAAAAAAAAAAAAAAAAAAAAAAAAAAGAGAAAAAAAAAAGCAGCTTCCTGACTCACTCTCTTCCCAAGACTGCCCTAGCCCAGGGCATTTTCCCTGCCTTGGGAAGTGTTGCAAAATTTGAGCTTGCCCCGGAGGTATCTCTTACCAATTACTGGATATCCTGGTTTTGTGTAAGGACACAGTCAGAACCTTCCCACAGGTTCTTCTTTATGGCATGGGAAAAAAGACTAGAAACGCTGATTTCTCTTTCAGCATCCACAGCCGACTACTGTGAAGGGCTGATTAAACACTCAAGGGGATCTCTTTCTGGAGCCATCCCCCCCAGCTCCAGGGCATCACTCACCAGCAGTCTCTAAGAAGCAAGGAATTTCAAAGGCAAAAACCACCACACTTTTAATATTTGCCCTCTGTACCTGAAGTTTGGGTCACTTTCAATTTTTTTCTTCTCTGTAATAAAGAAGGCTAGAACTTTCAAATGAGAAGCAAAGGCTCTGAGAGCTCTATGAGACGAGACCCATTTGAGTTTGCACCACCTTCCAGCTGTGTTGCAAAGGGCTAATGAACCAGCTGCTGAAAGGCAGAGTGCAGAAAATTACAGCCCCAGCCCAGACAAGAGGTAGCGCAACCCCGATTACTGTGTCAGCTCGATGCTAGGCAGATGCTTCCAAGGGCTATAAGCCTCTGTCCCTGTTTTCTTTTTGCATCAGTACAGGAAAATTGCTCCAGCTTTGAGATATATGGAACAGATCATGCCCTATCTACTCATCTTCTGCTCATTCCAGCCTCTCTCTCGGCATCAGTCAGGCCACCAGTTCCTGTGGAAACAACGCATTCCCCCACATCTGGCAGTATTCCAGTTGTGTGGCTGGAGTACAGCAGCAGGCTGAAGCTGGCGATCACATTTCATGCTACTCCTTGAAAGAGCAGTGATAGGATTACAGGGGATTTCTCCAAATTTTAACAAACATGAAGTAAAGAGTGAAAACTGCATTGAATAGGAAGTAAAAAAAAAAACAAAAAACAAACAAAAAAAAACACCTCCCCTTCCAGCTTCTAAGGACAGAAATAAAAACACTTTCAAATACATAATAAACCCCTCAAAGTATAAGTGCAAGTATTTTAAGAAGCTTGAGAAAGTACACCTAGTTATAAATTAGCTCTCAAAAGCAGATACAGATGATCTGTCAGATAATTTTTCATCCCAAATTAATTTTAGAATAATATTCTCTATGATCTGGTAGAGAAAACAAGTTGTTTATGGATAACTGCAGTTCTTCAAGGAAAACCTGCAGGGTGGGAGTGCAGACACCAGGCTGTTGAGAGGAAGACGATTTTTAGTGTTGGCACTACCCCAAAGAACAGCCCCATGGTGAAGAAAGTGGGTGTGTGGGGCACCCCCTGGTACAGGTTGTAGGCATGAACTTTAGGTGGCTCTGAAGAAAGATGCCTGCCAGCGAAACATCCCTTGAATGTTGAGAAGTACCTACTGCTGCAAGGACCTGTAGAAAACCCTTGACCATATAAGGTCTAATGGTAGGAGTCCTGGCCACCATGAAACAGACCTCCTGTGAGAATGAACAGAAGGCTCTGGGGAGACATCACAGCAACCTTTTAATACATAAAGGGGGCTTATAAGAAAGATGGGGAGAGACTTTTTACAAGGGCATGTAGTGATAGGACAAGGTGTAATGGCTTTAAACTGAAAAAGAATGGATTTAGATTGGATCTGACAAAGACATCATTGACAAAGAGGGCAGAGAGGCCCTGGCACAGGCTGTCCAGAGAAGCTGTGGCTGCCCCATCCCTGGAGGCCTTCAAGGCCAGGCTGGGTGGGCCCTGGGCAACCTGATCCAGTGGGTGGCAGCCAGCCCACGGCAGGGGGTTGGCGCTGGGTGGACTTTAAGGTCCCTTCAAACCCAAATAATTCTTTGATTCTATGAATGGGCTTGCTGCAAAGGAAGGAGCAGCCTCAGGGCTGCTGTGAGCTAACCTGCACCACCACCTCCTTCCTCTTCAGAATAGCCATTGACTTCAAAGTCCAGAATACAGATCAGTCTTTTCCTCCCTCCCTCACTGCAAAAACTCCTTTGAAAGAAGCCTGGGAGCTGTGAAGCAGGGGATCCTGAGAAGAGACACGGTGGCTAACATGCTAGAATTGCTACAGAGAGCAGGCAAGGAGCATGTGTCTACAGCAGAAGAAAAAGGCAGTAGGAACAAGGACTCATGTACCTTGGAAGGAAAGTCTGGGTTTCTTGCTTACCCCTTCAAAAGAAAAAAGCCCAAAGGGATGCTTGCCTAGCTTGCAAAAGGCCGCACCAAGTGAAGCGCTGGCCTTGTGACTTGCGGTCAGGCAGCCTTCCTGCCAGGCGTGGATGGGACAAACCACTGACCTGTAGCAACAAGGCAGTGCCAGAAGTGGCCAAACGGAGAGGACAGGTGTGATACGTTCCTCAGCCTCTGTACTAATTTTGTGCCCATCAGGGTAAAGCCTTCACGGTGGATTTCAGTTACCTCTGGAGCTGCAGGCTCCATCCATGCGTCTGGGGATAACAATCTCAGATGATGTACAGGCATCACAAGCAGCACGTGCAGAAGTAAGCATGTGCAGCACCCAGCTGCAGAAACCCAGCAGCCCTCATTTGAAAAGGTGCTGAGTGAGTCCAATCACTTGGGCTGTCTGCCCCTCTAGGACGACCTCATTTGCTTTTGTCTTTCCTTCCCAATGCCAACCATCACAAATGAAGAGGAAAGCAAAGAACAGAGCAAACAGATGAACCTGGAGAACAGCTGACAGCATTTTTTCCAAGCGAAGCGAACTCACGTGGCAGGAACACAGGTGCCTACACCAGTGGGCCTAGAACAACTGGATACAAACATTAGCCTTAAGCTGCTTGTGTCAAAGTGTCCAAGAGAGCACCATGGCTTTGAGGAATCATCTAGCAAAGTCTCTCAGCCCCCCGCTACCTTCCTCATTAAACCTAGAACAAGGCTGCAGGGTGTGTTCATGTGCTTCAGCTAGCCCTTCCCAGAGGGAGAGCTGGAGTCAAAGACAGAGCAAAGGGCTGGCAAGTGGATTCAGCATTAAGACTCAAAAATGGCAATACGGGGGAAAAGCTGCAGCAGCTGAACGAGTACAAGGTCCCCTTTGTCCCTATGTAACATACAAAATCCAGTGTAATACTATGATGTTAAAATGGTATTAATCATGAGCCAGCACCGACAGCTTTCCCCCACACAACTGGATGCACTGTTTTCTCTGAAGGCAAAATACTTGCATGCCACGGATAGTTCCCTGGACAGCACAGTGCATCAGAAACAGGCACTAGACGAACAGACCATCTGGACAGCAAGAAGTGCCTGGAGGAAGCTTTAGACCCCTCGCAGCATCCAAGGCATAGATGGCTCTGCTGCTGAGTGCTGGGGCTCGAACACAAGTTCCCCAGCAACCAAGAAGCACGGGAGCACAATGGCAGGGTTTGTCTTCGTTACCTCACAACCGAGCTCTTACCATTTGCGTAAAGAGCTGTTCACCTTCCCGTAAGTGACAGTGAGACTGGGAAAAAGTGGGGACGTAAACCCATAGTCCTGTGTGGCTGAGCAAGCTCTGAAGTGCCACTTTGAAGGTCACTTGTCTTTCTCAGAAGCAAAGCCAAGCCTGAATGAGACACAGGTTGAGCCCCTGAGAAGGGGACAATTAGTTTTAGTCTTAGCACCTGCACCAAGGCCTTGTCTCCTTCTGCCTGAAATTAGGCCTGAAGACCTGCTGAAAAGATTTTAGAAAATCCCTTCTCCTCCTCACAGCCTAAAGTTTTGAGGCTTTTTTTGAGAGTGGGAAAGAGGGAAGGAACTACTGGACAGAGACAACTTGCTGTGGCAGCAGTGATAATGAAAGCAGGCAATCTGCACTGCAAGCAGGCCATAACAACACTGAACTATCTGTCATACTTCATTATGTGTATCTATTTATCAAGTAAATTATTTTCTCTAATAACTTTTAAGTCTCTCACTGGTTTAAAGAACAGGGAGGCCCACATGCAGATGCTCATCTTCGCTCTCCTACCTGCACTTAATTAGTTGCGAGTTGCTTCAAGAACAATTTAGGACAACGCTTCTACTGCGCACTGCTGAGGTCTGAGAAGCTTCCTGTGTTTCTCCTCCCTAGAACACGTGCCAAGTGTTTATCTCTGCTCAGCTGCCAGAAAACAGCCTCTGTGCTGACTGACGGGGAAGTCAGACAAATGAGGGGCTGCCCTTACTCCCTGCCCCCCTCCCCGCCCCCTCGCCTTCAAGTAATTCTCTGCTCTGCCACCCCGTTCTGTTTAAAATCCTTACAAGATAGATGTTTATCACTAGCACCTCCAAGCTGGGCAACCGTGCCAATCACCGTGATGGGCAGATAGCTGGGGCTCGGTCTCAGAACCATGCCATTAGTCACAGCCATGACAGCTTCAGACGCTGAATTTCTCATGCTAGGAAGCAGACAAAGTTAGCTATTTATTGTTTTTAATAAAATAATTGCTTTAATGCAGTATTTAAAATAATTTTAAACATTTGATCAATAAGATACAGTACACAAATATGGAAAATGCTGCACTTTACATAAAAAGTAAAGCTAAGCATTTAATTATACAAAACAATTTTGCCTGATGCTATCAATATCTTGCAAACTATAGCTTAGTCAAAGTACTGCTTTTCTTATATATATATATATGCTATATATACATATATAAATAATTTACAGCATTCATTTGCTAAATTTGTTTATTACTGTTTCAACACAAAAAAAACATAACTGACTCAAAACTTACTGAATTTGGTAACTATCCACAGTGGTTCTGATGGTGGAGGGCATTTATCACTTTGAGTTTTAAAGGAGCATGCCAAATAACCATAGGAAGCTTGTTCCTTGAAAGAAAGCAAGTTTTAGCAGGAAGCCATTCAATATAGTCGGTGCCTTTCCCACTGGTCCCGGGAAACAGCCATGCTATGCAGCACTGTGTCATGGGAGGCAAAATGTCTGGAGAGGAGAACGGTGACCAGCAGCTTTTCCCCTCTACCACAAGGCAGTCTTTACCAGCAGAGCAGAAAATCTTTCAATCTATTCTAGCAGTCTTAATAATCTGGAGTCATCTTCCTCATTGAGTAGAAACCAGGCAACCAGCTGAACTATTTGCTACTTGAGAAGTTTCCCTGTTGTGCCACAGTAAGGTATTATAAACATTAAGCTGACAACTAAATCAATACTCTCAATAAAGCAGTGAATCCTGTGCTTTGCAAGCACTGTTCTTCTCCTTAAAGGAGGCTCCAGCTCTAAAGTTTCAGAATATTTAATGCATCTCAAATTTTCTCATTTTTGCAGTCAGCACAGGTTTTGGTTCATTTATTTCCAAATCCATGCTTAAATCAATTGCTATTTTTTGGTATCTACATAAACTTTTTTTCTGTTCGCCCTTCTTTTTTAGGCTTTCTCTCCCTGTATTCAAGTTCAGCAACTCCAGATTTTCTCAGACACCGAAGTATGCCCTACCTACACTGCTGGGTGTACTTCAACCTGAAGAACCACCGACTTGTTCCCCCCTCCATCAGTCACTTTTTTCAGCATAAAGGGGGAGGGCAGCTGAGGCGATGTGAAGAACACGAAGTGTCCCTCCTTTTGCTCACTACTTTGCTCCACAAAGTAGCATTCAGTAGTAATTCTAAACCCAGAAAAAATCACGAGATTGGATTGAAGGAGATGTGCTGAGTCAAACAGGCAATACATTAGCATGTTGATTGACTGCTGGTTCATGAATAAATACAGTTGTCACGCAATGCGGTGCCTTTACAGCGTTACTTGTTCCCCTAGGTAAGGTCGGACTGGAAGAAGGCACTACAGACAGAACAGATGTTGCAGACTCTGGAGTACTAGGCAAGTGACATACATAAGCTGGGTACACATATCAAGCCCTCAGAGCCTGTGAGACAGCTAAATGCAAGCAGGTAGTCAGTGCTTGTGTGTGCGGCTCAGTGTTTTCACTGGTTTACAGACTGGTTTAAGCCAAATATTTATTAAAAACCCTAGAGGTGCTAAGTTAGGTATTTAATAAAAATGTTTTATCTGTAAACAAGAGTTATCCTTACAACGGATCATTTTCCAGAACTTGGAATTTCAAGACAGTGCAACAATGCTTCAGTGTTTTCTTTGGCAGTAGACAGCAAGTTGAAATGTAAAATTCAGATCACTTCAGAAGAGCATGGTACAAGGTCAGAGAATGCTTCATCTCCTTCTCTTGTTCCATGCAGAATACCAAGTCCCTGAGACAAACACGAGTTATTCTTGGACGAAGCAGCTGTTTTGTAAGGCTAAAATTCGATGATCCAGGAGCAATTCCATTACCATTCGAACCCTAGGAGTGGAAGGGAAGAGAAAAAAAAACATTTAAATGTCAGTACACGTTCTTAAATCAAACTGGTTGGATTGCACTGCCTCACTGCCTACTTGCACTGAATTAAACCTGTTGATGTTGAGCTTTGCGTGTTAGAAACCAGCAATCCAGATGTCCTCGTACATCAGATACTTCACAAGACAACGCAAACATCCGCCAGTTAATGGTTTACTCCAGTCAAAGCAATGAAAAAACTCTGAGTAAAATAATTCCTTTTCTTCAACTACATTATTGTACGATAAACAACTGCTGTTTCACTGAAGTCGTACCACAAAAACAGCTGCACTGAGAAAGGACAAGCCCACTATGAAGGTGGTACTACCGCTGCTCCTGTGAGGAGACCTAGGCTATGCGAGGCTCTTGCTCCCACCAGCAAGCACCCAGGCTCCAGATGTTTACATCTCTTCTCAAAGAGAACCATCGCTGCGATGGGCCCTAGCCTTGAAACTTGGCCACAAGAAACCCTTACCCCGGCCATCACCCATGAAACATCCTTTAAGAAAGCAACAGATACGCACAGTCAAAGCATCCGTGAGTTCAGAGCGCTGTATCCAAGCCTTTCCATCTCAGTCAGCAGCCTCACTTGGTTAGGAGAGCACAATTGGTGCGGAGATGATGATGTTTAGTCGTTATACATTCAGGCTATTGGAATGAGCCACCCCCCTGCATTCCAAAATGCCCCAAGATTTACTATTAGGGATGGGGAGGAGGAAGATTACCATGAGCTGCACAATACACTGGCTACTTATCTTGGAGCCAATCTATGCTGCACAGCCAGTCTCTTATCACTACTGGAGGGTTCTTGGTAATGAATGCAATTTGTACAAATACGAGTGCTCAGTCTCTGTAACTTCAGCTGGCAATGCCTGCCAGCATCAACACCACTTGGAGACAGCGTTGCTTGGATGCTGCGCTAACTGTATCAGTTCTTACCCTAACGCTCTCTGTAAGACTTCAGCAAAATGACTTTGCCCACTTTGCTTAGAGAAATCTGGTTTGAAAAAAAACAGCATTAGAAACAAATACCAGTGGTGGACTACCTATAGCCTTGAACTCTACTGTTGTTAGAAGGGAAGCATCAAAATATACTTAAGAAAAATAAAGATTCATCAGAGAACACACAGTAACCGCAGAGAAGCCAGGGTGTGCTGCGGAAACGGAAGCTGTATTTCTTACTAGCAGCATGCAGGGTATTCAGCACCATTTCATTTGCTTTACAGTCGATACTACTAAACACTATGAAATGCCATCATTTGGAACTTTCGGTTAGTTAAATGGCTTGGAACAAACACGTGTGTGGGGAAGACTGCTGGCCACACAGCACAGAGAGGGCACTGCTGTCCTGGTAAGACACAAAAGGGTCACAGTTCAAGTTTGTCATATGACAGCCCCGAAGGATACAGGGAAAAAGATAGCTCTGCA
Source organism: Alectura lathami (assembly GCA_013399715.1). Taxonomy (NCBI): domain Eukaryota; kingdom Metazoa; phylum Chordata; class Aves; order Galliformes; family Megapodiidae; genus Alectura; species Alectura lathami. The sequence goes on along the minus strand of VXAV01007172.1, from coordinate 61,269 downwards.
GTGCAGCTGCCAGCACAGGTTGAAAAGGAGGTCAGTCCAACAGGATGCAGCAGAAGGCCCGAGGCAATGTTATAAATGAAACAAACCCCAAGGGTTTTCAGTAACCCAACAGCAATGTCCTTTATAATTCAAAGAACTTTCTGGAGGTGAAAGTATTTTCTCTCTAAATAGTCATTAGACTATAAGTCTTACCTTTAAAAAAATAAAAAATAAAAAAGCCACCTCGATCCAGTTCTCTCCCTTATGAAAAGTTGGCAGACATCACAAATCCCTGAGCCTGCTTTGGAAGCTATCAGAGCTGCAAGCAAGACATTACAACAGAGAAGCTCCAAGCTGTCCCATGTTTGAGACAGAATTATGGATTTGTTTATTCTTAAATTCTTACCCATCATGCCCAGTGCAGGGATATAGAGCAATGCTGTGCAGTAAAACCTCTTCCAAGGCCAAAGCTTATATGGACTTCTGTTTGCTAAGACAGCCAGTTCATAACTTTCCATTTCACACAGCATCAAACAGGCCTATCAGAGCCGAGTACAGCATTCCAGGGGCTCTGCAGCTAGCTACTATCATATCTAAACCAATGTCTGCCACATCCAAGTTAAAAGGAAAGGCCCTTCTGTCAAAATGCAGGATGGTTTAATATCAGATTAGTCAGCACAGGTCATTCCAGTCCAGATGGTGACTGCAAACAGGCTTCGCCTGGTCAGGGAACTCACCCAGCACAAGGCATCCTGCACCTCTCTGAACACAGTTCACATGGGGATGAGCACTAACTAGTTGTCCCCAATAGCTGCACTGAAGCACTGGTCTTTGACAGGTTCTGAATGCTGGAACAAACAACACAGGGTGATATACCACCTGGCTGTTTATAATAAAGCATTTAAGGAACCAAAAGTAAAAAACACTCTAAGCTGTGGTGTGCAGATGGCACCTCAACTAACCACCACACATGTGCTTCAGCACTGAATAGCTGAAGAAGTGCCCAGTTGAGCTCTCCAGCTGACACAAGGGACACTTCAGGGGAAGGTTCTCTGCTACTCACTCCATTCCCAGAAGGCTCCTCTTGAGCAAATTCCTGCTGGACAGCAGGTCTGGCCCTGGACAAGCACTAGCAGTCCTCTCTTTTGCATTTCAGACCCTCTCTTGAACAGAAGCTCCCCAGTGCTGCTTTTCAGACTTAAGCATTCCTGTTTGAACAATGCCAGCCCGTGCCTTGCTCCCAGATAACTCTATCATGTTCCCTCTACTGGGGCAGCAACTGCTGCAAAGAAATAGTCTTGCTAGTTTGGGAGGTCCTTCACTGCAGAAGTCTTCTGTCTGCCCTCAGAGAGCTTGGTGACCCTCTTCTGAGGGGAACTGAACAGTAAGGCTTGTCAGCCAGACTGCAGACAAGTACAAGGGTAAATGAACATAAAATGCAACCCCATAGGACAAATTCTAGCAAAAGGGACCAGCCTGCACCCGCCTTCTCCTACATCTGATTATCAGCACCACAACAACCAAACAAGCAGGAGGAATTACCAGCATAGGTCCTGCCCTGCCTGCCAAACAGGGGGCCAGCAGCAGCAGGTTCAGGATGGCTTACAGACCCCATCTGTAAGTTAGGCAAGGTACTGCAACAACAGGGCTTTGCATCACTGGAAACCGCCCTTCACAGCACCCAGAGCAGCTGGCTTAAAGCAGCACCATGAGGCTGCACAGACTGCAGTCCTGTGGCTTTGCTCAGAGTCCAGGCAAATCAGCAGCTTTGTCAGAGCAACATGCCTTGGTGAGCCTCACAGCATTTTGTATATTCCTAGCAGAGATCAGTTACTCTCACCGACTGTGGCAACAGAAAATATTGTGGAGCTCCTGCAGCAGTCCCATGCCTATGTTGCAGCTACTGTTGTCAGGAGACCGCTCCCACAACACGAGTTTAAGATCTTTAGAGCTCTCTCCAGCGGCTGGACTCTGCAAAGGCAAGAGTGAACTTGATACAGAGCCACAGCTGTCATAACAGCAAGGTAGCAAGACTTGCAAGACAGACTCCTCCTTCGCCTGAGCTACCATCATAATCTTTATTCCCAGTCTCCAAGGTATTTGGAGCATAGGATCTAGAAGCCTGCATCCCACCAACCTGGGTCAGGCTCAGCGAACTGACCTGACAGAGTACACAATCCCTTCCCAAATTTAATGGCTTTACACCAACTGCCTTCAGAATTGTCAACTCTTAACGTAGTTTCAGAGAGGGGCACTTTAAAGGAGCAAGCTTCAGTCAGATGTGAAAAGCAGAGTCAAGAGTTCTCATTTTTGGTGAGGCAGAAATACTTCAGTCTCAAAGCTAAGATCCCAAGATAGCAAACTGTCACTGCAGCTCTGCTGTGCATTACACAAATACCACCAAAAGGAGGAAATGGTCAGGAGACAGCATTCAAAGACATTTCCAAACAGTGAGAAGCTACAGCTGTTTGTAGGAGATATGTTGCTGGAAGGTGGTACAGACACCATCCACCCAGAGCAACTACTCAGAGTCAGGTTCAATCCCCAGCTCTGCCACCTGTGGCCAAGCTGAGGTCTGTGATACCCAGTGCACCCTTGCACATCAGTCTCCCAGCTGTGAAACACAGAACTTCTGCCTCACAGGAAGAAAAAAAAAGGTAAAAAGCCAGTAACATACTGTGAAGTGCTCAAACACTTTTCTGTGTCTTACTCAGAAGAGCAAGGTGGGAGAAGGTGCCCTGTCAGAATTGCAGAGATTTTGCTTATACAAATAAATGCATAATTTAGGCCAGAGAAAACAAAGTGAAAGACATTAATACTTTGGTGTCAAGCCAGCATACTGATGCTGCCCGTTCTCTCAAGGCTCAGTCTGCTAGACACACTCCCACATTCACAATACTGGAGTCCTACATTACTCAATGTTTATAAGAATATGAATTATTTTTGTTTAAGAAATTGTGGGTTTTGTGTTGTTGTTGTTGTTCAAATCTTATAGACCATTAGGATAGATCAAGCTGATGTCTGAACGGCTTAGATCTCTATTTCCAGACTGTTTCTCACACAGCTGAAAACAAACATGTATATTTATGATGTTATCTGTAGTCTACAAAGAAGCCTCACCAAGCTGTCAGATCTGTACAGAGAATGCTACCCGACTACACATTTTTCCTCAGATTTCACTGCAGCATTCCTACAAGTCCTTTCAAATGTAGGCAACAACATGCTTTACATATTGAAACAAATTACTGCGCATGCAACGTCAGTTTATTCACTACTATGCCCAAGATTCATGTACGCATGTCACTTCGTGTGGCTACATCAGATGCTTCATCTGTACCTGGAGGTAATGAATACTATACAAATATGTCATGTTAGTTAATAGACAATTATTAAGCTGAAATTTTCTGGCTCTTTGCCACATCATTTTAAGCAATGTATTGTCAACTAAATTATAAATCTCTTGACCCTTCACATGTCATCAACGTTTCTGCGTTACCAATATGTTCAGCCTAAAGCTACAATGCAATTAGTCATTTAAATTGCAGATATCTTTCACACATAGGAAGAATTAAGTTCGTATCTAGCAGAGAGAAAGCACAATATGGGCCAATGAACTGCGTTTCTGAAACACATGAATGGCAGCCGAGAATATTTTTGCCTATTTACAGGGAGAAAAATTCACATCGAGTGTATGGCCTAGACTGACAGCAGCCAGGGAATTCAGAGCTGAAATTGAAGCTCTGCAGCTGACAGGCGTGTGCACATGTAGTCTTGCAGCAGATAAGTAAGATGCTGAAGCAGTACTTCGTAATTAGAGTATCCTTTTAGCTCCTCTCTTCCCCAAAGGTATGACTACTCTGTAGACACCTCAGTTGTCCAATAGCTTGAATAAGAACTAGAAACTGCAATCAAGAGTCTGCAAATGTTGTGCATATGCAAAGCAGAAAAAGGAAAAACTCTCCTGTATCACTTTAGACCTAAGCCTCACAACAGGCTAGGAGAGAAAGCCACACACCAAGAGAGAGAGAAGAAAACCCGTCAAGTGTAGAAGATTTTGTAGCCTGGCTCTGAAGACCTACTTACATGCGAGTACTCGAGGTCTAATTTAAAGTGATTGATTTTACATTCATTTTCTGTAGCTTTTATGAAAATACCTTAGCAGACTGTTGTGTACCAATGCCAAGCACCAGCCAGAAGCCTCTCTGCACCCCAAGGATACACACAGGGCAGCAAACCCATCCTCGTTCACTGCAGAGCCAAGTTTAATTCACATTCAGACACAGTCACATCCTTAACACGGGTCCTGGAGTGGATGAATTATGCTAAGTGTGTCCTCTCATTAGAGGTCAGAAAGGTGGCAGTAACTTCTAAAGCTACCACTTCTAAGAGCATAAAGCCCCTTCCCTTGACTACCACAAATTGCTCTCCTGGACGCCAAAAAATCCCAAAGTAATCTGATTGTTTTCCCATTGTGACAAACTACCTCTCTTCCTCAATCATTTGTTTTCCCTTTATTTATTGTAGGAAAGGACTTGTTGCTCAATGGCGTAGTTCTTCCTAGGTCAGCCCAGAGAGCATTTCCAATGCTTAAACACGCACCGTGTACAGGATGTGTTTGATCCACATGCATACTGGCACTCTAATCTGTAAAACAAGCAGGGTAAATTTAAGTTCTGCTAACAATGATCAGATGTGGCACAGAGCTAGCCCTAAAAGAGGGGATGACAAGCTTCCCTTCTCCACACACATTCAACATGAAAAATGGAACAACGAGCAGCACAGAAGATATTTCTCCCATTTTTTCTTGCCAAACTCCTTTCCAGAAGGAAAATGCCTATTTATTTGTGGACTGCTGTGCTGGAAGACGTGCATTGCCCCACAAGTATCCCATTATTTTATGCTTGTTGACCAGAGCCAGGTGTTTTACAGACAGAAAGTATTTGAATGGCAGTACACTGACCCCAGGATTTCAGCTGCACCATTTGCTTCCGCAGCAACACCCCAGCAATGTGGACCAGAGGGCCTGCAGGCCTGCTGAACACAGTGTTTTGAGCAGTGCCTGCAGAGCTGCCTTCCCAGCCACCGCAGCCAGAGGAAGAGCTGGTGTACGGACACAGCTGCCTGATGCTCCTCTGCTTCCCATCCCTGCCCCTGCCCCAGGGAGCAGCTTGGCGCAGCCACGCTTACTCCCAAGAGACCTTTGAGACCCTCCTGGGAAGAGCTAGTTTGTAAAATGATACTCAAGCCATCAGATCAGGCAAAAGGTAAGAAAAAAAGGCTAATATTCATCCCTAAGTCAGTCAAAGCAACCAACCTGGGAGAAGGCAAGTGAAGGATGCAACACCCACAGCACTGTGGGGCACAGCGGACTGCACCTCTTCCACATGGTTACAGTGTTTGTCATTGAGCCAGAAAGCAGCTGAGAGAAAAAGCACTAACCAATTACCAACCAAAAAAAAGCCACAAAACAGAACATACGATGAGGAAAATAAATTTATGGCTTCAAATTTACTTTTCCTGATTTGTTTTACAAGAAGCGTTCTCCCATCCTTCAAGATGAGTTATGTTTCAAGTCTTCCTTCTCTTTTATTCCTTTGTATTCCCCACATGCACCCAGGATGGAGAAGCTAAAGAGGTAGGTAACAAATACACAAGCCCCAAAACACACACAAACCAAACCTAAAGGACTCTCCCACTCTTTTGTATCCAGAAGTGTCCAGAGGGACCACAATGAGAGATGAAGATATGACCACCTCTGGAACACAAGCAGCACCAATTAGCACATTCTCACAACAGACGGATTTTCTTAGCAGGATCTTCTGAAATTATTCCTTCTCAACAATACCATTCAAGTGTCAAGTCGCAATAAAGTCAACATGCAAAACCACCCCAACTAGTGTTTGAAAAAAGGTTACAGAACTCCCTTTTTTTTTTTTTTTTTTAAACTCCCCTAGGTCCTAATTTTTCATTTTGTGATCTTCATGGATTTGCCCCTACTGCTATTTCAAGTGTAGCAACATGTAAGCAATAAGCAAACAGGGCAGGATACAGTTTACTCCTTTTATAACGCTTCTAGGTCCAAATTAGTTGACAAACTCCTTTGGGCAGGAGCCTCTTTCTTCATTTGTCACCTGCCACTCTACAAGTGATGTGCCTGCTGGTAAGCAGGTTTTTAGTTGTAAAGCACATGCTTGTGCTACACATTTTAGATTCTGGATTAAAATAGTCCGAAACAGGTCTACTTAGAGACTAAGTGAAGAAACTATAAATTAAGAGAAGAAGGTTGGGTGAATGAGCAGGAATCAGGTATCCAAATATCATAGGGAAAAGACTTTCCTGAAGAGGCGCAAAGCCAGGTGTTGAGTGTGGAGGAAGCAGTGTGCAGGAATCGCCCCAAATAAACACATTCACTTGTGGGGAAAGGAAGGTCTGCCAACAGAATGCTGTTTTTCGCACGTCACACTTGCTGTTACTGCAGCAGAAGGTATCACAGCCATTCCAAGCAAGTCTGTTAAGCTGCACTCTTCCAGCATCCATTACACTTTGGTACTGGATAAAGGTACGTATGTAATACATTTGCTTACAGTATTTCACTTTTTCAGTACATAGTGTAACTGATTATTTCTTCCCTGTCTCCCCAGATACCTCATGGCTTCACTTTACATCAATAGTAGCTTGAAAGAACTCATTTCCTTCCATTATTACAGTAGGCAATGATGAAAAAGAAGCTGAACACACTACTTTGCTCTAGCAAAGACTTAAGAGATACGAACACTGTACAAAGAACATTATCTCAGGCAAGCTGAAAAAGTCAGTTAAAAACAAGAAAACTAATGCAGTTAACATCAGTGATTTCATTCAATCCTATCAAAGGATCACTCATTCAGGAATAACTCCTTCCATCACACCTGTCTGCCAAGACATTAGGCTTAAAAAATGGTCACAGGAGTATTATGCACAGATTTACTCTTTGATACTGCACAGTCGGGAAGTTCTGACATTTAAGATTACTTGTGAGGAAAGCTGTCTGTATTTGCAATTTGAAATGAGAAAGTACATCCTGCCTGTTTAAATTATTCTCAGACAGGTTGCCCGAAAAGATGATTTTAAAGATGCCCAAATGTGTATCAGCCTAAGGCCATATTGTACTTGCTTTCAGTTTCAAAGACCTCCTTTCATCTCTCAAGAATGGAATGTTGTTTACTGCTCAGAATGTTTTGCCATGTTATCATGAATGTATTACAAATGTTCTGCTTCTTGAAATATACTGCTTGTCTGAACTATTTTTTATTCCACATGAGGAGTCTTAAGCCTTTTATAAATCTTGTTCAGATATATTGGGACACTTAAACACTTAAATATAAACAGCCTTCACAAGTTTGTTATCCCACATAATTTCACACACAAAAAAAAAGGTCCGCAGAGAATCAGGGAATTGCTTTCTGGTAGCATGAAGCCTAAGCACTAGGCATTGGAATGCAAGACTGCATGTGAGAAACAGGATTAGTTTCATTAGCAGAATTACTTTCCCCTACTGCCCTTACAAGTCAATCTAGTAAGGCAACCTATAAGAGGAATATCTTAAAACATGGCAGATTAATTTGCGACAGTGAAATGATATCAAGGTTTATGGTCAGTTTTAGGTACATTGTCTACAAGTTCTTTCAAAATGACAATGTAAATAATGGATTGCCACCTTCTAATATCAACACTGCTGTTTGTATCACTTCAGCACAATCCCATACAGCTTTTAGTAACATTGCACATGAGAAATAACTGAAAAGCACCTAACGGACAGACCTGTTAAAAACCCAGAAACAAATCTCACAATAATTGTAGAAAACCACTAGAAGAACAGGAATAGTTACTTGATAGAAGCTTGGAGGAAGAGGGTAAAAAAAATGGGGAAAACTGTTCTCATGCTGAACTCTTTTTTTCCACATTTTCTTGAACAGAAGCAGGCTGTCAGTCTCCTCAGAAAGAACCTCTGCAGCCTCAGTAACAGTTTCCAGGTTTTGGAAACAGTTAATCTCCAGCAGAACATTAAGAGATATGTTCAGACCGAGGTCTGTTAAAAGCACCTCCAAGGCATTTTTAAGTGCTGGGTGAGACAGAAAAGGAGATCTGACTCACTGCAGGATCAGAAAGGCCTAGCTTTACGTATTTAATTTTGGTGCTTTTTTGGCGATCCAGCCAATGCAAACTAACAGCATATTTTAAAAGAATCCCTATGCATCGCACACAGGAAAAAGTGCACAACTAAACGCTAGACTCATTTCCAAAAGCCATCCAAAACTGCCATCATGAGTCCAACTGCTGGGCCATGACAACTAGCTGCTGTGGAAGACCACCTCAGCAGCATTACCTTCCAACACAGACAGAAGTGCCTCTGAGCCACCACCTGATTCAGTCCTATACACACAATGCACTGATTCATAGTTCATATAACACACAATTAAAGACCCTCATTAAGCTTACCAGAAAGAATCCTTGCAAGCACCTAACACATGGACTGGTACTCTTACAGCAGGCAACCGGTCATTTTGTAAATAGAGAATTCTCATTCCTTCCCATGGAAGGGAAAGTAACTCAAAATGAAGATCTAACAGCACCATGCAAGTCACCCCAAGTCATCTCAGTACCTCCAGTCCAGATCCAACATTTGAAGAATCCAGCGGTCTTTTCTTCCTTGGTCCAATGGCTGCCAAAGCTGTGAGGTTGGCCTCTCTTTGTTGCATTTGTGCTAACTCCAACTGTTGCATCTAATTCAAAAAGAAAACACCTCCATTAATTACAATGCACAGCATCCTAAAAGGCTTGTTCTCTTTATCACAGGTTCAGACAGCTTTGTAATGCTTACTGCAACAACATATTTGGCAGCATCTTTTCCTGCCTTTCTGGAAAGACACCCCTGATAGACTGCAGTAAGAAGTCGTTCTTGAGATGTTAACGATCCTACATGCAGTGCAGCATAAATAATGCTTTTTTACAGAGACTGCACTGTAGTGTCAACACAGTCCCAACAAGAGCCCCTCTGCTGGCTCCTTTCTGATTAACAGAAAGCGTTTCATCAGCACTGGTTTCTGTGACTGCATTAGCATTGCGAGTTGGATTTACCGAGCTCTCTGAACTAGGTATGCTCCTAATTCACTGCCAACTATAAGACACTACAACGCTTCAAGTCATTTTACCCAAACCCCAAACTTGATATTACCATTTTGAAACATCTCATTATCTGACGGAATAGGATGCTCTCAGTTCACTGATGTTTTCCCCTGCCCTGAACATTTTGGAATCTCTAAACATATCTGAAATATGTATGTTTCACTCACCTCCAAAAACCCTCAACACAAAGAGATTCTTAGAGACAACCTCTGCCTGGGTTAGGTAGACTTAGGAGGGGATTATTTATTTATTTAAAGCCAGATCAAGCAGCCAGACAAATCTCTTCAATATTTTTATGAGCCTCAAATAACAATACAAGGCCTGCCTTTCTTCCAAGTGTCTGGGGATAGGAAATTGCCTCTAGAGCAGAGAAGGAAGGAGAGAAGAGAAAGGAAAGGCTGATATCTGCACTACAAGACACTATTCAATAACAGCAGATGCCAGCTGCTCCGGAGCTCAACCCAGGCAAGCCTGCTGACAGACCTGCTGGCCTGGATTGCTCCCTTGCTACTGCAGCTGCGTTCAGATCCTTCAGCTGTCCAGCTGGGAGCACAGGCAGAGGGGAGCACTCTCACTGTGCAAAAGGCAGCTTCTCTACTTCATCAGGCTGAGTTTGTCCTACAGACCTCCGGGGATGATGTTAGCCCTTGGATGATCTGACATGCAACTGCAACAGTTCCTCAGCCAACGCTCTCCTTGCTCTCACAAGTTACAAAATCCAGAGCTGTCTGCATGCATGTGCATACGTGTGTTTTCAGAAAAAGTACAGCCACAGCATGGCAGCAAATTGCCCAATTCTCCTCCTTTCCTCCCCCCAGTCATTAAAAACATTAATTGGAATTCCTCAGTACAGATATTTCACTTCCTAAGCCTGCAATTCACTGTTTTTGCTTGCTTTCAGCTGTCAGAGATCCCACTTGAAGGGAAGAAAGATTCAGCTCATAAGACCACCTGAGCTTGTAGAAGGTCTCCCCAACTTGCTACTACTACTTTAAGAATCCACAATAAAGAAATACTATTGTTGTTTGCTGAGGGGTGTTTTTTTTTTCTTTTGTAACTTTGCTTATTTTGTTTTCTCTACCATTTTACTTCAGACAGGTAGACTCGCTTACTTTAATGATGCTGGCTGCTTCACAGCAAATATTGCATTAGCTAGGCTATTAAAAAGAAGAGGAAAAAAGAACAAAGGTATTTCAATGAAAGATTCCTAAACAGACATCCTTCCATTTAAGAACAAACACTGTGCATGCTTGAGATTTCTCAAGAGAAAGCAGGGAAAGCAAGACTTTGACATACATAATGCTATGAACAGGTTTTTTTTTTTTTTTTTTTTGAGGATGAGACAAATCATTCAGTTTTGTAAACAGCACTACTTACAAGTCAGCTTTGATCACGCTATGTAGGCTTTTGCTTACAGAGAAGTAGTGGTGCTTCTGCAACACTGGATACTGTCATTCACTCACCACACACTATTCTTGCTCTTGTGCTCAGCGTAAACATTCACAATTTCACTCATCAGAATTCATGCAGTTCTGTGTACCTAATATCTTCACCCCAACATGTTTTTGTTCTTCAGCATACCACCTTCCCACTGGGGAAGCACGTGGTCAGCACAGACTTGTTGCAGGAACAAGCACTGCTGGTAGGAAGCCCAACAGCATAAAGGACAGGATGACACTTGCTGGGAGGAAATGAAGAAGCTGCATTTTCTAGAAGCAGAACTGATGCATCTTTCACCACACGGTTCCCAAGATGATGCTGGAAACACTCCATTACCATAATCTACTCCCAATAAGTTTTCCTCCTCATAACCAGTCACAAATCTTTCAAATCAGTCAGAACTAGACAAAAGATTCAGAGCAAAGAAATAAAATCATAGTCCTGTTGCATTCTAGACATCTCAGTTTTGTTTTGTTTTGTTTTTTTTGAGGACACATAATTAAGACAAATTAATTTAAACAATCTCCATAATGGACTCAACAGATCCCCATTAAGAGATATGGGCAGTCATCCAAATCACACTGCTGAAATCAGCAAAATCATCTTTTTAATGGAACAAAACCTGTTGAAAAGTGTGATACTAAGTGTCCAAACATTGCTTGAGCAGTTAAAGGACATGGGATAAGAGAACAATGAACATCAAGGGACATCTGGGGACACTGGCTGGCTAGCTACTGTTGGGAGTTTCCTGAGCAAGATTAGGAAAGACTAAGTGGCAACTACGTTGAGTCAAATCTTTTTCACCAGACATTTCTGCAGCACACAAGTTAGGGCAGAAAGATCACTGCAGCAAGTGAAAGACATTGAAAATATTACACACACTATATTGAAATATAAAGCAGAGAAGATGCATCTAGCATTGCTTCCCTTCTAGGGGCTGCTTTTTTAACCTTGGTATCTCTGGCTAAAATAGGATATAAATAGGAACTGTCACAGTTAGGTTTGTACCTTGAAAACATTTTTTTTTCCCCTTCAAGACAGAAGTGTATTGTGGCAAGTCAAGAAGAGCAGGGCAAAGCTGTCATACGCTGACCCACAACTAGCAGGTGTCCCCCCTCAACCTGACCTACTTCATGACTGAAAGATGCTGCTGTTCCAGCACAGCACAGGAGTGTTGAGAGAATGCATGTCCTGCCCCATATTCACTCCTCGGGATCAGCGTGAAGAGGGGACAGGCTCCAGGCAAGAGACAGATGAGTGCCCCTTCCCCCCCATTTCTGATTTTTACACGCACAAAGAATCACAGTACAAAGAGTTCTAAAAACCTGTGTATAAAGATCAAATTGCTATGAAAACGTCTCAGAACTTGTAAAATAGTCTTTGTTGCTGCTGGCCTTTTTAATAATAAAAATAGGGTTTAAAGTCTGGTCTTGCAGCAAGCAGGAATCTCTAGGGTGACACAATAACCATTTTAGCTAATCTGACCTGCAGCACAAATCAAGAAGTGAGGTATGTTTTAAAGTCCTCCCTTATAGTGAAATGGCATTTGCAGCATGGCTGTAATCACACAAAATGAAAGGCTTTAAAATTGACCTCTGTTCTTCACTCAATCCTCTGCTGAGAAAGAAATATTTCTTTTCCTGCTCACAGAAATTGCACCTCACTACTCCTCATACTCCACATTTCAGAAAATATGCAAAATCTATTCTTACTAGTACATCAATGACATTTTGGGTAGAAATTTAATTTTTAATACTAAAATGCAAGTTGCATAAGAGGAGAAGAAGCACTTTGGCTACGAGATGTTGAGACCCTTGGAAGCAATACCATGTGCTGCTTTTAAGTCTTCTGAGTTAAGAAGTACACAACGTGATCATTCACATATCAGAGCTGCAGTACCTCAGGTCACGCAAATCTAGCAAGGTTTTTTCTGAACACTGCTAGGAAGAATCCCTTAAACACAACAGAAGTCACAAAGCAGACAAAGCAGAAGATGATTCCAGCGCTCGATACAAGCTTTCACAGAAGACAAAATGCACGAAACCTTTACTCTCTAGATCTTCAGTAACACGCCAGGTTAAAAAGCAGCCAAACAGCACTTGTCTGGCATGATGCTGGCAGATGGCACGCGGCTCAAGAAACTCATGCCGCTGCCCATGTCTGCAGCAGCTCCAATACACAAAGCACCAGGAAAAACATGGAGAAAGATTTTTTTCCTTCACATCTCAGATTTAAGTGCTAGGAAGCTATGTTTAGGGAAACAGTCCTGGCAGTGCAGTAACAAATAAACAGAGCTGTATGGTTGGAAATGAGCTCAGGAGGAATGCTGGGAAGATGGATGGGAAGCTGAACACTGCAATTCTGGATTTGGTTATAACTGATGAAGGGATGAGATTAAAAAGTACAATGATACCGAGTTTACTATCAAGAAAAGAGCAGGGATTGGGATGTTGCCACATGCGATGTTGCAGGCTGACAGAGTATGGGACAGATTAAATAAAATATTTAAAGTAACAGAAGAAGTGGCGGGAAGGAAAGCAGGGAAGGCTGAAGATGTGTGCCTAAGGGCTGTGTGTGCTGCCCAGCAATAAGTACATCAGGAGTAATAAAAGCACTAAGGTAGACGAACAAATATTTGTGTAAGACATGCAGGGGGAAAAAAAACAAGGACTGCAGGCATACAAAAGAGGCGGAAGCCTCCAATTCTTCCAGCTTCCACAAAGAAGTTAAACAATAAATTGATGGATATTAAAATATGACAGGTAAGTCACTAAATGTCAACATTTCTGTTTTATTGGCTTGCATCTGCAAAAAAGGAAACAGAACACTTACAAGGGTATATACTATTGTCCTTTACACTTTAAAAGGTACCTCAACATGTAGTTCTTTGAAGTGGAGCGCTTAATGCACTGAAATAAGTTTTCTCTTTTTATCCATTCTTCTTTCCAACCACACCTTTTTCAGCTGAAGTTTCACTGTGTCCTCCGTCTAACATTTTGAAATTTTCCTGCTGTTCTCAGTTGCTTCTCCCCTTCATTGTCTTTGGAAGAAAGCTTTTTTTTTTTTTTTTTGCATTCCCTTTAAGAATTTTAAGGAACTTGTGACAAAAATTAGAAGTAAACCTTAAAAATCTGTTTTTGGTTCTGAGCTTCTCACACTGGTTATCATAAAGCTCAATGAGCATTACTGCCTCCAGCCTCCACCTTTTCTACACAAAATGTTCTGCCCTACAGGTTGACTGCCACTGAATAGCGAAGTTCTCATATGGGGGGGCATTCTCCGAGGAAAACTGACATTTGAAGGCTGCATATTTAAACATTTGCCATCCTCTCCTATTGCCTAGAATGCAATTTCTCTTCTTGCAATTGCTTCCTTTCAAACTATTTTAATTAGCCATACAATTACTTTCCACTGACTTTTCCCTCTGTTGTAATTTTGATTTCGAAGCAGAAAGGCAGGACAGCACGCACCAGATTGATACGCAGCCTGACTTACAGAGTTGTACACAGCACTGCAGATCTCTTTCAGGTTAATGTTACACACAGATGCTCCAGTGGCAAAACAGGCCCTACCATGGCTGTGTGCTCCAAAACTAGGAGCCTATTTATACCTAAAGGCTGCAGCAAAATGTTTTGGAAAGTAATAAAAAATTTCTAGCAACTTAGCCATGCAGCAATCTACCACAGGGGGAGGGAAAGTAAAAAAAAA
>VXAV01007172.1:13841-36103 GCA_013399715.1 Alectura lathami | reverse complement strand
TAGTCCCCACAAACACTGAAGTTACACACAAGTGTAATTAAGGGCAGAATTTAAGTCTGTGATAAGTACTGCAGGTAACCACAATGCAGGGCATACCTAAGGTCTGTGAGAACACCTGGCAACAAATGTGTTATTCATGATTTGCAAACTGCTTTCTAGGTTGTCACGCACATGTAAATGAATCTGAAATCTAAGGCATTTGCAGTTTGGCACCAGGAATGTACTGAATGCCAAGGGGCACAGAAGAAAAACTCGTGGAAGCTGCGTTCCAATTCAGTCCACCAGGAATAATTTTGAAGAATCTCTTACAGAACAGCTCTTTCCTGAGAACTGAACAATTTATAACATGTTGAAAAGCCTTGCTGAGGACAGAGCATGGACATGGGGTTACAGAGGCTCAGCTGCTCTGTGGGAACCTATTGAGCTTTAGCTTTTTACAGTCAACTCCTAAACCAAGTTAAGAACAGAAGAGTCTCTTAACCTCTGAGGAGTTACTTCACCACTCTGCAGTTTGATGGCTTAGGAGTGGGCAGGGGGAAGAAGAGAAGAAAGGAGATGCTGCTGGTTTTCACATCTAGGAACATTTACAGCAGAGTTCACTCCTTAAACCAGTGCAGCTGCCACATCATACTGCCATACTGATGGAACAGTCTAGGTTGTCACATTTCACTGACACTGCGCACTAGGAAAACATTGTCTTCAAGCCATGTTTGCAACACACCACATGACCCTCAAAGCCAGGAGTTCATGGCTCCAAGTACAGGAATCATGGAACAGTTCTCATGCTGGGCTGAACCCAACAACAACAAGTATTTTTAACCACTACATTGTTTAGCTGTCACTGTTAATTCATTCGGCTTGGCTATCACGTCACAGGCACAGTCATACCTCTGTGTGTGTGTTTTTAAGCAAAAAAGGGGCAAAAGTGGGAAAGGGTACATGGTAGTAAGCTGTGATACAAAGTGTAGTTTTAGTTCAACAAGGAATGTCAGCCATACTGAGCCCACTGTCTGAAAATGCTAGTCCTCCTACCAGTCCCTCGAGACTTTAGCTTCCACCCCACTTCTGTTCACAAGCTCTACTGCATCTCCCACTTTGGAGACAACACAGAACAGAAACTGAATTCAAAAGTCTTACAAAAATTGTATACTACTTCTGCAGTGATTTTATTTTTTAAAAAAATCTTTTGGCAAGGAACAACATGCTCCAGCTGTTCTGGACATCACTATAAATACTTGGAAGTTTCCAAATAGTTCCTGCTCTTCAATGTTTCTTCTCTTTCATTTAGAAGCCTATAAGAAGTGCTCTGTTCAAAAGTAACTCCTACCCCATCAGTTGGTTGCTCTTGCTATACTGAAATAAAGTTCCTGTAAAATATATATATATAAAAAATAAAATACTGTTGAGTGCTACGTTAGTTTCTAACTTCCAATTTATTTCTAAAACAGTTTGATACTGAAAAAAAGTAAGGACCTGTATCTTCATTTAGAAAGAAAAGCCTCAAAGCACTATTTTGGTCACTACTAAGTTATTGCTTCCTATTTGTATCACACAAACAACTTCAGGGAAACCCTCTCTCTGGCATCTGATCTCCTTTATACTGAATGAAGCTAATACCACAGGGAAGGAGTCTTCAGTAGCCGGAGGGACAAAAATTCTAGAGACTCAGACCAAAGGGATCTCTACCTTCACATGGAACACTGTCTAAAATAAAATGCTCAATCCATTTTCTCAAGGCCTTTTTCTGAGATAGCATTGTGGTTCCACCAACAGTAAATGAATAAAGCAAATACAAGCCCCTAAATCAACCCAACCACCAACAGCTTAGTATTTACCATGTAAAAGATTTTGTGTTACAACCATAATTTCTATGCAACAGCAGAAATGCATTTACTTGGATGGGTTTTAAGAGCGCTTATGTACCAAGTTGAATAGAAAGCGTAAGGAATAGTTAGAGGCTAGAAACAGTTAAAACAAAACCTGCCTTCGGTACATACTGAAAATGCACATATTGCATATGATGTGCCTGTGCTTGGAAGAAGTTTAGCTTCAAGGCTGTAAAAGCAGGAAAACTTTGGCACAAAACTTGCTTAATGATTTCCCTTACCTTGTGGCTCGATACCCTGTGCTGAGCAATTACAGTTAGTTTTTCTAGGAGCCCTCGTAATCTCTCCTGTGTAGCATGGGAGATCAAGTTCACAACATCAGAGTTAAGTTCCATAATGTCATGCCTTTTACCTGTGGAAGCAGAGAAAATCCATTACGTGTTTTAGTAGTAGCTGATAATTGAAATAATTAGCACAGCAGGTATTCTGTTCCCCCTGGAAGTCATACCCATTATGAATAAAGGTTTGGAGATTATGATTTTCCTGGTAAAGTCACAACTTCAAAGATCTTAGACACTACATTAATAAAACTTAGCCCCGAGCTTCAGAAAATATAGACATTGTTTCACTTAGCCTCTAGAATCACTCTCCTGCAAGGTCATTTATAGGACAAAGTTAATAAGAACACAAATCAAGCTTCATGTTCAGGGATGGGGAGAAGTGGTAGCTGTAGAAATTAGTGCCATATTCTGTTAATTTCAGTAATTAAAAAAATAGAGAATTACATTTTGCCCTTTTTGACACCGTGCTTGTTAACAACTCATCACATTTATTCAACGAACAGGGATGGGCTTTGCAGCGCTCTCCAGGCATGTGAAACCCAGGCAGCCTCTGGCCTACCTCAACCAACTGGCCCATGGCAGGGAGAACCAACTATCCCAAGGCAGCAGCTTGGAAAACACAGGTCTAGTCCAACCGGGCTCATCGCACCTTCATCCCATTCTCTCTGTCTGCCATTACCCTCCCCACCCCCTGACGAGTGCTGCTGTCCCTCTGCTCTTTGGAGGGTGCTGAGGCTGGCAGCAGCTCCAGGCAAAGCTGCCCAGACCCCACACCCAGGGCAAGGTGTCACCTCCACACCTTCCTGCAGTGGAGGCTGCGATGGAAGAGCATGCCTGTGGTGGACACCTGGACTGCACTGCCCTGTGGTACAGCAGTTCTCACACACTTCATGGACAGCACCCACCAGAAGCTCTTTCTCTTACAGCTACTGCAAATGCAACGAGGGGGCAAGACTTTATGATGCAATACATAGCATGCATTCAAAATACATTTTGGTATTTATTGCCAAGTGGAATGTAATGAATGTTCTTTACTGTGAAAAACTAATAATGTGTTTCATTTGCTTTTATTATACATTTTCAGTTAAAGCAGCAATCTCATCAGACAGGGAGAATCTACTATGTTTTCCCAGTTTATGATCAAAACGCTCTCCCGTTTGATTACAGATGGTCAATATTAGGCTGTACTTCAGCTGAGTGCAAAGCTCATTTTGCTCAAGCATCTTTCAATGCTTCCTCTGGAATTCACCACTAGGCAACCAGGATAACTGAAACATCAGGTTAAGAACAGAACCAAATTCCCCCGAACCTCAAGACCACTCTCCACACACACTCTCCACTGAACAGAAGAGGGCTCTCAGTTCAGGAACAGAAGCATTTGTTTTCTAAGTTGTTGTACTCTGTGACCATATTCCTTTCCTTACCATCAGAAGGTTTTTCATTAATAAATAGTATTTTTTGTTGTAAGTATGGAACAGCTATCATGCAAGTCTTGAAAGAGTCATGCTTACATTCTCCATCTTTACACAAATTGTCTACAATAACTGTTTTGTGATGTTCAGAAGTACTTTGTTTTTTTTAAAGCTCTATTTTTCCTTACACCAGCTTCCCATGGATGACTGGTTAACCCTCTACTGAACTTGGGAGAAAAGCTTCTAAGCACCAGTCCCAACATATACTTCCTCCTTTCAACTAGGGATACAGACGGTAACACAGCACTGGCTGCACTGAACCATGCCCTGTGCAGCCCGGATGGCACACCTGGCTAAATAGTGCCGGGTATACAGGTAGCAGACAGCATTTGCAAGTCATGCGCTCCTCACAGACTAGCTGCTTTGCTTGGACTGGGAACAAGGTGCGTGTAGAAATAGACTTTGTGGTCATGTAGGTAGATCATTGCAACAAAATTATGGCTGCACATACACAATGGGGGCTTTCCTGAGCGCTCAGCTGTAGAACTCACTTGTATGACAAGCTACCAAGCAAAGAACATGAGCACAGAGTTGACAAAAGAGGTGACAAATGTCCATCCAGCTTGCAGCAGACAGCAACGTGGTGCTATGCAAAAGCACCCTCCAAGCTCTGACAAAATACCTTACCAAGCAACAGTTATCATTTTGCTCAGAAACTAATGGCTGAAGTGATACACACTAAAATAAAAATATCCTATTACATTTCAGGCTCAGGCATTCAACACCCATTCCACAGTATTATTCACTGATACAGACAGATAGTTTTAGCATCTGTTTTGTATAAAACCAATGAAAGATTTTTCCACAGGGGGAGTCATAAACACATGAGATAACGGAGAGATGACAGATCTTAGAGTTCCAGCTCCTTCTTCAAAGATCAGAGACTGGCTGATGAAAGAAGCAAGGATAGGCTACATCTACACATTAGCTGCATGTGTTTTGTTCTCACCAATGTCCAAAATCTTCTTTTGAAGTGCTTCTGAGGACAGAAAAGGTTCATCTGCACACGAGCGCACGACAGCACCAACGAGCTCAGAATTCGTTGTCAGAATGCGCGTGTTCTCCTCATTAAGGTTGATTCCAGCCATGGAAGTCACATCGTTTATGTCATCATCTTCTCTGCTAAAGAGAAAGCCAACATCTTATGCTTCATTCAGAATGCACAGGAAGAAAAAGCCTCTTCTGTCAACAGCCATGTTCTTGCATCTTGGAGGTTACCTCTACACAATAAATTTTTGGTGTGACAGTGGATAGATAAAGAAGCCTCCTAGAAGTCTTCCCAATCCATCCAGGCATCTCAAACACTAGTTTGACTAATGTCTAACTTGCTAGGTACGCAAATTCTTCACAAACTCAAATTTCGAACAATCATGGAAACAAAGGTCTGAGGTAAACCTGAGTTTAAAATCCCCAAGATCCTCCCCACCTCCATCACTGACCTTATAGCAGTGAAATTTATTAGCAATGGTATTCAGAAGGCAAAGTCAAGGCGCAGGCAGTCACAAAGGTGAAGTCACAAGTTAACTAAAATTTGTTCTTAACATCCAACTCACTGGGTAGCAACAAGTGTAGCATCAAGTTGAACACTGACTCATCAAACCAGAAACAAATCTATTTTCTAACAGAGATGCCTATCCTACAAACTGATGCTGCAGCATATTAGCACAAACCTGATCTTCACTTTTATTTTAGTGAGTTTCCTTAAAAATAAGATACAAATGCTGTACACTACAACCAACCCAGACCTCGCTCTTTAAATCAGTCCTGCTGCAATAGCAGAGAGCGTGCTATGCTTCAGAAGAACAGTGGCAGAGCTCTAGTTCTTAACATTCCTTCACGGTCTGGATTCTATTGTAGTAGCTTTGGACACATGCTCAAAATAAAAACCCAAGTGTGGCATACTTTGGGCTAACACAGACAAGGCCAGCTGCCATCACACCAAAGTTCATGATAAGCAAGTAATTTGCATGTCTTTTTTTTGTTTGTTTGCTTGTTTCTTTTTTTTTTTTTTGAGGTCATTTAAGTTAAAATACTTACTAAATCTTGCATGGAAAGTTTTAGAGGAGTTTTGTCATGAAACAATCCAAGTTATTTTCAGAAAGCTTTAGATCACAAAGAGAAAGTTTGCTTCATAAAGTCACAAAGGCCCTAATGTTGGCTCCACGGGTTTGGGACCAAGCCAGAATAGAAGTCTGCAGTATTCATACAGATGAGTGGAAGCAGTCAGTCTGAAGGTCTTTTGATCTGGGAAAAAAGTCTTTAGAAAAGTGTTCTCTGGCAAGGTTCACCTTCAGAAAGCACTATATGGCCTACATAACATACAAACCTGGAGCAGATCAGAAAACTTTCCATCCCTAGGTGAAATGGGATCTCTCTTGGAGACTGTGTTCTGATTAGCAATAGGCAGAAGCTGAAGTCATTGGAAAATGGACTGCGCTTGAGTGATGCTCAAAAGACACANCCCCCCTTAAGCATAGACAGATTTTTCTCTTTGGGGCTTTAATAGATTTCTATGGTGCAAGACTTTTAGCCTGTAAATGAAGTTTCTGTGCATGATAATTGACTGCTAAGTGATCCTCACAAGTACACTCCAGTTTCCTCTGACTGGAAATGCTACTGGTGGTGGCAGAGGCAAGAACCCCCTTGAAGCACTGTGACTCCCATGGACCTGCTGGTGAAACCAGCATCACCAGCAACAAAATACATCACAAGCTAGCAGATGCTGAGACAGGCATCACCTCGATGGGTTAAAACCAGACTGTTGTTTATGGAACCTAAATAAAGGTGCTTGTAGCTCAGGGAAAGTACATAATTTCAGCTTCCTATCTGGTCACATACTCCAAATTCCTAAGTAAGTACCAGGTAAACCTCCAGACTATACATCTACCCACAATTTAAAGTTTCAACTCACTAAAACCAGCTTTTATCAAGTTACTATTTTCTTTTATATTTCCAGTCACAGTCTCTCTTACGAGTGCACACGAGAACTTGTACACCCATAGCCACATCTACCTGTACTGGTTTGAAGACCAATTCCAAACTCTTCACTGTGGGACATAAGACCGCATTAAATCACTAGGTCACCAGCCTTGATGAAAGATTTTGCACTTATTTAACCCAAGGAACCTACCGCTTAATGTCCTTCACAGTAGTGCTCACTAGCATTTAACATAAGTTTCAGAAGCCATGTGAAGTTCACAATCTTTGTTCTTCTTTTTTTTCCTTGCTATTTCAAAAAATGTCAATCATTTTCAGTATGGTATTATGCATTTAGAACAAGCTATTAAAATCATTCTTTTAAAGTGATAAATTAAAAATATTCTAGAGTATACATGTAGGTGTTCGGTTGGATGCTGACTTGCTTTCATTTTCAGCAAAGCCTCCACAGAGTCCCTCATCTTTACCCCAACCATTAATGCTTTTTGCATTTGATCACATCACACCCAGAAATCAACAAGAAACACTCCCCTAGCTGTTACAGATCTCCAGCAATTAAAGTTGTCAGGACAAAGGGGAGAACAGAATATACAGTACTCAATGTTACCCTGTATGGAGTTATATTTGGGATTCCCATTGAATACTCAGCAGGAAAAAAAAGATACTCAGGCCATGCAGGTGTATCTCTCTGCTACAAATTTGGCTGTACTGGCTGAAAAGTGAGTCTGTGGCACCCTCTGCTGTTTGAACAATGCCTGTGTTTTCTTCTTAATTCATCTTCTACTTACTCCATCATTCAACAGTAAAAGTGAAAGCTTAACCCTCTGTGCACTGTCACAAACAACTATACGGGACAGAACAGCAGCAGAGCAGGCACGACCAGTGCTCCCGATCACCACAGGGCAGCAGGAGCAGCGGTCCAGCTCCTCACCCTGCCGCCTCACTCCTGTTTGACCTCCCAGACTAAATGCACAGATCAGTTGGACCCATTTTTGAAAATAACTCTATTAAATAGAGTAGATGCAGAAAATACAATGTCTTTTAAGATGTAAATATGAATCTTATTTTTTCCCAGAGTGCTCCAGTACATACTTTACCGAAGAAACAGTTCATAAAACTCTGTGTGCTTATAAAGCCGACTGCCTCCTACAATGCATGCCAGCAATGCACAAGCTTAGCTATAATCTTTTTCCAATTAAAAAAGTCCTCCCAGAAACAGGAAAATCATCTTTCCCCATTATTCATTTCCAGCAACTAAAAGAAAGCTTTTCAGAGCATACAAGGTTAAACTGCAGCTTACTAAGCTGAGTTTGGCAAGTATCACATTCCCAAATCCTAACCTAACTCAGCCACACCATGGCAAAGGGATTCAAGCTTGATGATGAAACTGCGGCCTCTCATTGCGGTGTAAGCGCCCATGGACAACCGCATCAGTTACAAAGACATGCTCTGCCCATAACAAATCTTATCACAAAACCTGAAAGGGGGCCATGGTGGTCTCTGCTTCACACATGATCAGCTGGATGATGGATCACAGGTCAGAAAAAACAGCTTTGCTGGGAATATTAGATCAGGACAGAAGAGAGCAAACCACCGCACGGCCCACTGGGGAATGCCTATTGCCCAGACCAGAATAACACTATGTGGCGCTAGGCCTGCTTGGTTACACTAGTGGGTAATACAAACGAGGAATACATCCAAAGAGACAAATTCTTCAGAGACTAGAAACCTACTAGAAAAATGTAAGGTGTGAGAGAGATTTCAGATCTGAATTCTCATGGACTTCAGATACTTTGAAATTCATAGTCCAAACAACTTCAAGAAGCTCAGTTCAAAATTTTCCATCCAAGACAGTTAAGAAATTCTGACTGGAAGAACACAGAAGAATCCCCTTTCTACAGAGGTTTTTGTCTGTCTGTTTTTTAAAATGATGATGTTATTTGTTTTTTTTTTTTTTTTTTTTTTTCGGTTGGTTGGACTTTTTGCAGGGGTTGTCTTCATTATTATATTTTTGCAAGCATCAGGACACAAACTTACATCCCAGGTGTATTCTGAAGTCTATTTCATAAAAGCTTGAGAGAGCTAACCAGAGCTATTGCTTTAACATCAGTTTTTGTTTCAACTTCTGTCCACCAATGTTGTCAGTATTCAGTGAACAGTGTGTGTGACTACAAATAACAGCTGTCTGCATCAGCACACACAAAGCTGTAGCTTTCCAACAGTGAGAAGTCAATTGGTCAACAGGTGTCAGGTCTGCTTTTACTAGAAGAAGTAAGGAAGACTAGCTCTCAGTTTGCCTTCAGGTCTTAAAACTAATAACACATAATTAGAGCAGCCTGCACTTCTACATCAGGATTTTTTGGTAGCTCTAAAATCTTTTCTCCTTTTTAAAAGTTAATCAGTTATCAGAACTAGAAGCTTTAAGTGTTCTTTTAATCTGAAGGCCTAGAGAACATGCCAGAAGCCACAATTAGAGGTGTAGTCAGAGTTTCACCTCTA
This sequence comes from Alectura lathami, assembly GCA_013399715.1. NCBI lineage: Eukaryota > Metazoa > Chordata > Aves > Galliformes > Megapodiidae > Alectura > Alectura lathami. The sequence goes on along the minus strand of VXAV01007172.1, from coordinate 27,028 downwards.
CATATAGGAACAAGCTTGTAAGAGGAGCTAATAAAAGATACTGTAATACAGCACACAGCTTTGAACAGGTTGCCAGCCAGTCCAAACTACAGCTCAATGTTACCTGGCTGTCTGTAAAAAGCAGAGGGTGTATCTGACTTAATCCTATGGAGAGCTTGTCACACACAGGGTAACTTTAGATTAGTTGGTAGTACTCACAGGATCAAGATCAGCATGCATCCTCTACAGCTGAAAAACTGATACATACTGATGCACACTGTTTGTGTAATTACACTCTTGAAATAACATGATGAAAACCCTAACTCATCAGGACAGTTTTCCTACATTAAGAATCATTAAGATCTACTATGAGGTCAGATTTTTTTAGGTTCCCTCTTGACAATTTCTATCATAAGATGAAAATGCCAATGGTAAGTCCCTAAAGAATGCTGCTTTTATCCAGACTCTGTTCCCACCTCTTCATGCACTGTCTGTTTCTTTTGTTCCCTCCTACATTGTTCATTTTTACCTGAAGGATGTTGTTCCATTCTCTTTTATTTTAGTTTTCTGAACAGGAGATGCTTGAAGCGACAGAATTTTATTTCCTGGCAAGGTAATTTGTTTCAGAACTGAGCCTAAAACAAAACAAAGAAGATGCCATAGTAGAAAACAAAATGCTTTTTAATGCTGTTTAATCAGTTCACACTTTTAACCAAGGCTACTGCAGTCTCAGCAACAACTAATTAGGAAACTAGACTACCCAGAGTACCACATTCTACGTGTTTTGTGCTGCTTAGTGAGAGGTTTAACTGAAAACTGTCTGGCTCAGGCAAAAACTTACATTAAGCATCAACCTGGACCTGCTCAAGGAAGAAGTCTCCTGAAGTGACTCTCAAAAGTATGACAGTTCAAAGTTTACTGCAAGAAGCTTATTCAGTATTTTAAGAAGTGAAAATAAGGAGTGCCACATTCTTAACAGGCAGCAGAAGTGGATGCAGCACTGGGCTCCTCATCAAGACCCCAAACACTTGGTAAGATTTACAATCTATCACATGGAACTGGTTGCTTCTGACAGACAACACATCCCTATGGTCTGGTCTGCCTGCAGTGATTTCTGCACCTCAGCAGCACTCTTCCTTCTCCATTAGGGAGGTTTCCCCATACCTGCAGGAAACTGGTTCGTTTGAACAAGAGTATTCAGCGGCATCCTCTTCTCAGCAGATGTCTGGAGGGTCACTGTTGAGGGCTGTGGGAGCGTGGATACTTGCTTTACAACGGCTCCTGATGGTTGTTGGACTACCTGCAAGTGGAACATTCAGCACCAAAGAGAGTAGAGCTAAATATACCGAGAAGTAAATACAATCAACATGTTCATTCAGCCAGAAGCACTGCAGGGCATGCATGCATGTCTAGCTTTCAGTTTATAACAGCATGCTCAAAAAAAAAACATCACTTCTTTTGACTTTAATGACAAGAAACAAAATCCTAACAACCAGTGTTGAGCTTAAAGCTCTAACAGACATTTTACCCCTATTCTCCATTTATAACTGCATCAGGAAAGTTTCACTGAATACTAAACAATCTGTTACACTAAGAGGCTTTCCTCCCTAAGTCTTACTAACAGACTACCAGCTGAACATTAAGACTGTCTGCCAACAGGTTCAAAAGGGTAGGTAACACATACATGTAGTTCAACAAAAAGGTAAAAAACATCAAAGCAAACAGAAGTCTTGCATGAAATCATTTTCTTGTAGTGAAGAGTACACACTATAAAGTTACTAACGCATTTTTGGAGTTGCAAGGTCAATCGTAATTTGAAACACTGAGTTTCAAAAGTGTTAAACAAAAGTACACTGAATGCACCAGTTAGAGGGAACATGAGGTGCTAACTAGCAACACCTGTACTGAGCACAGCCTCAGCACAGGAACAGCCAGAGGCTGCTGAAGGGTAAAAGGAAGGACAGGTAATGCTGTTTAAAGAGGCTCTTGAAAGAAACAAAACCAGACATCGGGATGGTCATCACAAAACAGACCTAAAGGCACAGCCCATAAACACTAACCCTTCCTCTTCAGGGGCAGCTACAAAAATGCAACAGTGTAAAACTGCAGCATCCTCAAAAGCCTCATGGCTAAGCCTCCTAGCTAGCAGAGCATGGGCTGCTGTTTTTGACACATCCTTCACAGAAGTTCTTGATTACGAGTGGCAGGAAGACCTTTTTACCAAGGATTAAAAATTACCAAAGTTATCAACATCTTCAGATTGAATCCTAGCTGGTTAGGAGCAAAGAGTTGATACAAGGGAATTTATATGGTTCAGAAAATACATTCTCTCCTCTTTAACCTCAGAAAGTCTGAAGAGTGCTTGTACAGTGTTAGTATTTAAATATATTAGTTTATATTTAAATAAAAAATTGACATTTCTTGTACTTCAGAAATTAGGCTCCTTCTGTCATCTAACTTGAGATTTCTCAGTGCACATCATCAGCACAAGAATCACACATTCACAAGACAGCAGGTGCTCACATCTGAAGACATCAAAATGCACTCCTTACGCTCCTCCAGCTCCTCCAGTTATTAACCTGCTTTACCATAGCAGTGGTAATGTAGAACTGAGCTGAAGATTGTGTTCGAGAACTACACAAAACACACAATTCTTGAGGAAAAAACACACAAGATGCATATCTCTAAGTTTTCATTCAGATTAAAGAACCACAGAAATACAGGCACTGGCTGGGGACAGAGTCAAGTCTCTCACACACAGCACTTCACCACAAACAAGTACAGACACTAAACATTTGCTTCTGTTTTTCACCATGACACGATTTGATCTTTCTGAAAGATCCAGCTTCCATATGCTGGAAGTCCAAGACAACGTTAAGAACACAACTTCTACGTTCCGATAATCACCGAACCACCAAGCAGCTTGGACAAACTACTCACAGGATCTGCCAGCATCCACACTGACAGGCACCTAGAGATCCTCCCTACTGCCAGAGAGAAGGATGCTTCATCTTCAGCATACAAAAAACTGAAACAGCACAGGAGGAAACAAGCATTCGAGATTAAGGTGCGGCAGACAAAATAGCAACAGGCAATGTTCAATCAATAGCCAAGGTGGAGATCAGGAAATCAGTCAAGCAACCAAGGAGACTAGATCAACCAGAAACAGGATGCACTGGCAGAGAAGCTGTTTTTTCTGTTTGCCATTTCTAGCTTCCAGACTAACAACAGACAAAAGTCCTTGGAATCAACAAAGGGCGACAATCCTAGAAATTTCAACACAGATCTAATGCCAGAAATAAACGTTACAAGAATAGACAGTATCCGTAAGAAAGAGTTGCTGTCTCTTTCCTTCAGGTTAGTACCAAGAAGTAATAAAGAAAAGGGATTCTTCCTTGGTCCCCCTTAATTTGGTTGACAGAGACCTCAGAATAAAGAGCAGCCACACTTCAGTTAAAAAAAAAAAAAAAAGGGCAGTGCAGCATCCAGCTGAACGCACAGAGACTGCCGCNCCAGAAGAGATTCTGCTTTGTGGAGAACACCCCACCAGCTGAATGCAGAAGCACATACCCAGGCTTCTTTAAAAGTAATGGAGACTTGCTGCTCAAGAAAGCTCAGCTCGGAGGGGGATTCAACATGAAGATCTCACCATGAACAACCAACTGGTAAAGCACAAGCACTTCGCTCCTTGCTTCAGCCACCAGCAGTGCCCAGAGAGCACATCTCACCTGTGGCTGCAAGGACAACACCATGAGACACCCGCTCTTCAGGTGTAACAAAGCTGCAGGTTCATAGCAGCATTCTCACCATCAGAAGGCAGCAGCTGGTAACAAACTTTGACTTATCACACTTTCACAAGAGACACAGCAACACCACGGCAAGACATGCTTTACACTTTAAGGTGAAACTTCTTGGCAAGCCAATGCCAAACCCGTGTCAAGGAAGCCACACAGAGGGCACCCTGCAGCGCTCATGGCGCAGACACAGTCCAGTCCCCACAGCATTCCATCAGAGCAGATCCCTCGGTGTCCACCACACAAACACGGAGCTGCAGAAAAGAAACAGCTGCATGCTGCATCGCTCCCATCGCAGCTTTAACAGGAAAATACTGCGGTGCTGAATCCTGAAGCATCACTGATGCCACAACAGAGCTGGCACATGGAAGCATAGAAGATGCTTGCTTTACATTCCTTGGGCACAAGAGACAAATCAGAAATGGGCATGCAGAGGGAATGTATGGCATCAGACAACACCGAGGGCTGAAAAGGGGAAAAAATTGCTGGCAGAACTGTATGGACAGATTTGCACAGCTGGCATGTGCTTCCTTTCAGCTGGCAGCAGGACCCTTCTGTTTAGGTAGATCCTGATTTGTTTTCTTGTGGGACCAGACAGCCCTCTGTCCTTTTAATGGGCAAGGCATCAGGAAAGCCCTAGAAGATGCATCCACTTCTACCAGCTTGCTCCTGGTGCTAACAGGTTGCCTGAACAAACACCAGGTTCCTGATACAGCTGAGTGGCCAGTGCAGCCCTTCAGCTACAATCGAGATCAAAACTGAACAGCAATTCTGAAGAGCAAGTATTTTTAAGTGCTACGCCTGGGATCCACCCAAATGAGGATGAAACCTGTTTTGTATGCAAGTCAGTGTTTGTAACACAGAGTAAGGAAAAGCAATTGCATTAAGGCTGCCACTCTGCAACACTGGAGGAGGCCAAAGTCATTTCATGAGCTCACCAAAATCATATTCAAGCAGCATCTTGACTCCCCAGCGTAGAGTTAAGCCTCCCCGTCTATTTGTACAGATGGTTGAACTTCCCCTGGATTACTTAGCTTGCTGTGGAGCCAACAAATGCTCTCCAGTCCTTGTACAACCTAAGAAGCCCTCATTTTCTTCTGGCTGGAATTTCATGTTTAGTCCTTGAAGACAACAAGGCTACCAACTTTTTTTTTCCTCTGTTTGACTCCAGCTATTACTATTCAAGTTTGTTAGTGCAAGTTTGTTTAAAAACCAAACAAAAACAACAACAAAAAAAACAGTTCAACAAACCCACTCATAAAAAGATTTTTCTCCCATGTAGTTCAGTGCTTTGCTCTTCTTCGGTAAGGCTGAAAAGGTGAACAGCTGGCAGAATAAGCTTTTTACTTGAATAAAGATTCTTGCATCACAAACACCTGACACTCGGAAAGGAAGAAACCAAATGCAAAAACACTCCAGTGGATCTGAATACTGTTACACAATACGCACAATAACCAAACTAAATGGAAATTCACACACTACTATACTGCTACACCTGTGAAAAGCAAATCCAGCTTCAGAGGAAGTCTACTGTCTTCCCCTTGTTTGAAGGGAGAAATCTTCACAATGAAGTCCTATTCAAGATTAGACTGCTCTCCCAGTATTCCTGAAAATATTACTTGCAGGTAGACCAATTACACAGCACACTGCTCAGCATCTCAAACATCCATAAACCAAACCTAACTTAATCCACAGTGCTGCTCTGTTGGGTGTACTGGTGATCCACAGTTTCCTGGTATTTAGCATTAGTAAGACGTTAACCTAACCCAAGTACAAATGTTAACACACTGCTTTTGAGAGTATTGTTTTAATACAGTATCCTCCTGGAATCTGTCAGCTAATGAGGCCTGATAGAACAAAAGCAATTTTGGATGACTTCACAATTAACACATCTTAGTAAATCTGGAGGTCAGAACTTTCCTCTGAAAGGCTCCTTGAGCTGGTTCATACCTGTCAGCCAGTGTACTGCTGCTGCATTTCAAGTCACCTATTCCTGCAATGTATCCAGAGCAGGGGATTGGAGACTGGAACCCCTAGGGGCTAGCCGAGGCACAGCTCTCACAGGGCATCTAACAGTAATTAACATAGGCATTTTCCTGCCTTTTCTTTCACCTGCCAACCTAGCACAGCTGCTTGCACACCAGGAGCCCAAACTCATGTTCTCTCATGTCTCAGTCTGGATGCTCAGTCTGGTGGAACCATGGGCAGCATGTCTTCCAAAACACCTAGCTCACAGTTTGGCTTTCTATTCACCTCTTCAAGTGCACACCATCCACAGCTAGCACACAGCTAGTTAACTGGTGACTGGCTAGCTCTGTATGACAGAACAACACCTCTACGATGCAAATTGGTATCACCTTGACAAAATGTTTAGAGTCACAGCAAAGTGAAAGAGAACAAGAGAAATGCATCTTACCAACTGTTTCACTTTAACCACCTGCTGAGTGCCCACTGGCTGTGCAACCATGGAGCTGGGCTGTGAGATTTTAATACTGATGGGAGTGCCAATGACAGGTTTCAAAGGCTGGAGAGGGGTTGCTGCTGAGGATGCCACCGCAGAGACAAGCACTGGCTTCCCGGACTGGAGAGATGACGTGGCTACTGCAGAGGTGAAGACCGGCTTTACAGTTTGGATAGCAGTCAGCCCCGACGTCGTTATCGTTGTGGTGAGGACTGAAGGTGCAGGACGAAGAGAAGCCGTCACCACTATAGAGGCAGGAACAGGCTTCACGCTCTGCAGAGAGGCTGTCACCGGCGCACTGGAAAGGACTGGTTTGATAACAGGAGCGGCTGCGACCGTTGTGGGGGTGGACACTGGCTTTATAATGGGAAGAGAATTTGTTGCTACAGCTGAGGTTGCCACTGCTATAGAGGGAGTTGGTGAAGAGGTACAAGAGGAAACAGCGTCTTGGGTCAGAGCTGGCTGCTGCATACACTGCTGGATAAAGCTCTGAGCATTTGGCATTAGCTGCCGTAAGGCAAGCATGCTTTTCTGGAATACAAAAAGAAAAAAATGGCAATAACACCAGAAGAGTCTTCCACAGTACCAAACATTACGTTAGCAACCGAGCCCTCTTCTTCACATTTCAATTAAAAAAAGTTTAGAGAACATACCAGAAGCCACAATTAGAGGTGTAGTCAGAGTTTCACCTCTACATATAGGAACAAGCTTGTAAGAGGAGCTAATAAAAGATACTGTAATACAGCACACATACAGCATAGAAGAAACACAAATCTTAACCAGTTTAAGAGCACTTAATAATCACCAACACAGGTTGAACAAAGATAACAGCCACCATGTCTTCATTATCTGGAGCAAACACTACCTATATGGAAATTCACCCATAAGTTGGTTCTTTTGTTTAGAATGTTTCAATGTGGAATTTATGCCCGAGTGACTACTCTACCTCATTTTTTGTTTGTTTTGCCAAAAAAAGCCTGCTATATCATAACAGCTGTGTTTATTCCATTGAGCTTCTCCGACAGAGAGTTACAAATTATCCACTAAGATCAGAAACAAGCTCTGAAGATGCAAGCATTTGTATACCAATACAGCTGTATCTACACTAGGGGGGGATACCACTTTACAAATGCCTGTAGAACTGCAGCAGCACAGTTTAATCCAGCTAAGCTTTCTGCAAGAGAACATTAGTAAAAATGTGGCAACATCTCATTTTTAGTACAGCTATGTTTGAGAAGGTTAATGGACAGAATAATCTTCAAGCCCTCTACAAATTTTCTCCTTGACTATTTACAATGTTACGGCTCAGAACCAGGGGAAATCATTTCTGCAGCTACCAGTATATTCTCACAAAAACTTTTTTCCCCTGACAGTTTCTGAAGTTTGTAAGAGTCCCCAGCATAGTGCTGTTGCTCTGGGCTTCATACAAAAGGAACACATCTTGCTAATATACTGAGCGAGCAGACTGTTTGTACATCTGGACTCTCTATGGCACTTCTATCTTTAATGCTTGCTTCCTCATTTTCTAAAAGACTGTTTAGCTTTCCTCATGCTCTTAATGCAGTTTATTCAACAAAAGCATCCATTTGAAAATCAAATTGGCTTTACAGCAGAAGTCAATGCTCTTTTTGACCTATTGGAACAGGCAAAACAAAATACATGCAACAGCTGCATCAAAACCTGCAGCTCAAAAGAAGAGACAACTCCAAAGAGAATCCTCCCTAAAATTCCACTTGACTGGCTAAAGCGGGTTGGCAACAACCTGTATCAAATTTCTTCCAGACTTGAGCCAGAAGCACTTCCCTCAGACAAGGCCAGCACTGCAGAGAAGTGCTCGAAGTCAGCTTCCATTTGGCACTCAGTCCCCTTTCACAGCTTTCCCCACTACACACCAAGCAAGCCTGGTCTGTGCCAACTACACAGCTTTTAGGTGTTCCAGAAGAAAAGCAACCAGGGTGTAAAATGTTTTCAAGTATAGGTAAGACCATAAGGTCAGTTAACTTCAGGCACAACAGTGACTTCAGCAGCACTGCTGAAGTCATGGGATTTCATTGTTAATACTGTGTACAGCCAGGGAGGGCATCTCATGAAGGATTGCAGGGGTGTGCCAGGACAGAGAAGCCTGCATTATACCTGGGAGCATGCAACAGCTCTGCACAATGCCAGCCCAGGCCTGACATAGGCCACACAACCCAACCTAAGTCCCATGAAAGTGCACAGAGGTCCTTGCATCAACCAACCCATTCTCCACGTTGTGGGACGGCATATTAACTCAGGCTGAGCACTGACACAAACACACGAAGAAAGAGCTATGCCTGAGCTAACAAATTCCTTGGGAACTCAAACGGTTACAGAAGTGTTAGCAAGTGTAGTGCAGCAACCCCTTGGCTCCTCAGCATGAGCTAATCCAGGGCTTGGTAGCCCCAGGTGCGTTCTAGCAGTGCCAGACTCAGGCTGGGGCTGTGCAGAGATGCGCAGGTTCCTTCACACTGCTTTGGGAACACAGCTTGTGTCCAGCAGGGATTCTTTGCCAAGGCCCTGCAGAAGGCAGACACACCACGTCTGAAGCCAAACTTGCCCTGGCAGTTAGCAGAGCTCAAAGAAAAGCCCTGTCAGTTGTGCTGACCCCACATGCACAGCCTGGTCATTCTGCAGCCAGGATAAAATTGCCCAGAAGTAACAGAGTGACCTGTGCTGCAGTTGTTGCACACAGTTGTTGTTCTAGGAAGTAACATGAAAAACCCTCTACAATAGGTTGTAATAATGCAAATCAAGTTCAGGAAGACCTGCATTTTTTCCTTGGAGTTTTTGCATGGGCATTTAAAAAAATATCAGGAATACAACAGGAAAAAGAAAAGACGAATACCAAAATCAATGAACCACAGCATGGCTTGGGACAGAAGGGACCTCAAAGCCCACCCAGTCCCAACTCCTGCCATGGGCTGGCTGCCACCCACTGGATCAGGCTGCCCAGGGCCCATCCAGCCTGGCCTTGAACGCCTCCAGGGATGGGGCAGCCACAGCTTATCTGGGCAGCCTGGGCCAGGGCCTCACCGCCCTCTGAGTAAAGAATTTCTTCCTAACATCTAACACAAATCTCCCCTCTTTTAGTTTAAAACCATTCCCCTTTGTCCTATCACTGTCAGACTGTGTAGAAAGTCGCTCTACCTCCTGTTTATCAGCTCCCTTTAGGTATTGGAAGGCCACAATGAGGCCTCCCCAGAGCTTTCTCTTTTCCAAGCTGAACAAGCCCATCTCCCTCAGCCTTTCTTCATAGGAGAGGTGCTCTCAAGCCCTTTGAGCAATCTTTGTGGCCTCCTCTAGACCTGCTCCAGCAGCTCCCCTAGCTTCCAGAGCTTCCACTAGAAGACTGGCTAGAAGTCTTCTAGTCTGGCAAACGCACTAGCAAAGCATTTAAAGACTGCCACTGCCTTAATATTAAATACTGCATAAGCTGTGTACAGCCTCTGATGTCACTCTTCTGTACTAGAATTCAGAACAGCTACAGCTTTGCTGAGAAAGTACAAGATCATCTTATCATAGCTGCTCTACTGTAGATGTACCAGCTTCCAAAAGATTCATCTACAGTAGCTGCCAGAGAGTAAACCTGAGAAAACAGCAGAAGTTAGCTCCTCTGAAATCCCTCATAATAACCTCCGTCTTCCCAAGTGCAGCAGTCACATGGTGTTAGCTATGCTAAGCACCATTTCCTCAATTGATCTGTGCAAATAACTATTTGAAAGCTACCTTTTCTGGTCCTCCTCCCCCCATTGAATACCATATAACCACAATCAGACACTTACCTTGAGAAAAGGAACTAAATACGGCTGTGGAGAAGACTTGAGCTCTACATACAGTTTCTTTGTAAATTCTTCTGGTTCAATTTTTCCTTCCTAAGAGGAAAGCATAATTACAACAGTAATTTATAGCTTACGCTTTTTTTTTTTTCCAGGTGTATCAACAATTCATAGGAGTTTACATTGTCATGGTGATGTTCAGTTTCAGTACTCTCGAATGCTTTTTTCCCTCCTGTATGTTTAAAGAAAGCATTTCAGGATAGGATTTAGAGACAGAATTAGAAAATTGAAGTTCCTTTGTTCAACTACAGGCAGTTTATAGACTTCAGGACATCTGTTCAAACATTCACTTGAAGGGAACTGATAGACAAAAGTTTATAAGCAAGATTGATCCTTTTGAGTAACTCTTTTACACCAAAATATTTAAAATCCATCAGGAGTACTTTCTGCTGTAAAGAAAGTTTATCTGCATTAGGATCAAAATCTAAACAGAACAAAAACAGAAGACAACCCAGTAGTTTTGTAAAACAATCCCAGGCTAATGCTCAATAAAGCATAATAAAGCAGAATACTTAACACCTTCTTTCCAAAGCCTGAGAAACATCAAAACATCACTTCTGCATACCACCAGGGCAACAGTTCTGTTTCCTTAATGCTTTTTGCCCTGCCCCACCACAAACACCTGTGTCAGTGATTCCAGAGGGTTAGGAAGCTGCAGCAGCCTCCTGTGACCCCCGCATACATTGGTGTCCCACCAACTGGGCTGAAGAGGTGGGTAGCCCCAGGCCAGTGGACCAGACCAGGTCCCACTGACAGAACTGCAGGATTTGGTACACTGCAGCTCAGTGCATATCAAGGTGCTTGACACCCACTCCAAGAAATCTGCCAGAGGACCACTTTACTTCACAGCTGCAGCTTGTTTCCCTCATGCATAAGAATCATTAATTTATTTTGCATTTGCATCATACACACACACTGAATAACAGAAGAACAGCATTTTAAAATACTGCAAAAAGCAAACAAAAGCACAGCTGAACAATTTATTAACGGCTGGTAATTACTGTTCTTTAAAACTAAGCACAATAAAGATTAGTTCCAATACACTTCTGTGGAAGTCTAAGGTATAGTCCAGCAGGGACAAAAAAGGCAGCAGGAGAAGGGGAATCAAAGGCTTTTGCAAGGCTGTACCTTAAAACAATCTGTTCTCTGAAATGACACCTCTTTCCATGCTTTTCTAGACTGAAAAATCACTTTGGTACCACTACCAAAGCCATCTCCCTCTACCAGCACACAGCCTTATGCTAAGGTGGAAGAACAAAACAGAGGCAGCGGTCAAATGCCAAGAGGAGAAGTGGCAGGAGAAACCATTACCAAAAAAGCCCAGCTGTGCTGGGGAGGTACAGCACAAGCCAAGGAGAGAGAGGCTGGCAAGCCCCGACATTATTTTCTCCATCTCACTGCCTAAAGGCACAGATAATCTCTCGCTTGCTTCACTGGAGCTTAACCATCAGTGTGGAACTTGGTTCTGTCTGGGAGTAGAACAGTAACACAGGCTCAGCACTCCACCGCAGCCTCCACAGTGAAACTCTTGCTACTGAGGACTCAGAACTACACTGATGTGAAAAAACCAGCTCAGACAGAAGAGCTGTGTAAAAACTATGAATTCCTCCTGTTTTCAGTTACCTGTGTGCGTACAATGAAATAAGAATGTGAGGGGGAAAATACAGTGTGGGATTCAGTTAAAATTAGTGTTACACTATAAGACTTCAGAGGGTTACGTATGTTCTTCCACAAACCCAGTTCCTCAGCTGTTCAAAAAAAAAAAAAGTAGAGAGAAAGAACAAAAGTATGATGAATGTTAAAAACAATATACAAATGCAAGACTTAGCTTTAAAGAACTCTCACCAACAGATTTTGCACCAGATTCTTCACATTCTGCCCCATCTCACTGGTTTGAGGCCCACTAGACGCCAGTTTTATTAGCGTAGCAAGGAAATTCTTGCATTTCTTCACATTCTCTAGCATCTCCTGTGGTGGAAACAAAGGGAAGACTGTTAGATGTCACGTTGGCTCTCCAACCTCTGATGAATATAGAGAATGTTAATTTTTAATTAAAAACTTTTTCCTTACTGTAGAAGTGCTGGTCTGTGCTACTGTTGTGCCCTCTGCTTTCACAGAGACTGCCTTTTGGGAGTCAGGTTGTGCAGGTGGTCCTGTAACTGGAAGTTTTACAGGTGTTCCAGTACTCAAAGGCTTTACAGCAGTAACTGCAGTAACACTAGCTGTTGCAGCTGCTGGCTGGAAAGAAGAAATTAACACTTTTGAAACCAAAGACTAACATGACAAACACATGCTGTATTCTGCTAGCATATTAAGTAGCACCCTTCCTCCACACTCAAGATTACTATTCAAAACATAAACGAACAAATCTTATCTTTGTTTTTAGAAGCTTGGATTCATTTCCCTTGAGAAGCTCTAATACAGTAAGTGACAGAGCTACCACAGCCATTCAGTTTTTAAGGCAGTGGGTGGCAGGGAAGGACAGAGGCTCACCCCAGACTGAGGACATGGCCTGCAACTTCAAGTGAAGAGAAAAATAGTCTTGAAGAAACCCATATTTGAACTTTGTCAGGCTTCTTCAGTCTAAAACTAGTAAATGTAATGCTAAGCCAAGTGATTCTACACTGAAGATAAATACAGCTTCATGTGATTATTCCTCTCTTCCACTGCAGCTCCTCTCCCAGCTGCAATATCCCTTATGTCTCCTATCGCACAGGCACCAGATGAAAAATGTCTTGCATCCACATTGGAAGGATGCACCAACAAAAGCAGCCAGCTGAGCAAAAGCACCTAAGAAGTTCTTCCTGGTTTGTCATTGTANGGGGGGGAATGCCCTTCTCCTTTGCAAACCAGGCTGAAAAATACTAGTTGCCAAGGAAAACCTACTAAACAGGAGTTTTTCTAATTCAGGTTTTAAAAGAACACTTTTTCTCTGGAACAACAAAACTTAAGTAAAATTTTGCCTTTAAAAAAAAAAAAAACTTTTCATTTTCTCAACTTGCTAACGAGAAAGCCACAGACTGAACCTGCAGAATACAGATATAAGCAATAATTTCAGTTTAGCATTTGAAGTCTGCAGTCAGGCTTTTTTTTTTT
>VXAV01007171.1:150648-174881 GCA_013399715.1 Alectura lathami | reverse complement strand
CCCTTTTTTTTTTTTTTTTTTTTTTTTTTTGATACGTGGTATCTGTAGCCTCAAAACGTCTCTTACAAGTTATGTAAAACTGCAAGTCAGATGAGAGGAAGCTGAAACTTCACAACTCGGAGGCAGTACTCTTTTTAAGCACAAACCTCTTCAGCCAGTAGAAAACTTACTACTCGAGGTGGGGGCAGGGAAGGCTTTAAAATTATAATAGCATTTTCACTGCTGCTTTGTCTGACCATTGAGTATTTCACTGGTGATGGGATTCATTTTTTTTTCTTCAGGAACTAGGGGGTAGAAAAAGATCTTTTTGTAAAAAGATCTTTTCTGGAAGCATAAGCAAGTTGCTTGTTTTCTTCCTCTGGTTTTTACTCATAAGAGCTGCCTTGATGATTTTTCCCACCTCAGATCAGCAGTTTATTTATAACATGCTAATGTTCTACATGCCCGTCAGTATTACTGCTCTGTCGTGCTGAGCTGAGAATTGTTCTCTCAAACTGACACCGCGAAGATGGCATAAAGGAATGGGGGAAATTGTGTGTAATGTTCATAGAAAAGAATCAAGTGGCTTTTGGTATGACTTTGTATCACACTTGTGTAAAATCACTTCCATTTTATTTCTGATTTCAGTTTCTGGTCATGTTTGACTTGCCTTTTTTTTTTATTATTTATTACTTAGAAAAATGGCAGACTATTGCACTTTGGCATCCTCTCTGTCCTTTTATTTCTGTTGGCAACTTTCTCTGTGATCATCTTTTGCAGTCTGCCACCAGCTGCCTTCTGAGAGTGCAGGCAGAGGAGTGAGAAGCTTCAAGGGGTATTTCTGCCTTCTCAGTGCCCTCACAGCCGCCATTTCGCAAAGGGGTGTCTGCGGGGCCCTTGCAGGAAGCCTCTTCCAGGTCAAGGTGTTAGCAGTGTTCCTCCAATGGCCCTCTGTTCCACTTGCTTCACAGTAAGATTGGAGAGCATTCAAAGCACAAAACATGCAAAATAAGGTGTCTTGTGCGTGGAGAAGGAAATAAAATAAAAATAAAAACATGTTTGTGAGCTGCCACACTTGGAGCCATATGCATGCTTCAGAGGTGTTTGTAGGAAACATGGCAGAGAAAGGTGCCAGATCATTCTGAGACCTCCAACTTTGTTTGCTTGTGACTGGTTCCCTGAGGAAGCTCTTCACCTTGTTGCATGCCTTGGGGCACTGATGTCCTTGCCTTTTATTTTCTTAGTTAGGTGGTGCTTTAGCTTAGTGTATGGGAGGTGAATGCAGCAGTAGTGGGGATGTTGTATGCTGTTGTCCAGATGTTAAGCTCAGGTACAACTTTCTGTGGACAAAAATAAGTTTAAAAAAAAAAAAAACAACTATACATCTTATTATTATTATCATGATTAACTTTTTTTTTTCTTCCTAGGCAGAAACCCATTGTGATGTGAAGAGAAACATGTAAACAGGGATTCCAGAGACTGACATATTTGGAAAAAAAAAAAAAAAAAGAAAAAAGCAAGAAGAAACAAAAAGCAAGTTTGTAGGCAGGCACATTCCCTTTATTCAGAGAAAGCCATATGTTCAGGATACTATCCTGAGTGTGTCTTTTTTTTGCTTCAGAATTAGGAAAGAGGGTTGCTAGGAAAAGTAAGATGCATTCAATTCTTCCACCTGTTAAAGAATTTTATAAGGGTGATTACCATCTCCCTCCTTTCTCCCAGTCTCAGAGAATAATCAATTTAGCAATAAGTCAGAGCAAGCAGAAATGTGATTGTTCTCATCTGCAATGCAGAGACTAAGATGTTCTCTTTCTTTAAGGCCCAAATCAGGTATTTCTGCCTCAAAGTGAATTGAGAGTTATTGAATCATTCCGTGTTCAGTAAGACAGGATTAGAATTTCAGCCTTTTTTTTTTTTTCACCCTTCTGATTTGTCTAGTTTTTGTTTTCTTGACTACCCTTTAGCTCTTTTGATGCCCTCAATAGCATTTTGAGCATATTTCCCTACTTCGTCTAAGGAGGGGAAGCAGTGCCAATTGTACCAGGCGAGCATTTATATCTGTTGCTAGCACTTCATCTGGAGTGGAGAAATGTGGCTTTCCCTGCCATTTTAAGAGCTCAGTTGTCTCTGTGTGTGAAAAGCAGCCGACAAACTCCGCTTGACTGGCAGCTGAGAAGGAAGGAATCTCCTTAAGACCTTGCAGGGAGAAAACTCTAGGCATCTGTGAGATGTTACATTATATCTAGCTAAAAATATCAGATACTGGAGCTGGTTTATTGAAGTGTTCAATAACGATCCCTTGTTGGAATGGAAGAAGATCTTGAGTAGTTTTAAACTTCTTGCACTTTGCATAGAAGTGTGATAACACATCAGTTGTGGCATCAAGATCCAAGCAAATGTTCTTGCCCAGCAGAACCTGGGCTACCTCACTGTATGATGGTGAAATGCCTGAAATATCAGGGGCAGCCTGAATGCCCATTGGAAAGCTTTTTTTCCCTCCTGAAAAGCTGTTAGGGGATACTTTGTCCTTACTCAGCCCCAAATCCTTTGATTAATGTTGCACAAATAGTATAAAATGTGTCACTCTTCTGCTGCAAAGTAGTGCTAAACACCTTCAAAAAGTATTTCACCTCTCCCTGAGGGACATGTCTGCTTTCTGTCTTTTTTTATGTCTCTGCCTGGCATTTGAGTGTCCCTCCATGTTTGCATGGGGCTGCAGGGCATGAACCCCAGCACAGAGCAGTTGTGATATTCCTGAGCGTTAGAAACTGGAATGAAGAGTGAATGAATGAGGAGTGAATCTACACAGTCTGCTCTTTGACTGAAAAAATGGAGTGTAGTTCGTTGGATGTGTTAGTCTGAGCTGAAGGAATAGTGCAGGTCAGGACTGATGCAGCAGCATTCATGTGTGGGAGATCTTTGTGCACGTGTCACTTGGTCTCCCTGTTAGTGCATATGCACACTGCTCTTGTAAGACTGGAGTTTTTTTGATAGTAATATCAATCAGGGCCATGAGTAGCCACTTCCTCCTTCTTGTGCATGACTGCACAGAGCAGAGGAACTTCAGCCTTCGCTTATTTGCTGTCACTGTCAGAGGCAGAGTTGAAACTGAATTTCTTAGATCTACTTGGACTACCATTGCTTGTCTGTGGTATCCTGAGCTGATTTTCTTGTGCAGAAGAATGATCTAAAAATCATCATGCTTCACTGTCTATGTTGCAATGAACAGATCCCTTGGTCAAAGTAAACTTTGATGCTTCTCTTCTTGTGAAAACCTGAATTTATCAGCATACCCTTGGCAAGTCTGTGAGTTTGAGGAGTTTGTCTTCTTGAGACTTGCTTGCTGAGAGCCTCTGAGCTACTGGATCAGCAGGCTGTGTCTAGCATCCTGGCTACCAGCTACGTTGGGCTGTCATCCCTGGTGATGTGATCTTCACATTACAAAAGAACTGATGAGGGCTTTTGACTGTACTGCAAAAAAAGTCAGGGCGTGTACTCATACTGCCTTGGGGCTTGCGCCCGCTGACTGGGAGTCCTCAGGAGCACTGAAACGAGGCATGTGCTGGGCATCCTGAGGTGCTGGTGTTGCTTCTCCTGTTCAGGTAACTGTTTGCTTCTCCCCTGGCAGGGTGAATTCATGTCAGTCCTTTCACTAAGTGTGTTCATTCAGCCTAGCAATTTCAACAAATACAGAGCTTGGTATTAAGATCTTTTTCATCTAAGAATTTGGGCCAGCAAGGTGGCTAGTTTATGGAATTTATTTATATATGAACACGAACCAGTATGCATTTTCAGAGCTGTGATACAGCTGAACCACAGTGGAAATCTGGAACCTGAACGACACTGCTTATAGGAAGTTTGACTCCCTGCATGTAACCACAAATGTGGTCAATCTTAGGAGAGGCAATAACAGAGAGGAAGAAAGGTGGTAGCATTTGATTAGCTTTGTTCTCCTTGTTTTCTGTAGTGTATTTGATGGATGAAGCTCTAGCAGTGTGAACAGAGTGATAATATTACAGACTAACATTTCCTGTTTCTTCATTGTTGCACTTGGAATTCGGGGTAGAAATAGCAAGGCTTTTTTTCAGCACACTAAATTCAATACTCAGATGCTATGATTAAACAGTTGTGATGCTTGGTAAACTGTTCTATATTACTGAAGAAAATAACATACAGGCAAGCACTAATTCTACCTCAGAGTCCTTTGGGTGATTGCTAGTTTTGAGCTGGGACTGACACAAAGGCATCCAGTTGGCCCAGGGATCTGCAGCCAGTGAGTGACAAAGATCTTCATGTTGTTCCTCACCGTCTTACCCTGGACCAACACATTAGCTTTATTCAGTTCAGCAGCAGGGACATGGCTGTTTGTCTTGGAAACTAAAATATCCTCCAGCTTCGTATCTCCGTGTTCTAGCAAGTGAAATATAATCCTCTCCTAGTCAGGGTAAAACTAATTACCTGCTGGGTTGGGAAGGAAGGAAAGGATGAACTGAAGATTGAGCCAGTGCTGCTGGGAACCCTTCGCATGAGGGAAAGGATTTCCTGGAGTGATCCTGGGAGCTGGTCTGGGCTGCCTGGCAAAGAGCAGGTGGCCCAGCTACACCCTCAGCCGCAAGCACTGGGCTGTGTCCTCAGCCCCGGGGAGCCACATGCGGTGCCTCGCTGGCCGCAGCAGACCAGGAGCCTTGCTGTATGTGCACGACCTTAGCATCTCCTGGAAGCGGTGGAGTGTGTAACAAGAAGCCGACAGGTGGCTCTGCAGAGGAATGGGTGGCTTCTGTGCCATTACTTACTGCTTAGGTTATCGAGCACCTGCGGCTGCCAACGGCCTTGCCTTCAGTGCCCGAGGACCGGAGCTCTCGTGCATACTCCCCATCCCAGCTTTCAGCTTGTAAAGGCTTGGGGGCAGTTTAGGAGCTTTGTGAGCAGATGGAGAGAACATTGCTTACAATCTTCTCAGTTCGCAGGGGAAGTCCATAGTTGCTTAAAGTGAGAATCTGCGCTTCCTTAGCTCTGTGTTTGCACCACGTCTTGTACGCTTGGCCTCCTGTCCATGACTGAGGCTCCCAGGCTACACTTAATTTAATTACGGTCTGATGGCTGGCATTCAAATAGGTGAAGATATAAATGTAATTGGTGCCTGGGAGGTATGTATGTAGGGTGAACCTGTGGTACTTGGAGGCCTTTTCTGAAGTCATTGCTATCAGGAAATATCTTCCGAGGGACAACTGGCCATGCTGCTTTGACAGGGACAGTCACTCCAAGCAGGGCTCTAGTGACACTGATTTCTAGCAGGGGGAAGTAAAGGCAGTGTTGTCTTGCACGAGAAGTCACAGAATCCCCGGAGATGTCAATGAGGATGGCTTGTGCTGCCCACAGCCGCAGCTGAGGGGCTTATCTCACATGGATTATAAATGTGGGAAGCCTCCTACAGCTTCTGGCCAGATCAGTTGTAATGAATGCCAGTCACATAGTGAGCTCATTGAGGAAGGCTGAGTTTTGTGGAAAACTCTCCCTTCTCCTGTCAAGGGGAGCAGTGCGTCCTGCCTACATGGAGCTTAGAGCACCCACAGCCTGGTTCGTTCCCAGCTCGCTGCAGAGTTCAGCTCTTGTAACCAAAATACCATGCAGAATTTTGCCTTCTTCTTAACAGTACCAGGAGGTATGTCACTGTGGTTGTAAGGAAACCTCCACATTCAAAGTCACCTTGTGTTAATGGACTAGCCAACACTAGAGACAGCCTAGAACAGTAGGGCTGCAAGACAGGCGTTATCCCTTCACTCCACTGCCTAATTTCAAATGTAACTACTTTGTTACTGATTGCTTCAGCCAAAGCATTCACATGCAGTTATCTCGCAGTCCTTCCACACACTGCCTGCTGCCAGGAGCCTCATCTCTCTCCAGAGCAGTTTCCAGGATTTCCATCTTTCTCCCAGTTTCTCCCAATACTTTCTTTAGCACCGTTGTGTACTTAAACATTTGCAGGATAGTAAAATGTGAAAGCTATGTAGCAATGTTATTTATTTTGGAACACATTTTTTAATTTTTTTTTTACACAGGGACCACTGTAACTCTGCCACATTTACTTTTTGTATTTGATTCAATAAAATATATTTACCTGAAGTGGACACAAAATTTCCAGTTTGCTGTGGAAAGCAAAAGGCAGCGCTGCAGAACTTGTTCCAAGTGAGCACAGAGTGTGTGAGGGCTTGCCAGTAAGAAGTGTAGGAGGGAAGCTATGAGCAAGAAGACTCTCACTGCTATCGTCAACAGGCACTTGTTGAAAGGATGGAAGTTATGGATGTCAGGGCAAGACAATTCTGTTTTCTTGTTGTTGTTATTATATGTCCAGGATAGACTAATGACTGGCAAAGCAAGATTCTTCCGATTCTTCCAGGACTGTCTTGCAAGTTCTTTTGTATCACCTTAAATAACAATTTGCAACCTCAGACAGTGAAATGTTCTCAAGTTTTCTTGAGTAATCTTAGTTTTCCAGTTTGAAACCATTTGCAATTATGGTTGGGATAATAATTGGTGTAGAAAATGAGTGGTTTGCTGATGGGGGCTTCCAGTGGCTGTCCTGACTTGTCTTACTCGTCCTTCTACTGCTAAGAGAATAAGTCTGTCTGTCTTCCTGTTGAGTACAGTTGAGAAAAGCCATCATATGTGGGCTATTTTTGATCCTATTCCTTCCCACAATTATATGCAACTTTTATAAATCTGTCTGTATGGAAAGGTCCCATATACTTTTGGAGGGCTCATTTGGTCTAAATTTAAGGATGTCTTATGTCCAGTTGTGAAACTTGCTATTTTAGTTTGCCCTACCTACAGCTTTTACTAAAACAAGAGAAGGATGAAATGGAGAGACTGAAAAGTACATGTGTGAGGAGGGAATGATGACTCATAAATGAAACTGCATTTGAAAATGAAAAGGAATGAGGTGTACTGATCATAAGAAAAGTTCTGGTTTTGTGAAGAAGGCGCAATTGAATCATGTGGTCATTTATCTCCTGAATAGATTACAGTACATTTGTGGAAGAAACTATGAGCCTGAATTGAATAGATAATTTTGAAGAAGGGAATCTATTTAAGGAAAGGAATTTTTTTAGTGCTGTCTTTAATAGGTGATATTTATGTGCTAGATTCCATTGGAAGACTTCTGCAGGCTTCTGGAAAATCCCATTTAACTGTCCATTGCCTATGGGATATTTCTAATAACCGTACAGTTGTACAGTGGAGGTAGTAGAAAGTGAAGGAGGGGAAGGCAAGAAGCCAAGTGGGCTTTCTCCGGTCTTTAGGCTACAATGAATAGAAATTACACCTGTGTTTCTGCTTTCATCCTAAGCATCTTCTCTTTCACCTCCCTTCTCATGTTCTACCCTTTGAGATTTGTTCTGGCATCCCCAAAACTTGGGATATCTAACAGTCTTGAAATAAACCTTTCTGTAGGGTTTAAGTAGTGTGCAATTAGAAGACTGGACTTCTTCTGTACACAGAACTGCAATACGTGCCTGTTCTCTTTCTTAACATGTTTATTGGCAGTACTCAACAGCCAGCTCTTTCCACCTTCACTCTACTTCTTTTCTAATTTTCTTCATCATCAACCGAAAGTTTAAAGATAACAAAGATGTAGCTGTCTGACACGTAAATGAGATTGATAGAAAGGATTTTTGATTTTTGTGAAGTATTTTGATTTTAAAAATACAGCACTGTCAGTATAAAATTGGATTAAAAATTGGCGAAGTGACAGATCATGAAAAGGGTCCTTTTGGCTGATTCCAGTGAGTATTTGCACTAATTCCAATACTGTGGTAGGCTTTCATCTTTGTCCCAGAAGTAAACAAAAAAACTGTTACTGATAGTAATTGCTAGCAGAATAGTAAACGATAATGGAACTCTCACAACTTGCTCTGTAGGCACATTCAAACACACTGCGTCTTTAATACAGCCAAAGGCAAAGTTGTATGCCAGAGAACAGGGAATGCAAGCTATGCTTTATGAAAGAGGGCCTGTATCCTGGAAGGCAGCACTTCTGAAAAGTCCGGAGCTGACAAGCAACTGTACATGAGCTACCAGTGCGATGGTGGGGGGTGATGGCACTGAGGCTTGCATCCTGGGATGCACAAAAAAGAAATGGGAAAGGGAGTACTTCTGCCTTAGTGAACAGTGCAGCTCATGCTAGAATAACAAATACAATTTGATGCTCCTGTTAGTAAAGGGTAATGTTGAAAATAGATGATGATGTTAAATAGGGCAGCAAAAGTTATCTGGGTTCTGAAGGAAATGCCTTACTGCGCAACTGGCTTATTAAATATTGAGGGATAACTTGACTGATAGACCAGGTACAGAGTCGTGTGGAGTGGCTGATAAAGCTGATGGTTGTGCTGCCTTTTGGAATTACCTTGATGGGCTGAGAAAGGAGCTGACAGGAACCTGAGAAATTCAGCAAAGGGAAATGCAAAGTCCGGCCTCTGGGGAGAACAACCTGAGGCACCAGGACCTGCTGGGCCCAACCTGCTGAAAAGTGGATCTGCAGAATAAGCCCTGGGGGTCTTGCTGGATACCAAGTTTACCAAGAGCCACCACTGAACCCTCATGGCAAAGAAAACTAACAACCACAGGGGCTGCGTTATGTGTTGCATCACCAGCAGGTTGAGAGAGGTGGTCCTTTCCCTCTGCTCAGCGCTGGTGAGATGCTTTTAGAGTGCTGGGTCCACTTTGGGCTCCTCAGGACAAGGGAGGCATGGACATACTGGAGTGAGTCCAGCAAAGCATTACAAGGGTGATTAGGGCCTGAGAGAACTCAGACTGTTCAGCTGAAAGAGAAGGCTCAGGGAGATCCCTCAAATCACAGAATGGCTTGGGTTGGAAGGGATCATCCTCAAAGATCATTCAGTTCCAACCCCCAGCTGTGCATAAACACTTGATAGATGGGAAGAAAGTGGAGCCAGGCTCTTCACAGTGGTGCCCAGTGGCAGGACAAGAGGCAATGGATACAAACTGAAATACAGTAAGTGCCATTTAAATATTTGTAAATACTTATTTTTACAGGGAGAATGATCAAATGTTGGAATGGGCCTCTCAGAGAAGTGGTAGAGTCTCCATCCCTAGAGATGCTCAAAATCTAGCTGGGCACAGCCTGACTAACCTGCTCGAGTTGTCCCTGCTTTAAGCAGTGGATGTGAACTAGAAAGGTTCCTGAGGTCCCTTGCCACTTCAGGTGTTCTTTAAGATGGCTCTGGTGTAAAAGGACTTTTAGAATTGTTGAATTTCGGCACATCAAGAACTTGCAACTGGGAACTGAAGCAATGCAAACTTGATGTGGAAATTGGATTTTTTTTTTTTTTTTTTCAAGTGAGGGGAAAATAATCGTGAGTTGCTACTTACAAGCTGTGACAGAATGAATGTCTTGCTAAGAGCTGTACTTCATAACTTCAGTGCTGAATAGACTTGAGGTCAGCAAGTCCATCTGTCTGCTCTTTGCTGGGAGCAACTGTGTGCATGGTCTGACAGGTGCTTGCTCGTTTAGCTTTCTCATAACAGATTCTGAAATTGCCTGGCAATCTCTTCCTGTCCTTGGCTAAAAGATAGTTTCATGTTACTAACTGCATATCAACTAGGGGAAATCTAATGGTCTATGGTGTGTAGGAGGTCATATTAGAAAGTTTCTTTTATCAAAGGGTGGGTTAGAGAGAAAATGCTTTTTATTTTTCAATTTAAAAGTTCAAACTTTAAGGTAGTAGTCATTTTTCCGGAGAAGTCATCTCAAGGTATTTCGTTTAGGTAGTACTTAGTAAAGGATATAAAGTAGAGTGGATAGATTGTGTCTGGTGGTTCAATTTTTTGCATGTCCTTGCTTGACTCTATGACCTGAGATGTTCTGCTTCACCAGAGCTGAAAGGGATTATTTTTGGAAATGTACTTTGTAATATGCAAAAGAAAGCAACGTTCACTTCTTTTCCCCAATAAATTTATTCCCTGTGATAGCACATCTGCATTGAATATTGTCTTGCAAATTGGACTATCACATCAGCTTTTTAGGTTGCCCTGTCCAGGTGACGAGAGAATTTACTCAGATGTGAAAAAGAAATTCATATAGTCTACCAACACTTGTTCACTTTTCTTATGAACTGTTGTTTGTCGACTTTTTTTTTTTTCTTTTCCCCTTCCCTCTCTGTCACTAGGAATAGGTAAATCTTGCCAGTTGAACCAAGAAATTTATCTTCATTTTGCCAGCATTCTGAAGTCGTTCTGCTCCTTACTGTGGCAGATAGAGTTCTAGAACACTAAGAATATTAAGAACTCTGCTGTCCTCGTGCCGTGTAAACTATCTGCTGCCGAAGTGACTGGTGAAATAAGGGAATATACAACAGCTGCCTCAGTTGATGTGGTGGTAGTGGGGAAAATCATCAGTTCTGAGAGTTTAGCCACCCAGGCTGGGTGGAAATCAGTTAAGTGTGTAGGCAAAGAAATGTGCTATGAAGAAATCTTCTGATGGTATTGCTGGCTTCTCATCTGAGGTGAAAACTGTCAGCCACAACTGGGGTCTCCAGGTTCCTGCCCTCTGTGATTCTCTCTTCTCTTTGTATGCTATATTTCTGTGGCTTTCTGCTGATTTGGACCCTCCTGTGTGACTGCTTCTAGGAATAGTTTCTTTTGGATATCTAAACCGTGTTTCCTGTTTCATGGGCACTTGTTATTTATTTTTCTTACTCGGAGGTTTGGTATGTGGAGGAGCTTATTGTGTTAACTTCTTCAAGGTTATTTAAGGGTTTTTTTGTGCGTGATACCAGTCACTTCATTTTCAAAATGAACTCTTTGAGAATGGCTTATTGATCTCTCTGTGCAAACTCTGCATTACAGTTTTAGGTGAAAATATAATTTCTCAGGGTTTAATTGTTGGGCCAG
Source organism: Alectura lathami (assembly GCA_013399715.1). Classification (NCBI taxonomy): domain Eukaryota; kingdom Metazoa; phylum Chordata; class Aves; order Galliformes; family Megapodiidae; genus Alectura; species Alectura lathami. Next base: position 163,994 of record VXAV01007171.1, on the reverse strand, counting down.
TGTTGGGACTTCCTTGAAGTGAGCTGACAAAATACACCCACAGTTCAGGTAACTTGCAGAACAACCCTGTATTACAGTCCACGTTTAGAACCCAATGTTATTTCTCAACATCTGTCCCTATAAGATGCAAATGATTGCATCTCATCTAGGTCAGTTGTCGCCTGAAAGTTTTTGTCAACTTTCCCAGTGTCCTTTGGAATCTATATTATTTTTATCACCCTAAATGGACTCAAAGTACATTTATTACCTTTGAGGGTCCTTGTATGTTTTTACACTCATATGGAATTAGGTTAAGGAAGTACTTCTCAACAAAAGGTTTTACTACTTTAGATCTAACTTCACTGTAATTGAACAAGTAGTTAGATGTAAGAACCTTCATGCCTCAGGCAGTGACTTAAAAATATAGAGTCAAGGTTGGTGTCAACTTTTTAAAGAAAGGATTTTTCTCCTTTGGGGGGAGCATGAACACCCAACACTACAGCTGATGCACATCTCAATATTTAAAACTTTCTGCCTTCTAGTTTGCAGATCCCTGCTATAGTTTCTGAAGTGTTTGCGTGTGGATCCTCCCAGGTGTTCTTTCAGAAATGAATGACAGAATCAATTGGCTCCCTGTCAGAAAGTAAAGCAGTGCAGTCCCTCGGTGCTGCAGTGGTGGAACTCAGTAGGACGTTTGGTGTGGAGTGCAAGAAGGTTTGGATTTTTGGGATGGGGACTTCTCGATTGCAGACTTGTTTGGGCAAGCAAGCTTGCACTCCATAAACTTCATTGGTATGATTCCACTGACACAGTTCTCTCCTTTATGCATCCCGTATCCAAGGAAAACAAAGCTTGAGATGCTGTGGCTTAGGCTAGCAATTTAGTGAGCAAACTTTGTGATGCAAGCCCAATCTTGCATCATTACAGTGCATCTACACTGAGTTAGGACTGGTGTGGGCTACGCAAGTGCTCCTTCCTCTTTCCCCTGGGGAGTACAGAGCCTCTTCACTTTATGAGTAGTAAATCTCATGAATTCTGTCATCTTGGAGACTTTTATGACTGTGTTCTACATCAGTCAGTGTTCTGTAAGTAAAGACTAACTAGCGTCCTAAATTATTCTTTTAATATATATGCCCAGTATTTTAGATCTACTTTGGTTTTCACTTGCGCATCTGATACTTTATGGCATTTACTGGAATTTGCTCTAAGGAAGTTCATTCCAGCCTGTTCTCCAGCTCTCTTAATGCCCTTCCTCATCACTCCTAGGTCTTGTTTGTTCAGAAGACAATTCAATAGTCAACTGATAGTGTCTGAAAGTTTATTTTCTAAGTAACTGTGCGAATTTCTCCAAGTAGAATGGAAGCCACTCAATGGAACTAGTCCAATCACAATCTTACTATGAAATTAATGACTTTTATCAAGAAAAGTATTTTTAAAATGTTCTTAAATACAAAAGACAGAATATTCTCTAGAATATATTCTGAGACTGACTGCCTTGCAATTATTTTTCTTTGGGCCAGCCTTACAGTGATGCAGCAGATGCATTTCCCTTGTCCCAGTTCAGTGCTGCTCTCAACAGTCAGAAGGTTTCAAGTAATGCAACGGGCTGAAATATTGCAAGCTACTCATCAGCCAGCTGAAGTGTTGGTGCCCTACCCACACGCTGTGTGAATTTGAACTATCGGTTTCTTATTTGGTTTTCTTTTATCTTGCTGAGTAATGTGAAAAGCATAAGTGTGTGTCAGTGTAGTTGTTACATAGCTGCATAGTGGGAAGAACTCACACCAGCACATCTCTTTTACTGCTGATCTGTTCTTGTGTCTGGCCCCCCTGCCAGATTGCTGTCGGTTTTAAAGTCCAGTGGCAGGCCTGCTTTCTTCGAAAGATGTCTGTGGTGAGGAATTACTGACATGAACTGCAACTGAAAACCCTTCAGCCTTGGCTTGGAGTGTCTTGCTGAAGCTGTGTTTCTTGGAACTGGGGGTATGCAGTGGCCGGTAGTTTCGACATGGGTGTGTAGGCCTGGGTTGGTGTTAAAACCTGCTAGAGGCTGGGGCCTGGCCTAGCCACCACGGCCCTAGCCCCAGGAGCAATGAGGGGGATAAAATGTCTGGCTGCACCCACCTACCCTAAAACCTGCCTCCAGGATTCTTCAGTGAAATGCTGATCTCTTTGCCTGCATGCATGTCATATCTGCTTGTCAGTATGTTTTCTGGAAGTTTTTTCTCTCAGGCTTCCACTTAACCAAGCAGGTGCGGCTTTGTCTCTAGCAGCTGTTGGGATGAAGGAGTAGTTTTTGCATCGAGCGGCTCTCAGGATTACTCAGAGACACGTGTGCTCCTCACCTTGGGCAGTTAAGCAGTTGAGATGAAAACTGGGTGCAGCTTCCTGAAAATAACTTGATATTTCAACATGAAGTGGTAACTGAAGTCTTCAGGCTTAGTACAGTGCAAAGCCATCGCTTCCAGTAAGAAGTAATTGTTTCATATTTGGTGGAAAAAATTGCAGTAGAGAGATTTCAGATGATTCATTTCCTATACAGCATAGGTGTAATTCTGTTGGTTTGAGGCATGAAACATGGTTTATGCTTTGGTTTTTTTCTTGCACAACCATTGTATTGTCCTTCCTGATCTAGTACTAAGAAAACACAAAGTGCTTCGCCGCTGTGGGAGAGGATGATAAACTGCACATTTTAGCAGTGGCTGATGTGCTGAGTGCAAGCCTGGCCGCTTAGGCTGATCGCATGGCATCAAAGCAGACTGAGGAGCAAGAAGAAAATGGAACAACCTTGCTCGGGCTGGCCACTGAGCTCAGTTGCATTAGTGGTGGTGATTGTGAGATACCCTGACCTTCTGGCGGGTCAGCTGCCACGTGATATCAGGATGAGAATCAAAGAGCAGTACTACCCTGAGATTATAATTATCCTTTAGGAAAAATGACCAGCTGCAGGTCTAGGGGAAAACACCATTTTTCATGGCTATGTTTCACTGCTTTCTTGGTTTGGTGCAGGTCATTTTGTTTCATTTATAAGTGATCGAAAATCTTCTTCTCTTCAGACATGACTGAGGGGTGAGCAGTGTGAGCTAGCACATCGGTTAGGGCGTGGGGTACGACTGCACACTGCAGTACTGTAGGAGCAAGCGGTCTGCTCTGCAGCTGCTGAGCATATCTGAAAGCTAATGTATTCATTTCAGTGGGTGTAAAAATGGCATTGTATGATGTTCTGCAGTAATAACTGGGAGGCAGTCATGATACTTGCGTACTTTTTCTCTAGCAGCAACCTCTGCAGAATTCAACCTGAGAAGTGAAAGCCATTGCTAGCCTCCTCTGGCTTGCATCCTACTTTCAGACAAGGATCTGCAGCTGAAACTTAGCCACCCACATCTGAATTTTTTTGAGCTAAATATAAGTCTTATGGTTTGGTGTTTAAGTACTTACAGTTTGTGGCTTTCTTGATATTCCGATACTTCTGTGGGAATCATGAAAATTGAAAATCGATGGAAATAGGGTGGTTTAATAAAGCCTTGAAAGAAACTTCACTGATGTAACACTACCAGCCTTCAGCTCTCAGGGTCGAATGCCTAGCGAGGACGGGCTACAGGTGAACAGGATGTAGTTTTAATTTGATAATTATGTGAGGTTCCTGTTACTGAATTACAAACGCAACTAAGACATACAAAGCGAAATTTCTCCTTATACTCATCTACATTAAAAGCAAACATTCAGCTTCACAGTCAAGTGGTTTGTTTTTCACGTAGAAAGCATTAGGAGAAAGTCTCCTTTGCATTTTCCTCAGCAAAAACTGTAAGTGATACCTAATAAGCTGATAGTTTAGGAAACACAAATCGGTGTTGTGGAAGGGATTTTTTTATTTTTTTCCTTTTTACTACAGTTGCCATTTTCTGAGAAGAAGATTTGGGGCTTTTGTGGTAGAGTAGGTTTATTAAGACAATTTTTGTAAACTGATTTCACTTGATCTAAGATGTTTCTATGGATGTTACCTTAAATACCAGATGCTTGTCACTCAAATAATAATCCAGAAGAATAAGTAGCAATAGTACAGTCTGGCACTATTTTTGTATATCTTTGTGTATGCTTTTACCTCAGTCTGGTGGATGGGCTGTATGTAAAATGTAATTTTGAGGTAATGTTTTTGTTGTAGAGCCATTGTTCTGCTGTGTAGGGTGGTATGGGAATGCATACTTTTGACAGAGAAGGAGTATTTTGGGGGAGATCTGAGAAGACTTTCAGAACCTTTCTCTTAAGAATGTACTTAGTTTAAAAGTTTTGGTTTTAGATCAGAATGAACCATTTGTATGTATTCTTTTATCTTACTACTTCTTTTCTTAAACCACCTTTTTATGATTTTATCACATCAGAATTAACTCCTGAAATGAAGAGTAGCATGGTATAAATTATTGGTAGTTGTGTGTAGACCACTGGGGTAAATATTTCTTCATGGAAAATTGAAATCTGTCTCCTTTCCAGGAGCTTGGATTGTGAAGTTGTCTGATCATTACCCAACAAAAATGGGTACAAAACAAGGAGTGGTCACTAGGAGCCTGAAGGCAGTATTCTGATTGTCCTCTTTGCTGACCTCAAGTGTTTCCTCACTAGTGAGCTGATCTGCAGAGCTCAGCTCCTGCTGGGAGCTCCTCTGCTTTCCTCTTTGCCTCTTTTCCCATTTTTCAGTCTCTCCCTGCATTAAGGTGTGCTGGTTGCTAGGCCCTCAGCTTGGTACGGCCCTTTGGCAGGCACTCAGGGCTCCTCACATACCAGAGTTTGTTCATTTGAACATGTTCAGAAAGCGGAGCTTGTATCTCCTTATTCAGTAGAGGAGACATTTTCTTAGCTTATGAATATATCTGTGAATTCACCCCGAGGTGTCTTTTTTCTTTTCTTCTTCTCTTATATTCCTTCCTCATCAAGCTCCATCTTAATTTATGCTTTCAAGTAAGATGCTTGCTTTCTGCTCTGCAGCTCCTAACCTCTGGAACAGCTTTCTAGAATTCATGCCTCAGAACGTTTGCTTCTAAATTGTATTTTGAAGTGATTGCTTAATTTTGAAAAAGTGAAAGAATGCCTGTGTAAAGTGCATGTGCATTGTTAAAGTGTCTGCGCTGTGGCTTTCTTGCTACCGCCAAAACTTATCTGTGCTCTCTGGGTAGGTTTGGATCCCCTCCCCAGCAGTATCAGCATTGTGGTGACATACAGAAAAGCTGCCATTTTATCTGCCCCTCGCAATTGTAATATCTTCTGGAGGCGACGTGACCTTAGTCATCTGCACTTACTTAACTTATTCATCTTGGTCCTCGCCCCGAGACACCAGCAGCGACCCAGCTGAGTGCTCAGATGCGTTTCTCTGACTTGCTTCCAAGTTTACTGTCAGCTATCGCTTGATGTGCAGAACTTACTCCTTGCCATGCTTGGTCATTCCCAGTCTTCCTGTTTCCCCTGTCCAGACAACCCCAAGGTGGCATTGCTTTGCAACTCCTCATCCTGGTTTCTTGAAATAAGTTATTTTATCTTCTGTTCTCATCTCGGCAGACTTCGTCCCAGTTTAATTTTGCTCTCATTCAGAGTTTTGTCCTTTTTGTTTTAAATGAGACAACTGCTGCTTTCATATATCCTGATGGCCTGCTAGGGAAGCAAGAGCATGAGATGTATCCTGCCCTGGATGGGACCTCCCAGGAGATCCCACGAGAGCCGTGGCACTCGCAGGCTGAAATGGAATTTGACTGTTCAAGTTTATTTTGAAAACATACCCATAGCTTGTTTCCAAGTGTTTGTAAATTAGGGATTTTGAGGGAATAGAAAGGCATACGCCTGTCTGAGATCATCCTTCTATCAAATTTCATGTGGCTGCTCAAAGGCATAATGGGTGCAGGAGTATTTCAGACAAAGTGTTTCAGAGGGTAATGCAGGTGATTTTTCTTAGGGCTGTCTCCTGCAGACTGAGCAATTGGTTTCCATCCAGTAATAAAGCTGAGTGAGACATCTAGCAGGAAAAATTTCAACGCACATAGTTTGGCAAAGTTATGCTCCATGGCTTTATCATCGGAAAGAATTAGAAGACATTTTACTGCTTCTTCCCTCCAACCCTCTGAAAGAAAATGAGACTTTGGTTTCACACGGCTCAGTCGTCAAAAGCTGCTGCTGGCTATTACCCACTGATGCACTTCCCTCTCTGCTATCTTCACAAAACCCCATGCTGGCTGTTACCTAACCCTAGCACTTTGTTATCTGTTGTGCTTTTACAAGGCATCACTCTGGCTTTTTTTTTTTTTTTTTTTTAATTGCTGCTGTATGACTTGAAAGTGAAGCCATGCAAATGCCAAGGGGGGTGCGAGGTGCCCACTGCTCCCGCTCAGCAGCCCTCAGTGCTGGGCTGGGTCTTGTGTAAGCGTACTTGCCTCCAACCTGTTCCTACAAGTTAATCTCTCAGATTGTCTGAGCATTGTAAAGTGAAGTTCATCAGGTTCTGCCTACTTGAAAGTATTTCATTTATCCGAGCGGTTTCTAAATTATTTTCCTATAAAGACCGAGTGTTCCTTTGAAGACTTTCTTGCAGTCTTGCCTCTGAGGTTAATTGTGGTAGGTAACTGTTCTATTTTGTGGTGGTTGTTTGTTTGTTTTTAAAAATGATTGAAGCTGAAAGGGCATAACTATGTAGGGCTTGATGTGCCACCTGTTCCTAGTGGTCTGCACTGGCCAGTGGATCCCTAATTGTATCGATATCAACAATTGCTTGTAGTATTGGGAGAAGAAATGGAGCCAAAACAGCTGATGCCAAAATCTCATGTCTCCACCAGGGGGTTAGGTAGGTGTCTGGTTCAGAGCAATGGCATGCAGTCCTGTTACTTTTATGTCTCTTACTGGATGCATCAATTGGTAGCTTCACCCGGCGCACTGCCCCGCATGCTTGTGAACCTTTTACAGCCCTCCTGAGGAATCTGACTTCCATTGATTTAATTCAAGTTTTATGTCATTGAGAAGTTCTTGGTGTCTGTGCTTGCTATCTTTCTCTGTCGTTGAATGCTTTGTACTGATGTCCTTTAGCTTGGTATTAATGATCAGGTCCTGAGTGCTATGACAGAAGGTTATGCATGTCAAACAACACAAATAGATACAAGTAATACAGATTTCTACAAATAACGAACGCAGTGCTCCACCAGAAATAAGTTATGCTAACTGAGCTTTTAAAAAGGGTTACTGATTCTGCCACTTGCTGAACGCAGATCTTGAGATTTCTCAGGGGAAGTCTGGTATCAGAAAGCACTGTGAATAATTTTGGAGATGGGAGAGCAAATGTGAGTCCCCCAGAAGATCTACAGCAAAGGAAAAGGCGCCAGAAAATATTTGGTCTGTAAGCTGGGGAAGAAGAAAGTGAGAGACAATGCCACTTCAGCCCTGGATCTTATCAATTATGAAGTTTGTAAAACAGGAAGGGGAAGAAAGTACTTGCTGAGTGACGTGCAACATCTGGCCAGAAATTAAACATTCCAAAATATTTCTGAAAATTGCTTCTTGGTAACTTCACTAAGCTATTTTAAACTCTTCTGAAATATTTTGCTCTGTGTCTCTGTAGAGCGAGACCAACAAGAACATGTTGTTTGCAACACGTCTAAACGTACACAGCCGGGTTTGTGCTGCTGTGTGCAGCCAAAGGATGCTGTTTATGTTCTCTGACTAGCAAATCTGATTATCTGAAGTTCACAGGATAAAGCAAGTGTTTACCACAAAAGCAGGGGCAAAATACTGTTGTTCATGTGTTGCAAAACAAGTTCAGACAAAAAGTTTTGATGGGTAGTCCAAACTTGAGGGTTTTTTTCAGATGGATAGAGTTGCTGCAAATCTCTGGATTTTTAATCTTTAGCATTTCCCCTTCTGCTCACACCTGGTTTTGAGATTCTCTTTTATCTTTAATTGTATCCCTTTGGCCTAGTCTTCCCACGCCCTGAATTGTTCTCTTTTCAGCCCTCCTTCCTTTTCTCTTACAGTTCTCAGGCTGGAAAACCACTTAGTCTAAAACGTGTGAATTGTAATTTTCCCTGTGGGATACCTGTAATCTTAATTTAATCTGATTACGTTGCCTAATATGTTAGCTAGATGCTTCTGTTACCAGTTGGCCTTTTCCAAATCTATGTCCTTGGATTGCAGAGCTGATGGCTCATGGAGATGAGCAGAGATATTTAATGCCTTTAGAAGCTGGACCCTGATGTGTCTCCTGAGGGCAGGAGCATGGTGCCTGTGTCGGCTAGGAGGATGTAGGTAGTTCAGTTTTGCTCTGTCATTGACGAATTAGTGCCTCACCCCACCATGTAAAGTAGAGAAGAGTGCAGCTCTCTGCACATGATGTTATACTGTGGGTTTATGCAAGTTTCGTATGCTTTAACTCGCCTTTTAGTAAGTTTGAGGTGAGCAAACAGAGGCCAGGAAAAGGATGCCAGCTCTCCAAAACCAAATGCATATAGATTAATTTATTTAGAACCTTCTGTAGGCCACAGACCCAAAGTAAAATGCATAAACTAAATGCCCAGTGCAGAAAAATGTCTGCAACTCCATAGCAGAATGTTTTATTTTATTTTGGTTCACTGAGGAAGTAGAATATGATACAACTCTTTGCAGCAAGACTAAAGAGTGAGCAATAAAATACTCCAAATTTTTCAATCCAATTGAATAGATAACATTCTTCATAAAGAGTTATTTGGGTAAGCTTCATTAGACATAACACTTATTTTTCTTCTTTTATTCTGTATCTCTCCAGGTAATGTTCTATCTATTGTAAGGATATCAAATAACCCCAGATTGAATTTCAGTAACCTGAGAAGTATGGAAGAGTATAGAATTGTTTCTAAAGATAGTAGATTGTATTTCTGTTGTGTTTCTGTCTAGGAAGAAAATTCATATCAATGGTTGTTTTCATGTAGTTTGTGTTACATAGTTTGGCAGTTTTATTGTTGTTTGTTTTTTTATTTTTCAAAGTGTTGTACACAGCTTTCCTTTGAGCTGAATGGAACATTCAGCTGATCTTCAGGCATCATCTTTCTGATGCTACTCTTACCCAACCTTGCTTTTATGTAGGTAGCTTTAAAGCAAATGTTCTAGTGAACGTGAAATCATTGAAAGCACAGCCTCTACAATGAAGATGAAAATTGTTGACAAGCAGAGGAGAACAGTTATCCAGCGCTGCACTTGATATGATGTGTAGTATTTCATCAATGGAATGTTTATAGTACTGGAGCTTCCTGGTCCTCTCAAATGGCAAATGGAAGAATTTAACTTGCATTACCTCTACCTGTGCTCAAACTTGCATGGATAAGATATGGATATTATATCGTTATGATTTTTTCAATAGAAGTGTAACTCTGTGGGTGCGTGCATATGTGTGGTTGAGAGATTGCCGTTGGTTTTCTTAATTGAAACTTTCTCAGCTCAGATGAAGGTGGAAATGTTTCATGTCTACTTAAGAAAGTCCAGACTAGACTGTCATTTAGCTTTTCAAAATTAAAGATTTGCTGAACTACCCAAACAAAACCACCACTCTCTCCTTTGACAGTGAAACATTTGACACTTCGGCGTTACAGTAAATGGGCAGATTCCTTCATGGTCAATGTGGGGTAAGAACCTGTATGTGTCCAGGTGCTATGAAAAGTTCACTGCTGTCTGCCTTTCCCATTCTGACAATATTCTGTTTGATAAAGTGAAATACACTTACTAACGCTTCTTGTTTGTTTGTTTGTTTGTTTTTAAACAGGCAAAACGAAGGCTGGAGCTAGGAGAAAGTGGCCACCAGTATCTTGCTGAAGGGCTGAAGACTCCAAAGGGGAAAGGAAGAGCTGCAACAAGAAGTCCGGACAGTCCAAAAAGTAAGGGAATGCTATATGGCACAGAGCTTTCAATTTTACTAGCTTGAGATCAGAGCACACCAGTACAAGATGCTGTATTACCTAGCTCTCACAGAATCGCAGAATATCCTGAGCTGGAAGGGACCCACAAGGATCATCGAGTCCAACTCCTGGCTCCACACAGCACCACCCAAACCCTGTGTCTGAGGGCGGTGTCCAAACGCTCCTTGAACTACAGCAACCTTGGGCCATGCCTGCTGCCCTGGGAAGCCTGTTCCATGCCCACCACACTCTAGTGCAGAACCTTTCCCTAACCCCCAGCCTGACCCTCCCCTGACACAGCTCCACGCCGTTCCCTCTGGTCCTGTCACTGTCCCCAGAGAGCAGAGATCAGCGCCTGCCCCTCCGCTCCCCTGGGAGGGAGCTGTAGGCTGCCATGAGGCCTCTCCTCAGCCTCCTCTTCTTCCAGGCTGAAAAAAACAAGATACCTCAGCCGCTGCTCATGTGTCTTGCCTTCCAGACCCTTTGCCATCTTCACAACCCTCCTTTGGATAGTCTCTAGTAGCTTTATGTCCTTCTTGTTTTGGGATGCCCAAACCTGCACCCAGTGCTCAAGGTGGGGCCGCAGAGCAGAGCGGGACAATCCCTTCCCTCGCCCGGCTGGCAGTGCTGGGCCTGATGCACACCAGGGTACGACTGGCCCTCCTGGCTGCCATGTGACCCCAATGACTCGTAATCAAAGCTAAAAGGGTGCCTTTATTGCTGCCCTCACCTGGGTGCAGGTGCACCAGACTCAGCCTCTCTCAGCCAGGCAGCGCACCGTGTGCTTACAGCACGTTGGTTGGCAGAGAGCTGCTGGGAGGCTGCAGAGGCTCCTGGCTGCTTGGTCTGTCCTGCTGTGGGCTGGGCATCCTGCAGTCTCTCTGGTCCAGGAGTCCTCTTCAGCCAAGGACATGTAGCTGAGCTTAATGCTGAGGAATCCAAATATTATGATGGGATCAAATGCACAGTTGTGAGGCAAGGCTAATTAGGCTGGCCTCCTCTTCCTCTGCTAAAGTAGCTGGTTGGCAGGGCTTGTTTCCACAGGCAGGGATCTGCAAAGAGCGATAGCTGTGCTTCAGTGGCGTGACATTCTAAATGCTCTTTGTGTGCCTTGATCTGTCTTCTGTCCCTGCAATATGGCTAATTATTGCTGCCACAGTTTAGGTGCTGCAAGTATTAATTCTTGCACGTTGTTACTGCCTCAGGAAGTAGGTTTTCTGCAACAGGAACTGGAGGATGTAGCCTTGCCATCTTGGGGGATTTCAGCAGGAGAATTGGGCTGTGGGCCTGCAGAGGGAGGGGTACGCAGTAGAAAAATGGGGAAAGGTGGGGATTAGGGTAGCAGTGGTGGTGATCAAATGGCAAAAGGTATCAGGAGGTAGTTATCCCTCCTTCCTCATCGAAGTGCTTGTTTCTATTGGGGCAGATAGGAAAAGGGAAACTAACTGAAAATGTGAGCTTTAAGCAGAGAAGCTCAACAACCACTGTTTTAATTAAACCAAACTTCATTAAGCTACATGAAGTCTGTTTTAAATTGAAGTGCATTCTCACACAAGTTCAATACGATTCAGAGCCTTATCAATTGCTGCGGTGTTGATAAGGCTGTACAGAGGACTTCCTAGCTGCATGACTAGGAACACGTGCTGCTTGAGGTGGTGGTCAAGTAGCCTCATGCCATTCTCGTGCTGATCCTCTTATTCTTTCCCAAATTTACTAAACAAAAAAAAGCCCACACTCTGCTCTAAGTGTACAAAGCCACCTAACTGTGATGACTTTTCCTGTGTCCCAGTGCAGACATACCCCGACCCTACCAAAGAGTGAGATACAGCAGGTTTTCTCTGCAAGCAGACAATGAAATGGTTTTCACTGAAAAGCTATGCTATTGAAATTATTTTTGGGGTTGTCTAAACTTTTGCTTTTATGTAGGGTATCAGTTTAGACTGACTTTTAAAAGTAAGTGTGGGACCTGAACCTTGAAAACATGAAAATGACATGAATTTTTTTTGTTGTTGTTTTTAAGTATTGCTGCCAGGATAAATAGATACTAAAAATACTGTTAAGAATTCATATAGTGAAAGCCTAAGTAGAATTTTGCTATATGCAGCCATCAGACTAATGGAAATATTTGCATTTAAGAAATATACGTATTTGCTCATGTTCCTGTGATTTTTGGAAAAGCACAGCTTGAAATACAAATAAATACCCACTGGTAAGTTCTGTCCTAATGCAGGTTTGAGAGATTTCTTTAGTAAAAATGAAAGAAATATCTGTAATATGTATCCTTTCATTGCTGGATGCTGCTTTCAGAACCAATATGAGAAAACTAATTTGTCTGGGTTTTTTCTTTCCAAGCCCCAAAATCTCCTTCAGAAAAGACTCGGTATGATACATCACTTGGCCTCCTCACAAAGAAGTTCATTCAGTTGCTGAGCCAATCTCCTGATGGGGTCTTAGATTTGAACAGAGCGGCAGAGGTCCTCAAAGTGCAAAAAAGGAGGATTTACGATATCACCAATGTACTGGAAGGCATCCATCTCATTAAGAAAAAATCCAAAAACAACATTCAGTGGATGTGAGTATTCATTATCCTTTTCCATTCCTCCTGGCTGGTTACACTGTTACAGGGTAGCAACCTTTTTCTTCTCTCACCTTCCATTGTAACACTTAGCTCCAAGCAATCATCCCAAGTGCCTTCGGTAAGGATAGAGCTTTCTTTTTTAGTTAATTAAGATAGATTTTCAGTGTATAAATAGTACTTGTCAGGGAAATAAGAAAACCACGTTTTGTCTGAATACTGGATTAACTAGTTTGTTTCTGCAAGTGGAAGAAATTTTATTGCCTACTGCCTTCCCCAGCCTATTTCAGGGTGTGGTTAGAGGAGAGGGGAGTTAAAAGTGGGATTCTAGAAGTGCTTAGTATTATTCGACTTCTCCACCTCTCTGGCAGTTCTAAAATGTGTTGTCAGGATAAAAAGATTGTTTTTCTGGAAAGTGTCATTTATGTTGACATGTTATGGGCTGATGTAGGGGGAAAGGGCTGAGAAATAGATTTGCAGGGTGAAGCCCTTCTTTTTCTCATTCCCATAGCACAGTGTCCGTTTTTACAAATGTTCAAAAGGTGTCTTCATTCTTTGGGTTCACAGGGGCTGCAGTCTGTCAGAGGATGGTGGCATGATGGCACAGCGTCAAGGCCTCACGAAGGAGGTGACAGAACTGACTCAGGAAGAGAAGAAACTGGATGAGCTAATCCAAAGCTGCACCCTGGACCTCAAGCTGCTAACAGAGGACTCAGAGAATCAAAGATATCCTTTTTTGCCAAAACCTCAATGCTGGCCAGTCTCCTTGCAGTTCCTGTAGTGTCAGGAGAATTCTTCCTGGTTATGCGCTACTTCCAGAGGCTGGCTAACTGGCTTTAATGCATTTTTGTCTAAAAGTTACTTAAACCACTAGCACCTGTAATGCTGCTGGAATGACAAAA